>VZRI01013746.1:348836-385725 GCA_013397515.1 Upupa epops | reverse complement strand
CTGTTGGCCCTCTTGGCCACAAGAGCACATTGCTGGCTCAGAGTCATCCTGCTGTCCACTAGGACCCCCAGGTCCCTTTTTCCTCCACTGCTGTCCAACAGCTCAGCCCCCAACCTATGGTGGTCCCTGGGGTTGTTCTTGCCCAGATGCCAGACTCTACCCTGACCCTTGTTCTACCTCATTAAGGTTCTGTCTGCCCACCTCTCCAGCCTGTCCAGGTCTTGCTGAATGGCAGCACAGTCTTCTGGGATGTTGGGGACAACCACCACCCAGCTTTGTGTCATCAACAAACCTGCTGACAGTGCACCCTAATCCCTCATCCAAGTCACTTACCTTTCCTCAACAGCTAATTGTACTTAAGGTAAGAACACTAATTTCAAGGTGAAGTTTAAATGTATTTGTGACTTATAAAACTTACAGTGCTTAAATTGTCCATGTACTTCTCCATGGCTAGTCTTACTAAATTGCCCACATTATCATAGCTGTAGTGTCATAGTGTCAGAAGAAGAGAGTTCACACATTTCTGAGTATCTCGAGTTACCACAGAGCAACCAATTAATTTGCTACAGATATTTTTCAAAATACCTTTGGTTGCTTCTCTTTCTGTCTCAGCACAGGCATGAGAGTCACAAACAATTTGTGTCCAACAGAGAAAACATGTAAGCTGTAAATGAGCAAGCCCCTGATCTTCTTGTCTGGGTCATGATGTCAGCAGCAGGATGACTGTCAGCTGAGGCTTGAAAGAAGATGGAGAAAATTTTGGAGTAGTTTACAGAAAATATCTCTCCAGCAAGGAAAAAAACCTTGAAGAGCTTATTTGGGACAGGTGTAAAGTCAAGTTACATGACGAGAGGTGATAAGTGACCTTTGGATACTACCTTGAAATGATATGAAATACGCAGTACGTCATGAACGCATTTGAAACAGAGATAAGGAACTATCTTGGATCTATTAGAGAAATGGGAACCAACTGAGAGATGCCACTGGAGATGTAACGTGACCGAAGTGACAAATAGGAACTTTTCATGTTGTCTGTAAGGGACAAAAATGTATTTGTTACAGTAGGAATGATCCAGCTGTTACACAGGAACTTGGGTGAGATACGACCAGTGAAGAGAGTTGTGTCTGAGAAGTGATGGAAGCAAAAACCCTTAGAGGCATCAGGTTTGGAGGTGATCTAGAGTTATGAACTTATATTGGAGAGCTAGGAGGTAATCAGAAAGGTAATTCAGGTTTGGAAGATGGAGCATTACTGACTTTGCGATGATCAAATCAAAACTCTAAATCTATAGAGAATAGAATTATTATTTCATGGTACAGGATCCGTTTTAACTCACTTACATAATTTCAAACCCTTTTGCCTGGTAGTGGAATCATCACATAACAGATTTCTTTTACCAAGAGAAGAAACAATTTTAATAGTTTAATCCAAGAAGCAAGTCTTTTTTGGGGTACTTTTTCATACTGTGCCATTTTAAAATTTTATATTCCATGTGGTGGGCTAAAGGAAAAGAATTTGGCAATTATTCTGGTCAAGCAACCAATCAACCATAAGTCTATCCAGGAGTTAAAACTCCATGTTTTCCTCTTCGGACACACTGTTTTCTCCTGTTTCTGACTACTTTTTCAGCTTGAATTTCAACCTCTCTTACTAAAAGTCACAGGCTGGACTTGATGATCACAGAGGTCTGTTCCAGCCTCAATAGTTCTGTGGTTCTGTGGTTCTGTACACGACCTACTAAAAGTCTTTGTCCCTGCCTATCCATTTTGTCCAGTGCAAACTGATCAGAAGAAGATCATCTCTGTTCACTTTAGACTAGCCTCACATCTATAAGAGTGCAATTTTTCAGGTCGCAGGCTGCATGATATTCCTGTTACTGAAGGCATTTTCTCTAAGTGGTAGCTAACATATGTAACAGTGGGTAGTTCACATGGTGGTGATCTGAGCTACATTTGAACTACTGTGGACCTTGAACCAGACTCAGGCAAAATCAACCTACCCATTACTCCTTTTAATAACATGACCAGAATACAGATTGCAGATTTGAGGATATGTATGCACAAGCATTTACTTAATAGGTCTTATTTAATTAGTTAAATTAAATGTGATTTGGTGAAGTATTTCAGGAGAGAGATCACGATTGGTAGCCATGACCTGTAAGTCCTGTACCTATGGCTGTGGCATGTATATTTGCTGTAGGGCAATTACACCCACCGGGGAAGATGTAAATGGTCCGAGCCAGCCTGAGCAGCAGTAGATAAAATTCCAAGGTTTTGGTTAGAAAGTCTTTGATGTTCTACATGAATGGAGTATACATGGAGACCAAATACATACTGCCCAAATTTGATTCAATAAAGCTGAAACTCTCTGCCTTGCCCTTGGCCTCACAGTGCACCTCACATTAAAACCATTCAATAAAATTTGATACATTGCCAACTGCTGCCTGCCTGAAGATTAAACTACTTCAGTTTTCAATTACCTATGATATAATACAACAAAGACACAAGAGTGTCCCTAACCCTCCAGCTGGGCAATAAAAAAAGGCTACTTACACTGAAGGAAATCCTAAAGAAAGAGATGGGCTTTGCAACTGTGCCCTGAAGGTCAGTAGAAGGGGACTTGGTCTGCCCATATAACTTTCTTGTATAACTATTTCAGTTTGGGGCCTGATTTTAAACATACATAACCCTTGACACTGATGCACTTCTGACAGTATGAAGCTGCTTGATCTGAGTAGAGCTCATGCAGCTATTTCCATGCAAATGCAACTCTGCGATGAATGAACATAAAGGAGTATGTCTGCATTGCATCTTGTCCCAGAAATATCTGAGCTGTCTTCAGCTGACAGAAGTAAAAAATTGGATCTGTGTTAGTATGGCATTGAACCACCTGAGAGAGAGCTATAGTAAGTCATCCACAGAACAGTGCTCATGTGGCTCTGCTGCTTCTGGATTTTAATGTCTGCTTAAAATAACGCTGCACTTTTCTCTGTGGACAAATGTGCACACTCACAATTAATCGATTGGTCTCTACTGTGGTTCTGATTTACACAATGTAGACTTAACCACTGTTTCCTACTGTTTGATCCTTGTAGATCTGATTCTTAAACTAACACGAATAATTTTATGCTTCTCTAAACTGACTCTAAAGGAAAGCCAGATGAGCTGTTCAGCTGAAGAAGTTCATGGTGTAAATACAGTAGTTGAGACAAACCCAATTTTTAGTGTTTTGAGCAGAATATTAATATACTAAAAGTAGGATCTTAATCCAATATAGTTACATACCCATCACAAAGCTGAGAGCAGTAGAGTAAGCAGTTGTAATTAATCATGGTGATACACTATCTACATGAAGAAAATGCATCCCCAGCCACTCTTCAGGCTAAAAAACTCCTCAGAGAATTTGATGTTCTCACCTGCAGCTAAAATGCTTCCAAATCACCTGATATCAGCTATTCTCAAGAGACTTGCAGCACTGCATAAGAGAAAGTATCACAGGTAGTTAAGTCTCAGATCAAGTAGGACTTTCAAAATGAAAAAGCATGCTAATTGGCGCTCTGAAGGGAAGCAGTAACTAAGGTACTCCTCTGACCAGTTCGACTAAGGAAGCAGGTCACTGCATCTGCACCAGCTGGAGCTTCTGAGAGACTTCCAGGAGCATAATATGTTTAGCAAGCAGCATGGCAATCTAATTGGTGGATGGAAAAGCATGGCTGCAGAAAAAAGTCAGAATGGGAAGAACTTATTAATTACAAAAGGAAAATAAAATGAACTTCCCTTAACATTTCTGAACCTGTGTTTATCTATTTTCAGAGATTACAATTAATTTGATTTCTATGTTACAAATCTCAATGAAAAATATTTGAACCTCGTATCAACATCAAGCTTAAGGAATATTGTCTCTTACTAGCTGTAAACGGCTGCATTTAAATTGCTACTTCAATGTGTGTTGAAGAAACGTGCAAAACCATCTGGTCCTGTTTGTAGTTAACTGCAATCTGCAGTCTCCTTCCTTTGGTACAAGTCCGAAAATCAGCTACTGCTGCAGTCCTGCTCTGGCACTGAATTTGATACCCTTTCAAAGTCCGGACAAGTTTCTGTGTAAGACGGCTGAAGTAACAAGCTGACATCCCAAAGATTGATCTTTTATTCAGTGGAGAAGCAACTAAATATGGCAGTGCGTGTCAATTCTGTTAATCGTACCTTCAAACGGCTTTGATATGGGAACATGTGAGTACTCCAGTGTACAGCACGACACTGTCATGTGTTATGTAATTGCAGCAGATGTAACAGTAATAGATTAATTACGTTAATCAGTATATCTTCTCCTTTGGAGAGCTGTGAAATAGCTTCTGTAAATACAGTTGGCTTTGTCCTTAAGAAGTCTTACTTAGCTTTCATTTTGCTACATCTAATAGAAGAACAACACTGACAAAAGCGTATTGCAAAAGGGTTTATGCAAAATTGTATGATCCATTTATGCTGATATAAGGTGGAAAAGAGCCTTTCTGCTGAGCTTGCATACCTTGAAATGAATTCATCATCTCTAAATCACTTTACAGGTTGCAGAAGAAGATGGCATTTGGCATATTGGATCAAATTGGTGGTGTGGACTGCTTATGTCAAAGGCAACATCATCAGTTGCTTTAAAGTAAGGTAAAAGAATCTGAACACAGAAGAGGTATGAAATAACCTGCTGCAAGTGCAGAAATATGGGGAAATACAGGAAAAGCATATGTATAAAAAGGGAAATAACATCGCAAAAGCATGCAAGGGCATTAACTCTCTCTTTTCTAAAGATACTTTAAAATGCATCTGTGCTATATAAAATATCAATAGTTATCCCTTTTATTAAATATTTAGAGCAAATTCTCTATTTAAAAAAATGCTGGGCACTTCTTTTGCATCCAATGAATATTCATTGGGAAGTTCATTGGTGGGTGCCTATTCAAAACTGAAAGATCAAAAGGGAACTGTGTCAATTTTGTCCTTTTCTGGGTTGACTGCTATTTTTTGATGTAATAAATTGCCAATTTCAGAAGGGTAAAGAACAGAAATGGAAACGAGTATGCCTTTCAGGAGACTTTTGACTGTGCCATTATGAATAGTCTCCAAACAAACAGCTTGTTGCAAGCCATTCACATAGTAGATAGACATCCAATTGTTAGCCATGCAAATAGCCATATCCAATGGTCAGACAGCTGTTAGCTGGCTCTTAGAATGATTGGTAACCAGACTGTTGTAGAACTTACTCATGCCTACAGGCTGTTTGGTCTCATCTTTTTCTCAAATCTTATTAATAAATTGAACACGTTTTGTGGGATCACTGGTGTCTATTGCCTCCTTTCTCACCATTTCTCTCAGTATCAAGTAGAAGACAAAACAAAACAAACTAGGAAACACAAGTTTACAGGTCATCTTTACAGACCAGGTTTTGTTCTCACAGGGGTATCATAGGTAAAATTAAGTCCTTTCTGTGCAACCACTCCAACACCTTTGTATTTCTAAGTAAGAGTGTGCTGTGCAGACATACACATGCACACTGAGGTGTACTCACACATGCTGCTTGTACGCTTACGCATGTATTTTAGGCACAAAGCCATATGCTGAAAATGCATATATAAGGAGTAAGTTTAGACTTCTAATGGGTTGTGAAAACTGCCACTGGTAGCTAAGAAAAGCCTTTTCACATGCTTTGCTAGAACACTAGGCAATTGTTCATGATTTTGACTGTGGATGGCATTTAATGACTGGGGAAATGTGTCACAACAAAAATTTGATTCACGTAGATGTATCTCAGATACATGGGGAAAAGTGAAAAAAAGGAAAGAAAGAAAAGGAAAGAAAGAACTGAGCAAAGGAAGGAAAAAAGAAAGCTGAAAACCCATTAGACATCATGCTCCTTGTCTTGCCCAGAACTGCCCAGGGCTGAACTGTCTGTCCGATTTGCAGAACTTGATCCATAAACCAAACTGTAACTGGTGGAGACATTTGGTTTCTCTCACTTTTATCTATTTTATTCAGTAGTTTCTGTCATTTTGGTAGTGGAGCTTTAGTAAAGCTGGTGGCATCTGGGTTTGTGTAATCCTTCTCTTGGCCTCTTCCCCCTGTTCTCTTAGACTCTCATGACCTCGTTTTCCTCAGAATAAGTCTTTATGTACCGCTTCTTCACTCTTGTTTCTGTTGCACCAGGCTGCTGCTATCTCTTGAGTTATCAGAGTGCCACCTTCCCTTTTAGCTCTGACAAAACCCAAGTCTACTGTCTGAACTCCACTAGTTCTCCAGCAACAATAGCAAGTATCTGCACTGTATTGCTTCCTCAGATCTGTCATTTCTGGAGAAGCAATGCATATTCTCCTGAACAGATTCTCCATGAAGACAATACAGCTCCAGGAAAATGTAGCTCCTTGATTCTGTACTGAATCTTGTCATGATAGCAGCACTGAACACTCAACAGGAACCATAACTTAAAGGTCAGTGGTGACATGAGTAAGTTAAATTTTATTACCTTTGTTTTTTAATGGAACAATAAAGAAAACAAGACTTGGCTTTCTGCAAAAGTACCTGAGTACTTAAATTGCAAACTTTTAGACTGAGCTGTCGCCCTGCAGTGCATCTTCAAAAATTGCTGATTGATATGAAAAAAGGTCATCAGAAAGTTAGAGTTGAATTAAATAACCTGAGCTAGGCTATTCATTTGAGGAGACAAGGCCCAAAGTTTTGTTACTGCAAATAATTACTGAAGATGTTCTCTGGATTCAGAATAATTTGTAAGATTATGTGGGTGCTCACCTTCCCCATCACAATACATTTCTTACCTACAAGGTCATATTGTCTCCTTCTTCATATATACAGATTTTTCTGGCTCAATTATATCTCATTCCCCTTTTGAGGCTGTGTTTAACCATTGGGAGAACTGGTTTCTCCTAGAAGGTAGACAACTCAGCACAGGCTTCCCACTTCTGAATGAATACCTAAATCAAACCACCTTCATTAGACTCCCAAATCTCCCAATGGAATATAAATAGGATTGATACACTGATATCTACAGGTTGCACTAAGTAGCAATGGTAGGCACAGCATTACATGGCATAATGGTACCTAAGTCAGTGCAGGGGTGACTCTCTGTGCAGCCGTATCTATAGTGAGACAGTTACTGCTCAGCCTCACAGAAAAGTGAGAGGTTAAAGATCACAAAAGAAACAAATTATTGACATGAGATATAGAACTCTATAATGTTCTCCCCCACAGATATGAATAGTTAGAACAGAATTTGGAGGGACAGAATAATTGATATTCCTCCTGATATTTGTCACTGCACTACTTCTTTCTGAACATCCATGAATATATGCATTTAGGAGCTTCTTGGAATGTTACTGCTGAAACTGTGCCTTATCTTAACTTGTGAGAGTTCCAAATGGGCTTGTGGACTAGTATGTGTCCCCTCTCACCTAGTCCATGGAACAGACTGCAACTGTTTATCTTTCATTTTCCTTAACTATCTAGCAAGTGCTTCCCAAGTTTTAATTGCCTAAACATATCCATGAATCGAATAACTCTAGCTGGTATTCTCCAGGTTTTCCAGATTTCTTAACTCTGTGTCTTTTATTAATTACCTCAAAACCTGCTTTAATACTCCTACAAGGTATCTGATTTTCCTGTTGCCAGATGTAAATTCACTAGGTAGAAGTTACCATGAAACAATTTAATAGGACCCTCGATCTCATTGTTTTTTACTAATTATTATTTATGTATCCAGTGCCTCAGGTGTCTATGGAGCTTAACAGGCAGTTTACAAAAAGGCCATAGCCCTATTAACTAAAACAGTAACTATTAAAAAAAGGGAAAAAGGCAAGATGACAAGAATTATTGCAAGATTGAAGGCTCACAAATATGCTTACTGTTACTGATGAAATTTGCCCATTTACAGCAAACTAAAATGGAAAGACTGGAAAAAAAGACAGAAGTGCTTAGCACTGAGAGCCTAACTAGAAGCTGAGGGCTTTGAAGAGAGATCTGAAAAAAGAAGAATCATTGTTCAGGGTAAGAAGCATGAAGCAAACAAAAGCATGTGTCCTTTGTGACACAGAGGTTAACGGAAGAAGAATCTGTTGGGCTACTGGGGAGAAAGAGTAAGTCAATAGATGGTTAAGCAAACCTTTCCCTGGAAAGAGAGGGTGAGAAACTATTTGCTAACATCCCTTGCTGTGCTTGGAGCCTTACACTGCAGAGAGGACGTTGTCTGGTGTACAAAAGAATTTGCTATCTGAAAGACTAATAGTTTACTTTTACCCACTAAAAATGGTTCTTGCAGCTACCTTTGCCAAACTGGAGCTGTGCCAGAGCTCAATAGGCTGACATCCAATGTCATGAAACGTTGGACTATCAAGGAGCGATCTAGTTGACAGTTCACTCGTTTCTGTGCTGTAATGAATATACATAACAATTAAAAACATTACATAACATTTGTATACCTTTCTGCTTGACTGCATTATGGGTTCCATGGAGAAACCTTTTCCTATTGGGTGAAGATGCTTTCCTGAACAAACCAACACTCTGAATTTTGTGGCAGCTTGTCCAAACACTTTTCTCATGCTTGAAGTGCAGATTCTCTTTATGAAAATTTAAGCCTTGACAATGTGAGGAATTTAGACAATTTCAAATACTATTTCAAATAACAAGTACCAACAGATCTTCAGCTAGTGGAAGTTAGAAGTATTTATCTTAATTTTATTGCTATTTAACCTTTGTTGAACAATGCACTGGTGTATGGCGTTTTAATGATTTCATTGTTGTTTTCTATAGTGATCTCTTGGTTCGGGCTTGATTATGTTAATTGAAGCATAAGCACTAAAAATAAAGTTCAACTACTACACCAGCTAACCAAAAACATAAAAGAAAGTTAGCGGCACATTTTTGTGTCAGTGACAAGAATTTGTAGAAGTCCCTGATACTGCACACCTGCTGCCTGTGCCTGCAAGTATCTTTCTTTGTATTCACTAGGGCTGTAATTGTTTCAGTAAAACTAGCAGTGGAAGGATAAAGCTGGTTCCTAGTCTTGTCTGCATGCACTAGTTAGTAAGATGTTTTCCATGGTAAAGTGCTTTTAAGGATGCAGTTATTGACTGCTCCTTTGTGACAATGGTGCTGCTTCAATAGTCCTTCAATGTCTAGCAGTGGATGGCCGCAGGTCAGTAACCCAGTTAACTTCCTGGATACAAGGGCAAGGAAGTTATCTTTCTCCTTCATTTTAAATATACCTCTTTTTCTAAGTAGAACCATTAGTTTTTATTGATAGCACTAATGCTTTGCATTTAGCCCAAATTACAATAGGAAAGGAGATGCTTAAGGGTAACTGGGTGATGAAAGGACTACATTAGGGTACAAGTCCAAGGGCTGCTGTTTCCTATTTGTAATGCCGAATCCACATGCAAGTCATATTTAAACTATAAACGGTGGCGCCTAGGGAGCATACACTCAGATCGCCTTGAGAAACTAAATACTGTTATCAAATCACCAGATGGACTTGGGTTCAGAACTTGCTCTTGAACAACATGGCTTCTCCTGTATTTGCCTTTAGATAGTACATTATGCTTTCAGCAACGTAGACAGCGTTAATTAACCTGTTGTCCCTCATCTTTCTGTAGTTTTACTTAGAGGTGCCTACCACATGTAATTTCAGACAATAGGTAATTTCACACCCCACACATCATTTCAACCAGCCTATACTGATCTGTCTCGTTTTAATGATCAGAAATATTGTGGAGTACCTTGTACTTTCTCAGAGAACTGTTAGACTATGACCATTTTCTTCATATTCTTTGTACTTGGGCAAGTGTAATCATCTGATGTTAGGCCCTGGGTACATGGAAGAAACCCATCCAGAGTGTGTGGATTTCCATCATGGCAGAAGAGGTGGGTTTTGATGCTCAGGATGTCTCAGTGGGCAGCAGGCTGTTTGGGGGAAACAGTTTTCATTGTAGTGGGGGGAACACTGATAAGTAAAAAGATGTTATTGAATATACTGCAAACCCTAACAGCTGAATATAGTTCTCTTAACTTAGATGTCATTACTTGCAAAGTAAAAGGGAAAATTGAATTTTCTGAAACAAGGAAAAAAGAACAGTTAGGGTGATTAAATATGAGTTTAATTATCTCAGTGTCTGTACATATATGTGAGGAATATGTCAAAAGATCAAGAGGGATTGAATAGCACCAGATAATCATTATGGCTTTGGAGGCATAGTGGAGATCTTGACGGGTGGATTGTGAAGTGAAATGTACATTCAACTGTAAGAAATCAGTGGTATGATGGGATGTCCTCAGTGTCATAACTGTAAACAGGTTCACAGATACAATCTGACAAATACCACATCAAATATAAACCTATATGTGAAGCTGAATATAACCAGCAATAGCTGCAAAAATGGAAGGTATCTTCGTATAACCCTGGCAACCTGTGGTATAACCCTAGTAAATCTGGTACACTGTTTTTGCACCAGTGTGTTTCGAAGTGTCCAGAGCTACACGGCCACAGCCAAAGCCTAAACTGTTCAAATGTTAGGATCGTGACAAATACGAGTAAATCTGAACTGAAGAGCATGTATAGGACTTGAACCACTACAAGCTGCAAAAAATCGCACCCTTCCTGAAAATCAAAAACTTGAAAAAAATAAGTAGTTAAGGTCAGTACTGCATAAGGTTCAATAGGAACAGTGACAAGAAGAGGAAAAGCAAAGGACAAGCAAGGGCAGTCCAACTGAAGGTAATTTACAACTTACAGAAGGGGAGACAAATTTTTCTTCCTATAAGAATTCAGGAAAAAAGATTTAACTTTAACAAATGTGTGAGGAGAAGTGATACTTTCCAAACGAACAGAGGATAGCAATTGGTGGCAATCTTCCCAACGTTAGCTGTGGCAGTTGGTTTCCTTGATCAGACACTAATAAATAACAAAAAAAGCCCAACAAACCAACAATGAATATGGGGGTACCATGATGTGGTGTGAATTTGAGCACATTTTTTGCCTTCCAAGGCAATATGTCAAATAGTTAAATTCAATGTTAAGCTCTTAGGGTTTACTGAGAAATAACAGCATTTGATAAAGAATACAACAATAAAATCCTATAGGAACATGGAACTATGAAATTTCATGATACTACATTGCCAAAAAGATGCACCAGCTTCGTAAAACACAAAGAAAAGAAGGACACTGAGGTGCTGGAGTGGGTCCAGAGAAGGGCAACAAGGCTGGTGAGAGGTCTAGAAAATATGCCCTATAAGAAGCAGCTGAGGGAACTCTTTCTAAAGAAGAGGAGACTGAAATGAGATGTTATTGCTCTTTACCACTACCTAAAAGGAAGTTATGGTGAGACTGATGTTGGTCTCTTCCCCCAAATTAACAGTGTTAGGATGAGAGAAAATGGCCTCTAGTTGCATCAGGGAAGGTTTAGATTGGGTATTACGAAGAAGTTCTTTACTGAGAGAGTGGTTGTGCACTGGAACAGGCTGCCCAGGGAGATTGTGGAGTCACCATCCCTGGAGATGTTTAAAAAATTATTAGATAGAGCACTTGAGGCCATGGTCTAGGAATTAGGCAGATGCTGGGATTAGGGCAGGACTTGATCCTGGAGGTTCTTTCCAGCCATGATGATTCTATGATACCTAAGTAGTGTCATCTAGGCTACATTTTACAAAATGTAAATTAAAATGTGTTAAGCAAACAATTTAATTTCTTTTATGCTGTCATGCCCTGAGGTGAACATCTTACAAAAATGATTCTGAGAAGATGATTTAATAATGTGTTTTGGTTGACAACTTGTCTTTCTTACCTAACAAGCTAGAATAAGTTGGTAACACAGTTAAAAACCCCAAATATTCCTTTGGAATTAAGAAATAGCAAAATATTCTGAACGTTATGCTTGCGAGAGGCAGCAAAATCAAGCAAAAGAGGTATTTAAATCAAGAACGCACTTATTTTTCTGATGCTGAAATCAGAAAGGGATTTCCTTCACATTTACCACCCGAACTCTAGTGAGTTCAAATTTCAGAAGATTCTTTCTGCTATTTGCCTTTTTCTTGTCTTATTAGATGGACAAAGAGGCAGAAGAATATGATGTGCAATCAGAGTTACCCAAAGATGTTATTAGGATGGAAGCTTTTCCCAGCGCTTCATGGAGTGGTAGCCTTTACGTGACAGTAGCTGGTCCATGTCATAGAGACAATTACAAAAGGTGTGTCAGTACTGCATTAGCTGTGCCTAAGTATGGATTTTTCTTCATCGTGGTTTAAGTTACGCTGCTTAATCCAAGCTTGAGGCTCTCCATTTGGCAAATATGCTTCCTTGCCTCAGATCTGAGCCAAATTGTGAGACAACTTATAGGAGCAGTATAGATGGTTGGGGAATTTAATCTTGCATGCTAGCTTGAGCCATTAACTAACATGGCTGTATAGACCTACCAATAAAAATAAGTAGAATGAAGTAAGCCGGTTAGTAGCTTGGGATGCTGAGCCAAATGACCTCATGGAGGCCTGCATCTAGATACCACAGACACTTATAAATCATTACCAATATGATACAGAACACACAAACAGAGCAGCATTTTTCCCACAGACTTTTATGCCTCAGCCAGGACGGGGATGTCTCAATAAGTTCTAAAGGCAAGACTGTTAGTCAGATTTAATTTTCCATCATCCTGTCACCAACCACTAATTAGAAGTGTTCCCTGCTCTTCTGATTTTTATCATAGTCATGATATTTGATACTTCTCTGTAAAGCCCCTGTTTTGGAGCCATGTTATTACATCAGACAGAAAGTTTCCAGACCTCAAGATTGGTCTGTCTTGTTCTTCGGTTGGGGATTTTGTTTGATGGGTTGGGTTTTTTTAAATAAAGAAAATTTCTAAACCAAAACAACAAACCTCCAAATTCTTTGTATTTTTACACATCATTATTTATGTGGCCCAACACGACTTTAAAGTCTGAGGTTAACAATAAGAATTAATGTTGTGTTAAAAAGCAACCAAACAACAAAACTGTGTCCTCCAAGAAAATAAAATTAATTGTTTTAACTTTTGGCCACCACCGGCTGAGTTTTGATCTCAACCAGGGGCATCTATTTAGTTTGCTTTTTCTTTTACCTTTCCTACCTCGCCCAAATATTTCTAATTATATCTTCTATTAAAACTCTTTGCTTCTTTAAGCAGCACTTAGAATAACTCAGAGTTGTTGACGTTCCTTCCATGGCACTCAGTACAGAGAGATGTTAAGAAGGGTGGTTTAGAATACTTTATGGTGAGAAATATTCGAAACTTTCCTTGTTGGCTCAGAACGTGCAGTGTCTAAGCCAAGTGTCCATTCCTGATTGTGCAGTTAAACTCTCACTAAGACATGCAGACTTTGGGAATTCTATGGCCTGCCGTGCTGTTTTCTGAACTGATTGTCGATTTGCTTTGTTACACAACTGCTTTTAGCGCTTCACCTTTTTAATGAGAGCAGAAGGGAAATGACAAAGAAAACATTTCTCCAAAGTGTTTTCAGAAAGGCCCACTGGAATTTGAAATGTGTCTTATTTAGCGGACTTTGCATAATTTGTTACACTAAATATGAAACAGATTGCAGCTGCAGCTGTAGTGCATGTGTTATTCAGAAAAGCCTGAGTCTCCCAGAAAGCAACCCTTGGCTTATTCGGAGTTTGTCAAAATTGTAATCTCTGGGCAGAACGACATTGGGTAAAAACACCACAGAAAAAGGAAGTGGAACAGTCAGGAGCAGACACCATCCGCTGAGGATTCACACAGCATGTGCTTTCCCTCACCTTTGCTTTTGGCAAATGACATCATCACTTCTTGTTAAGTATACTGAGGGAACAGCTAATGCTCACTGATCGGCTAGATCAGCATTATTGCTGTCACATGGGGACGTGCAGTGAGAGGTACATTCTCCTTGTCTTGCACAGACAAGTTCCCTCCAAGTTACATCCATTGGGGACCAGCCATGACTACAGCTCTATCACTGTGTTGCAAACCTCCTCTGCAGCCAAGTAAGGCTGCGTGAACTTCAACTTGAGCTGGTGAAATGGCTTCAATTAGGCGTTACACTCCTCAGGTGCAATCGGGGATTTGCAGTAGGGCTGTTCTGGTTTTGCCAATGTGGTTTCAATTTACAATTCTAACAACAAAAGTAACTAGAACTTGTGTCACTGTGCTGATAGCCACTCCTCAACATTCAGTGCTTGCCTTCTGAAGTGGAGAGTCCACACTGGTGTCTGCAGACACCACCCTGAGACAGCAATCACAGCTGTTTCATATATTCATGTGTGTGTGTATGATTATAGCAGAATTTAAACTTTAGTGAAAACTGTAATCACATGAGTGTAAAATTCAAAGAATTCTCTCTTTCTGAATAAAGTTCTACATTAAATAACAACAAAGTAATGAAGATTTATAATATATCTTTTGGGGAAGAGGAGCTGCGTTAAATTTGGTAAAGAAGGAGTCTCCTCTGTAGTAGCACAGTGCAAGTACATAATAGTGGAAGGAGACTTGAGACATTCTCAGTGTTAAGACGTCTAATATTCCTTGTTACAGAAGACTAACTGTAGTTGCTCATTACTTAGTTTAACGTTAATATCCTAGCAAAACTCCTTGTGATCTGTTCTGCCATCCTTTTGGGTCCATTTTGGACAGCAGCAGACAAGAGTCCACTTTCTGAAGCATGAACAAGCATGCAGCTTGAGATGTACAACTAAGAGCAAAAGCTTTTGTGCATTTTTGCTATGTCATTTCCCCTGGTGTTTTGGGGCTAGGTAAGTATTCCACCATCTGAGAAATGTTGAAGCAAGGCCTGATCTTACACCAACGGAATTCAGTAATAATACTCCTGAGCAAAATCAAAACTTTCATTTCCAAGCCAAACCATTAATTTTCTGAAACACCTTCATCTGTTCTCCTTCTGTCAGTTGGTCCCCTTTTAACCTTCCTTTACCCTAAAACCATCACCAACAGTATCAGTCAGCAATATGGAAAATGAACTAGCCATGGCCAGGTAAGAGCAGCTGACGGAGAAACCAGGATTCAGACACCTAGATGCTAAGATGGATAGTGTAACAGGAGGGAGAGCATGGAAGTTCTGTCTCCAGGAAGAAAATGAGGAAATAGCTCATGCATACAACTATCACTATATAGTTATACTCTTCCCACATCGAGATGACAGACTTTGCCAAATGTTAAGAGAGAAGAGTTGTGAAGAAAGACATTAAGATACACAAGTAAATCTTGAGTGCTGACTTTCCATGTAAAAATTTCAGGTCTTTGATTCTTACTTGTGATTATTTTTCTTTCAAATGTGAGGTGTCTTAGATCACAGGGCTATATAAAGGCATGAATCTGAACTTGGAACATCACAAGTAGTCTTTGAGTAAGAAAGGATGAGATGATGAGAACAAAAAGATTTTATGAGAAATGGAAGGATTTAATGAGAAGCTTAAAGCCGATCAATGCTTGTGTGATCATGCTGGTCCCCAGTGCTGTGAGAATAGTAGAGCTGTAAATGGCTAGGAAGCTAATTCAGATTCAGAAAGTGAAAAATGGAAGTAGTGCTTTCTAAATGTAACCAATAATTTTCTTTCAATACATAGGCGATAACACAGAGTATTTTAAGGTTTAGAGATTTTTGGTATTACTGTGTTGACAATTGCACACATAATTTTAGCCTGTTCTTCCCCTGAGAATTTGATGTATACCATTTCAAATAGCTTTTAGTCACCAAGAAAAAACAGTCAAGTCTATTTTATTTGGGCTGATTTGTCATTGTGATACAATTACCTGCCACATACATTCCTTGCAAAGAACTGAATGTGATGTCATGTCTAGGAAGTACTGAATACAGAGAACTGATTTTAAAGAACTGTACACGTTAGCTGACTTCATATCCATCTCAGATTAGGTGGATAAATTTATTAGGTTCCCCATTTAACTGATAAAAAGGAGGTGACTCTAACAATGATTTCTTCATTCCTAAAATAGTTAGGATGAGTTACCTGATGGAAATGCTCAACTCTTCCCTTTGGTTAGAGGATTACTAGGAGTAAGTACCAAACAAGTCCCAGTTTCAAATAGCTGTTGGTTATTAATAAACAGAATTATGACCTAGAGATGGAAATAGTAGGTCGATCATGTATTGACATGAACAGGTACTCTCTTTAAGGAGGTGTCTCTGCTGACTTCAAAATCAGTACGTGCATTCTAAATTTATTAACAGGTACAAGGTATGAGAACCAAGGATCTAACTAGTATAAAGCCAGGTTAAAATAGTTTGTCAGGGAATACATGAATCTAAAACCTTATGGAAGCAAAGAGGAATCAAGAAATGTGATCTGATCCAAATCTCTCTTAAATCCATGCAGACTTTCTCTGAATCCACTGAACTTTGGATCAAGCTCCTAGTTCCTTGGATAACAACAGTAGTCCGGCTTCTTAAAGTTGCTAACACTTTTGCCGTAGCTAACCATATTCTGCTCAACTGCATCCATAGGGGTATTGAAAGTAATGCTCTGCTGAATGCATTTGCACAAAGCAAATCCACAGTTCCTGTGAATATTTTCAGCTCTTCACCATATAGAGGTGAGTGAAAAGTGTATTACAGCAGCTGTGACTATGACCTTTTATCCGTCTCTTGTACCCTCCTAACACCATTTGTTACTATAGTAGAAATGGTTGAACAGTCCTTACAAGTTTTATGCCTTCCTTGCGGTTCTAACATCCAGGAATCTAGATTCACCTTTCAGGCTTTAACAGTCTTAAAAACAGTTGCTAGTAGTTACATGAGTAGAGGTTCTGCATTTGCTCTGTTTCTATATTTAGGGTCGATCATCCTTTTCGTATCAAATTTATCACTGCCTTATTTCATGACTTGTATTGTAAAGTTGAAGTCCAAAAAACCCAGCCAACCTTTAAACAATTTGTATTGACCTAGTTTGATCCCAAAGAGCAGGCTAAAATATGCAGTACTGTGTAAAGCTGGCAACAATTATAGGAACAAGTAAAACATTTTTTGCTCCTAAGGCTTGGAAAAAGAACAGCAAGAAAAAAGGCACGAGAAATTTCAGTGGTTTAATGTTGTTTTGATGCTGAGTTTAAGTATAAAAGAATCACTGAGGCTCTTCAGGATGTTCCAACAGGTCAAAGCACTTTCCAGTTGCTCTAATTACTTCTTACTAAAGTGTAACTGTTAGAGGATTTGACAAGTCCCCTGGGTCAGGAAACATATATTAAACTGCCTGAGAGAATTTTTCTCTTTCAGTATTGAACCAATATTGCATGACATATAAAGCAGTCCTCCGTTCTCTTCTCTCCCATACAGAGATTTCTTTCAGTGTCTTTTTTGAGTGTAAGGATAGAACACTCGATTTTTAAAGACGAATTCTACTCCATTCCTAACTGAGGAAGATAAAAAGACCTTCTTTGAGGAGGGAGCACTAAAAGGAGGAAGTGAAGAGGTGTAGAAAAGAGCAGGAAGACTGAAAGAGCAACAGCAAAAATCAAGGGAAGGAAAATGTTTTCTTTTCCTCTTTGTCTTTCTTTCACTATTAGCTCCTCCCTTCTTTCTCATTCATTCTCCAGTTGCATTGTTTCATCTATTGGCACCTATTTTTCTATTCTGTAATCGCTCTCATTTTTTTCTGTAAATTATTGCTCATTTGCATAAATGCCTTAAAACAAGCATATATTCTGGAGTGTATACTTGTATACTTTAAATTCCTTGAATCCAAAGTCATCAGCATAAAATGTGAGGGGTTTTTTCATGTGAGAGAAGAAATTTTCCAGTTTCCTATCATCTCTGCCAGCTAAAGGCAGCAGACATCTAATTCACAGACTGTCATCTGAAGCATCTCCAAGCCTCTGTACCACGCAATGGCCATGTAAGCAACTGCAGAACACCATAATTCAAACAAGCACTCATATCCAGAGGTAGTGTAAAGTATGTAACTACTGTTATATATACTTTATAAAATAGTTGAGTAAATTGAAGCATCCTTAAATCTTGTCACATGTCCTTGGCCTTCAAACATTTTATTCACATTACATTCAATACTTCCTCTTTTTTTTCTCCTTGGTTTTCAACACCTTCCCATTCTTTTTAACTGATTTTAACATTTCAGGGCACTCTTATTTTAGAAAATAATTATCTTCCCATCAATGCCTTCCTACTCTGTCTTCTCCAACATTCCCAGTAACTAGTCCAGATACCAGATGAAGTGTCTTTAAAGTGATTTAGCTTTGCCAGCCACTAAGAAATAATTCCTGACCTTAAGTGTTCTTCAAGCACTCTCACATGCCTGCTACCACATGGCTGAACCTCTTGCTTTTTTTGTATGTAAAATCATATTTTCAGTCCATTCACTTATTTCTTTCCTTAAACTCCTCTGTAAAAGCTTGTATGTGTAGAGCACTACAGACAAATGAGCATCAAAGTACACGAGGTACTGTTACTCAGTTTTAAGATCTTTGGTCATAAATTAGGGATAGTAAAAATAAATCATTTATTCCCTTTTTTTGTTGTTGTTACTGGAAAAAGGGAGAATGTTCTCATGTACACAAGACATTTGCTGACATAGATTGAAAATTAAATGATTTTAATAGGAATTCTTAGAAGAACCTGAAAGCAGATGATATGCAGCTCTGGTACTTTGTAGTAGCTCCAGTTTTGATCTTTTTGGTATTTAGAATAATTTTATATTATTATATTTTATATTATTTATCTTTCTCTTTTATGTTATTTATCTTAATTTTAAGATATTTTAAGATAAATAAAAGGTATATTAAGATTTAATATAATAACATAATAGATATATTAAGATATAATAATAGCATAAAAGATATATTAAGATTTAATATAATTTTATATTATTTATCTTTTCTTGTTATACTTTAGTGTTCTGTACAACTTCACGTCAGATTTTAGGGACAGAACATAGCTTAAAATGAATGAGTTAAGGTAACTTAATGTCAACAATATTACACAGGAATAATCCACTAAGAATGTGGCAAGTGGAGTTCTAGAGGTATCATTCCACTCCTGTGTCTTCTATGAATGAATCAAGTGACATGATTATGTGTCTTGTGAATCAAGAATCACTTACACTACCATACCATCCAGCTATCCCTTTATTTGGGAATGCATCACTATGATTTTATGGGGTTGGATTTTTTTGTGTTAACACGTACCACCTCTGAAATCATACAAGTTACAGGAATCCTGCATAGTTTTTAAGTCTCTGATTTCTTAACAAAACCAATTTTGCATTAAGTAGGGAACAGGCAAAATTATTATACTGGTATCAATATTTTGCCCATGTAAAGCATGAAGATATCAGCTTGAGTTAAAAATTGTTGAAGTACCTACACAGGGTATCTTATTCACACCCCTTCTTGTGACACATTACAGAACTGTGAAATAGGTGAACAATAGTATTTACATTAGTTTGCATATCATGTATGAATTAAATATAAAATCATTTTATTTCAGGCAGTATAATAAAAAACACTTACAGTGCCTGCCTGTAAGTTATAAAAGGAAAATATTATAAATATATTATAAAAGGAAAAGATATTATAAAATATATTATAAAAGGAAAAGAATTATGAAAAAGGTAAAATAAAAACACAGATACACTCTTTTATGTGTGGTGTTATAGCAGATGTTACATTAATCCTATTAATAAAAAGTTCCTACAAATACCTTGTTAAAACTCTACACAACTTTATCAAATGCACCAACAGCTTAGAACAAGCAGGGAATTGGTTGTCTTTTCTTATTTTCCCAAATTAACTATTTATTACACACTGCTGTGTAGCGAGATGTAAGCGGCTGAGAACCTTAGTTATCTTACTGTACTCAAGCCACTGAGACGGTTTGTGCTGAAGATGTCACTATTTAGTGTGACTGTTCTTTGTATGTCTTAAAACAAAATTGTTACCCCCATATGGTTTTCACTTTGCTTCTCCCATCGTCACAAACAATCACTCTTTCACACCTGTTCAAGACTGAAACTCTAGTTCCTGATAGTCTGCCCTTACATCTCCCAAAGCCCAAAGCAAGCTGCAAATACAGTCCCAGAAAGCTGTATTTGGTTCCTCTTTTCCCTTGGAAAAAACCTGAAGAACAGAGAAGCGAGTGTAATATATTACCTCTGGTGGTTTAGCTGGACAGCAGCAGGGGCTTGTAATAAGGATGTGGTAATACACCACAAGGAATCTGTAGACTCATAAAATTTGACCTTATAAATCTCTACGTTTATCAATTCCATGCAGCAGCCACTCCCTGTGGTGGAAGTCTCAGACCAATAAACCTGCAGCTGATAACTGTACAATTTATCCTCAATTTTCCCCTCCAGGCCAGCTAATCATGCAACATTAATTATGTCAGTAAAAAATTGGAATGTCACTCGAAAATCAAGATGCTATCTGATACTTGTCATTAGTTTGTGTATAATTGAGCAAACGAGTGTACAGTGATAGTCAGGACTTCTGTTTTCTTTACGTACCTCTGCGTTTAACGTTCTAACCCTGTGGCTGGTTTTTGGTTTATTTTTTGCTGGGGGGAAGGGGTATTGGTCTTTTATTTCTTTCAGAATTCAGTTATCTTCCTGAAGTAGGAGGTAGAAGACTCCTTCCTCCACACAGTAAACATTTCAGGAACAAGAAAAGGTATTTCTCCTTCAAGACCCATTGCAGTATTATGCTGTGCAGAGGTGTGTCATGTATACCCAGCATCTTCTGGGTCTCTGCTTCATGCAGAGAGGACCCAGGTTTGATTCTAAAGATCACAGTCTGAATTTATTTTGAACGCAGGTCTGTATGCACTAGTGCTTTTGGCCCAGGTTCTATCTTTGCCTGTAAAAATTGCCTAAACAAACAGTCATTCCTTCATCAGATTCACACGTCTGACTCCACTCTGGACAATCCTAATTATTTGCAATGAGAGTGATTTCAGATTAACTCAGGTTTTCAATAAGAAGATCGATTTAGAGTAAAACCTTCTAAAGTGAATGAGAAACATTTTCTGATAAACCGATTTATCCTTTGATGCAGTGCTTTGCCTTCAATGTCAGTTCCAT
The DNA here is from genome assembly GCA_013397515.1 of Upupa epops. Lineage (NCBI taxonomy): Eukaryota > Metazoa > Chordata > Aves > Bucerotiformes > Upupidae > Upupa > Upupa epops. The sequence goes on along the minus strand of VZRI01013746.1, from coordinate 364,607 downwards.
TTGTTAGTGACTCCAAAGAATATTGCAAAGCAATTGTGAAGTGCTCTGTGATTTCACAGGTTGTAGAAACCTAAAATGAGCCTAATAAGAAAGTAGTAAATAGAAGTGCTTTCTCTTCTTAAAGCTCTGCTTGTCACTGGATGCCTACAGGGCTTCCTGACTGCAATCAGATTATTTAGACTCATGAAGGAAAAATAAGAGGATTGATCCTAAAAAGTCTAACTTTAGTGCAGAGAAGTTAATGTTTCCATCAGCCATCGAAAGCCACTCATATATGCGTGTCCCACATTACAGATGAGATCTTAGATCATTATTAGATTTTACCTTACTATGTTTTGCAAAAAGATAAAGTTTTTTACCCAAGTCATTGCCAGAAATATAAAACTGAAATAGCTGCATATTCATATCTCCTCATGAGACTGATCCTCAATCACTGTACAACATCCCATACTTCTGGCCCAAGGGTTATGTAGCAAAGGAGAAAACAGAAAAGAACCATGGCTTGCCATCACTTCAGGGCACTTGAAGGAGAGAAAGAAATACAGTTTATTTTCTCCTAGGACAGGAGAAAGGAGGAATTGAGAGTGATTCTGCAAATAGAAATGTTCTTGGGACTTCACTTAGAGATGCATCAGCACTTCTCTTATTAAAGGCAAGCTGCAACTCACAAACCAAATTCCAGAAAACTTAGTATGTTTAGGACTTGATTTTGAGAAAACTTTGTTCCACATACATAGGCTAAAACTTCTAAAACTTGCATGAACAAGGTTACATCAGGCCAATAGTCACTCGGATTGCCAAAACATGAATCAGGACAATACATTTGGAAGAAAATATTCAGAGGAAATACAAATTGAAAACAAACAAATAAGAAATCTGAACACGATTAATTTGGCTTTATTTTATTCCCTTCAATTTTGCTTAGTAAAAAAACATAGCTACTTTCAATAAGTAAGTACACCTTGACTATTTAATCACTAGCAATTATAACTAAAGGAATCATAATGGCAACCTAATTGAAGAGTTCTCTTTCCAGTATTATCTATTCCCTAAAGCCAACGTAGAAAAAAACCCTAGGCAGATTACTTTTTCCTATAGCTAAGCAGTTTAATATTGAAAATATTTAATATTTTTAGTATGTATTTCCCTGTAGTATTAATTTTTAAAGGTATTCTTAAATTATAATTTTTAAAATGTTATAATTTACAAATGTCTTTAAATTATATTAACAAATTTAAAATTCTTCTTAAAAAATGCTGCAATACCCTGTTTCCCTCAGTTACTGAGAGTTATGCTACTGATTTTCAGACACAGCACCATACATAGTATAAAATAAAACAGTTTTGATGGATCTCACAAACAAGTACTGCATTTCAGACAAAATTTTTAACTCATCATATGATATCAGGGTTTACCTTTTATCAAGACAAGCATAACAGAAAGCTCACATTCAAATTGTTTGCCCAAACTAGCATAATCTTTTATTGTATATATACATATATGTATGCACATAGTAGAAATGGTAAATTGCAGACATTGAGTCTGATTGTGCAATGACCACTAACCACAGAAGTTGTAGCTCTGCTTTCTTTTACAGAAAGTTGATCTGCCAGTCCTTCAGAAAGTAATCCTGCCTCATCAAACCAGTTCCATAGAGGAATTTCATGTCCAATTATTTGAATGACTAGCATTACATATATTAGAGCTGCAAATTCGAGTGCTTGCAATCATCACATAATTTTTTGCCAGTTGATGTATGCAAAATAAGTCTATAGGGAAGAAGGGAGAGGAGCGAACGGATCCTGGAAGCACTACTAGACAGAAAATGAAAGGAATATCTAATACCAGTACGCCTACATGAGGATTCTTATCTTTAGCAAAGTGCCTAGCAAACTAGTTAATAAAGTTTTCCTACCTGAGCTGGCTTATGCAGAAACACCACAACTATGCAGGTGCGCTATGCTCACTAGGCTGCTCAGCACTGAAGTTAGCTGTCAGACATTGATCTCAGTTTAGATTTCAGAGAGCCATTTCTGGCATCTCTGTATTGTCTGGTTGTCAGACTGAAACAGAGCAATCATTCAAAACTTAAGGCAGTCCTATATTTTGCCAGGACTTCATGCACTCATGAATCACCCTTTCCTCTTATCTGCACTTCTTCCAAAGTAGTAAGTACAAATGCTATGGGGGAATTTATCGCCCACAGCAGCTTATGCCAGCCCTCAGAAGGCTCTGTGAGTTTGGATTGCTGATGATAATTAGTTCCCATAGAGTAAAGAGGCAGAAGAAGAACTTTTGCAAGGGTTGCTTTTTGTTTTTTATAGGCCCATGTCGTTGTAGCTGCAGCCTTTTTTTTCAGACATGCCCAGGGTTGGGCTTTGCTCTGGAAAATACAGCCTCTTGAACTCTATCAAGGCTTGTCTGCGTAGGAAAACCACTGAAATTATTATGGTAGAATTGATGCTCAGGGGTAGTCTATTCTAGCAGAAAAGTTATTTAATCCTGGATCAATCATACATTTCCAAATAAAAATCATCATTCTAGAATAAATCCCCTTATTCCAAATGAGAAATTCCACATGGGGAGTAACTTCACTATAAATGCTCATCAGGAGAACCACGTGGACAAGGTCAGAATGTCACATCTAGAAAAATAAGTGCCATCTCTAAATATTTTGATTTTTTTCTTGTAATACAATTTATATTTTGATTTCTGCATTAAATGTTTTCTTAGGTTGGTGCATAACCATGTACACGTTTATATAGTAAATACTCATAACGAAATCCTAGTCAAAAGTGAAACAGTGCCCAAGATTTTATGCCTTTTTTTAAACAGAAAAATTGAGATACTCTTCATCTTACCTGTGAAAGAAAAGCTTTCTTCGTGTACCATGACCTTTTCAGTTAGGTAGTGCACATGTGTGAAACTCTGTTCCTTACGAAGGAGACCATGCAGCATGAGAATTACTCAGTGCTGATCAAACTGCAGAGCTTCATGGCAGATGATGCTGTGGGCTGACACTGTGGAAACAGGTTTTATTTCTGGCTCCCTCACTGACTAGCTGCATAGGCTTTGCAATAACAGTTGTAATGAATGCTTTGTAACATACTCAGAGATCTTGTGTGGGATGTAGATAATAATATTTCAAAACAAGTTGAGTGTACCTATGCAATTTGGGTGTTTAGCAATTCTAAGACAACATACATGAACTATTTTAAATTCTGATTGTATTTCCAGACATCAGTAACTGTTAGACACTTTCCTAATAAATTGCTTCCTGTAATAACAACCAGCAAGTTCTTCAAGGTATCTTGAGCCTTTCAGATCCTGGTAGTTGGTTCATTTATGTTTGCACAAAAGAGACTACGACTTTTTAAATTTCAGCATCACAATATGGTAGGGTTTGGAAGAGATCTCCAGAGATCATTAGTCCAACCTCCTTGCCAAAGCAGATAGATTCTCATAGAGCAAATCTCACTGGCACATGTCCAGATGGGTTTTGAATGTCTCCAGAGATTGTTTCCACAACCGCTCTGGGTACCCTGTTTGAGTGCTCTGTCACCCTCAAGGCAAAGAAATTTCTCTTTGCATTTAGGTGTAATTGCTTGTACTGCAGCCTGTGACCGCTCTACTGTAATCTGACGAGCCACTATTTGTACAATCACTTGATTATTTGGTCTCAGTTATAGGAAATACGACTTGTGAGGAATTTTACTAGTACAGAGATTTGTAGAAAACATTAACTAAGTGTTACAGTCAAGCTTTGTTGACTTGCGTGGATGAGTGGAGTAACAGTCTTGAACATAACTCCTTGTTACTGCTGTACTGAACTTTGTTGTAAGGAGCAACTTGGACCTCAGCAAATAGAAATGTGTGACTCAAGTCAAACATATCCTTAGGAGAGCAGCCTTCTAAGCAGATGTTAATTCTGAGTTGGCTCATTAATCTGCAGTTAATCTAGAGAAAGAAGAAATATATAGTTTCTCTTCATGAGGAGACAAAGCAGCAGAGAGCTAATATTGTCCTTTTGTCACTGGGGAGGAACAAGGTATTAGAAGTGCTCAGTACCTGTAATTGCAGTGAAAAGGTCATGATGTGGTAGCAGAACCAGCACCACATCTGATGTCTGGCATAGCACATCATTGCGTAGCAGTGATTTTGCACATTGTGGCAAGAGAATAAAGAGACTCTTTCACATACTCTGTATCTTAGAAAGAATGCAGAGAGGCCTAAAAGCTGTCTTTCTGTTAGCAAACACATTGGGCTCGCTTTAAAGACTAGCAAGTAGAGTTGGTACCGTCTAGTTGATGTGTAAATCTGCATGTTTATTTCAGATCTTTTTATTTGTACAAAATATAGATATATTGTGTAAATTTTTCCTGTCAGAGTTCTAAGGGAAGTGTATAATTTTATTTATTTGCTTTCCACACCAGGTTATAGAAAACTATTGCACCAAAAGGATTTGAGTATAATTCATGGAGGAAAGTATTTATTTTAGATGAATGTAAAGTCCTGATTTATTCAGCATATTTTTAGGCCTTGCATTTTATCCTCTATAAATTAACTCATTTCTAAGCTTTAAATCTTGTACAAAAATATTTTATGGGAATTTCATTACCATTGTTTTCCTTGGGAAGTCACCTTACAGTCTTCATGGTATTATTGTAAAGCCATCACTAAGCAACATGCTTTGGCATTTGTTTAAGCCTTTGTCCACCACCTTCCCTCCACCAAAATGCACACATTAGCACCTACTGCTAAAATATTATGGATGCTGACACCAGTTTAGCCACAAGACCTGGTGTTAGACTGTCTCTAATTGATTTAATTATTCATAATTGCTCAGATGGGGCTTATGTGTACTTCAGCATGATTAAGGGAGAATATACATGTGTGCAGCTAATAACGTGTTCCACCATAATTTACAACTGTGAAGTTGCTAGAGCTAAATTGCATAGGCATAGTACATTTCTAATCCTGTTCAGAATGCTTTCTCGGACTTTCCAAAAAGGAAAGAAGAAGAAAAGAACCCCACCTTATTTCTGATGCTCTTCATATATGAGTTTTAAGGAAGAACTGGAAGACCATGCTGTTTCTTGCTTTGTTTAAACTAAAATTATCAATAGAATTAGATCAACAGATCTGAGTCCATAGCATATGTGATTTAGTTACAACGCATTTCTCTTTTTTCCCCTTCCTAAGTGTACTCGCTCATCCTTTCTTTCTATTTGCTCATCTTGTGTTAAATATGATGAAGTTTTCTGTGAAACCTGTTGTCACTTGAGATTATAAACAAATAAAAGTAACTTCTGGCAATATGATGCATGAAAATAATCACACCGTGGCTTCTCCAATTGTCACCAAGCACGTTTTCATAATTAGTTCGACAAGCAATTCTGACAATGCCAGGTACATTTTATGAAACAACATGCCTGAGTACTATTACTTAGAGACGATGCCTTTCTTGTCTTTCCACAGTTCCTTACACATAGTGAACACTATCAGGAAAACTACAATAGCAAGAGCACTAAAAATGAACAGGATTTCCAGTTCAACTGGATAGTTTTAGTTAGGGCCTTTTTTTTACTTCTGACTGGAAAAAAAAAGACAACCTGATTTTTGAAGTGTACCTGCCAGGAATGGAAAACGAAGACGCGGTATGCTGTGAATGATGAATATTTCTGAAATTTCTACAGGCTTACTATCATTAAAAAACTTACTCTTACTAGTTCCTTAAACAAGGAGAGAAAGTACAGTTTACAATATTATATCCACTTTAAACTAATTGTTAAATCAGACCAGCTGGTGATGTAAACTTGGGAACGTAGCATCGCTGCCCCAATAGAAAGGGCAGTGTGTCTTTGAGCAAGTCTCAACTGCTGCTGGCATGGCTTTCCACAGTACTGTGTATTTTGGGCACCTCTAAACAAAAGAAAGTTCCAAAAAGAAGGTTCTCCCCCCGTCTTGATTCCTAACACATACTTTTCTTTTTTGGACCTTGGGGAGACAACATGCAGCATTTTAAACAGCAACGTATTATCACAAGGATGTAATTACAATTATTTATTTAAGCTGGTTCTGAAACAGGGAATCCTGATATGAAGCTGGAGCAGTAAAGGCTTGAAAAACTACTGACAATAAGCAATTCTTCATGGAACAAAACTATTACAATAGAGGGTCTTTGATCTTGCCTGTCTCCTGTTGCCAATTGAACTTTGTCACCATGCACTGTCATCCACAAGGGAGCACTTTTGAATTAAGCAGTCTACAGCAATTTAGTCTGTTCCAGCTTTGAAGTGCCAACATCAGTCAGGCCAGTACTAACTTTTTTCATTAAATTTCTTTTTTTTTTTTTCAGTTCTCTTAGGACTTTAGCAGTCCTGGCATTTAGATAACTAAAGTCAAGAAACCAAGGCACTAAGACATCAAAAGCGAGAGGGGCCCCTAAAATACAAATGTGAACAATCATTAGGCTCTAATGGTGCACTTCATTAATGTCCACTTCAAAGCGAAAGTTTACTGACTTTGGGATTGACTAATTTACACATTGTGGGAAATTGCTGCCAGCCATGCATGTAACCGCTAAATGTTTCTGGGATAAATAGAAACGCCCTCTTCCTTCAGAAATCAGGAACTGCAAACTGAGCCTTTAATTGCAAGATGGCCTTTCATTTGAATCGGAATGGAAAACCCTGCCTAGTACATAAATCACTGAAGCTCAGTGTAGTTATCGTAGAGACACACAGTTATCAATCACATCCTTTCGCAAACTTCTTCCCCTGGCTCTCTGCAGCTAAACAGGAATATTGCAGCATAGTCTGTTTTTCTTTTTGATATATTCATCTATCTGGAATCTTCAGAATTTTTCATCTTACATTGGAATAAAAGCCTACTGAAAAGTCAGTCTCTTCCAAGTAACTACACCATTGAGGTTGTGTTTCTTTGGAATGAGGGATAGAATTGTTGATGGTAACACTCACATGTGAGTAAACAAAGTACCAGCGTACTAACAAACTGCATTCGCATTCAGAGCTGTACTAGTCCAGTTACATCAATTAAAAAACAATAAAATAATAAACGAACCACTAGCATTAAAACCATCATTCAGACAACCGGAACGAAAGCCTACTATGCTAAGAAGCATCCACTGTACACAAACCGTCAATACAGAAAGATGATGCAGGCCAGTTCGTAAAAGAACTAGGCAGAGGGGAGCACTCTTATACTGTCAGCAAGGATTTCCTACATTACAAAATGTGGTTGTGTTTGAATGGAATTGTGATAACTGAGTGAGAGGACGGGAGGCCAGTCACAAGTTAGGGGTCAATGGGAGCCAAGAAAAATTGTGTTCAGCTGATGCTATGGTGAATATAATTTGTCCTTGTCTAAACACTAACCACTAAGAGATGGTAACATCCTGCCATCTAACTAGATTGCTTCCAATCTCGTTCAAGCACAATCAAATCTTTTATCTAGACAAGCCCCACTGTGGCTGTAAAAATCTCAGACCCTTTGAAAAATCAAGCTGTATGCTCTTGATGCAGAAAAGACCCTAGGAAACATTTTGCTTAAAACGATCTGTATAGGATTGCCAAAAATCCACACTTGAGCATAAACATTTAGAAAAAGAAAGTTATTATGGATGTGCATTGAGCAAAATATGACAAGATGGTTGCCAAGGGCTATGATGAAAAATAGGGAAAAGAGTTCTAATGTTTCTGCTTTATATATTTCAACTAACTTCCTTACTTTTTAGCAATTACCTTCTTGTTGCAACATTTTAATAAAAGTCTGTGCCTTCATGCCTGGTAGGGAAGCTAACTTGCCGTGGGCAAGATTGGCAAAATAGGAAAAAAAAGGGAAAAAAAGAAAGAAAAAAACACTTAGCAAACCACAAATTTCAGAGACCTAGTCACATCTGTGTTTTATCAGCTTTTTCCGGATAGTATTACACCAAACAATTGTCTGCAGATCGGTAGACAGCTGAGACTTTAAAGTGCTGAATTACTGAGAAAATGCTAGAGATAAAAAACAGCACATGTATCCTATCAATGTAATGAAACCAACCTGCTGCTAGCGCCATAGTGCCTTAGTTCTAAGTACCCTGTAGAGGAACGGAAGGCTTTCATTTAACTCTTAAGAGGGAAGCAAGGCAAAGAAGAGTAAAGGTCATCTAATACCAGCCTTAATCACAGAACTGAAATACTCTCAGATATATGAAGGGAGGAATGCTTGGTGTTCAAAATAAAACCCCAACTGCAGACAACAGTGTGTCTGATCATACTGGGGGTAGCATTTCCTGCTGGAAATTCCCAAGACTTAGGCTGATTTCCAATGGAGTTACAGACATGGAGCATGGCAAAAGCTGAGACTAAAGAACAGGCACTGCCACATACAGGCCAATTCAATCTAGTAGGAAACTCTTCAACAGAAGGTAGTACGTCAGCCAGAAGGTACACTGGAAATGAGTAATGGATCCTTCCTGAATGGACCATGGTTATTAAGCATTAGAGCTACTACTTAATAGCAGATGTAGAGTTTGAAGTTATGTTTAGAACAAAAAAAATAATAAATTGCACAGTGTGCTCTAAGTGTCAAGAAAATGGAGGGATTCAGAGACTGAAATAGAGCTCTTGAATCCCGAAATAGGTATTGTTAAATTTCTTGCCTTTCTTCTCTTTGGCATTGCCTTAGGATTGCACTGTGGGTTGGATGTCAGATTTACTTGTCTGACTGTGATACTCAAGTGTCTGAGGTGAGATAGCTCGCAAAGTTCTTACTGTACTCTCTGAAGGTAATGATAAAAGCAAGGATTTATTTTTAGAGCAACTTTGTATTTGGTTATAGTTCAGATATTACTCTGGTGCCTTCTACTGGAATAAGAAGTAGCCTAAAATGACTGTGTAAGATAGGAGACAACTTTATCTTCACTGTTCGGACTCAAAGTTCCACTACAACTGTGTCCAGAAATTCGAACAAGAATGGACCTATTGTACCAGAAACTATCACAGAAACTACATATGGCCCCTTCAACAAAGCAAAAGGTAATGAGTGAGGGGAAAAACCCCAGATAGCTAATATAAATCTCTTTTTATTCATACGTATTTTAATTAAGTTTTAATGAAATGTATGACAGTAGTCTTTCTCAATTAGTCCTTTAGGCTCTAAATGCCTCTCCATTAGCCATTTAAAGTTAGCTAATTTTTATCTGTTTTGTGGTAGAACCATAGAAAAGACACATGAAAGAGGAGCAATATTTACTTCAGGCAAAAAATTCCTAGCTTTAGGAGTGAGGGAAAAAGCACAAAGGCTACAGACACAGTCATGAGTGAAAATGTCAGCTGAATTAGGCAGCACAGGGAAAGCGTGAGAGATGAGAACTGATCAGCAGAAAAATTAAAGAGGCAGTTTTTTTTAATTAAAAGTGACTTGAAAGTCTTTTTCCCTATCATTAATGTCAGAAATAGTCATAAGGTTCAACATTTACATTAACCTACGTTTAGGTTGGAAAAAGATCTTTAAGGTCAAGTTCCGACCAGTAATCAAGCCGTACCAAGCCTGCTGCAAAACTCCAATCTCCATATCTATACGACTTTTATACACATCCAGGAATGACAGCGTCCTCCTTGGGCAGCCAGTTCCAATGTATAATGACCCTTTCAATGAAGAAGTTTTTCCCAATGTCTACATTATGAGACACTATGCAATCAAGTGTAAAACAGAGAAAACAAAAATGTACAAAACCTATGAATTCGCCTTATTGTTACCTAATTTAATGCATTTGCAGGGGAAATGTAGCTGAGAACTGAGTAGTTTGTAGTTTATTCGTGAAGCTCCCTAATTAAACACCCAAATCCAACAAAAGGACATGGACGAATATTAAAAAAGAGGGCTTTATACAACAAAATTCTCACATAAGAATGGATTATGAGATTAGAATTAATGTAAGCATGACAGCTGAATGCATTACTGGAATCTGTCCATGCTGAATGTGTTCTTCCACAAACCTCACAAAGACACTTCAACACTTCATAGGTTAGTGGTCATCAACCAAGGGGTAAACAGAATTACTTACAAATTCTATGTCAGATAATCTCTGGTAAGAGAAGAGAATACTTAGATGTAAAAAGACTAGATAAATATTGAAACATGATAATAGACTTCAAACGGCTTTGTGAACAGAATATGACTGGAGTTATCCTGTGTATTATGGTTTCAGAGAATGTAAGTGATGAAATTAGTCACATCAATACAGAAATGCAGATTTTCTGTTGTTTACAAAGCTAAACTATCAAAAGTTTCCAAGCAATAGTGCATGTCATTCACTTATTGTTCCAATTCCCTTCTTCTTTAATGCTGATTAACTTGAAAAGATTGTCTTTAATTCAAAACCTGTTTTCATTTTAGATTTCATCTTTCTGTCATGTTCCAAATGAGATGAAATTGAATTACCCTCATGTATAAACCAAAGAGTTTTGATTTTCTTATTTGCTTTGTCCTCCAAATACTGCGAAGATCACATATAAGCATGCTTTTATTTCTCCAACCTCTAGTCTAGAGAACACCACAAATGGATGAAGATTCTCCAATGTCAAACATTTTTACACTTAGTGCATCAAAGTGATAGTATTTATTGTCCTAGGGGAAATATCTATGGCAGATATTTTTGTTGCTAAAGTATCTTACATCACAGTTTGTGTGCAATCATACTCAGTACTCTGTGATACTTTTATCATTCTGACATCCAGAGGCTGTTCCCTCATTCACTCATTGCAACTCTGTGAAGTAGCTTCAAAAGACAGTGTTAAGGCTAAAACATTGATATACTTTGTCATAATTTTGTCTAGATAGTTTGGTCTTTCAGACTCTTCAGAGCTCTACACTATACTCTGACCTGGTGAGATCACATCTGGAATGTTGTGTCCAGTTCCAGGCTCCTCAGTTCAAAAAGGAGACAGAGCTGCTTGAGAGAGTCCAGCGCAGAGACACAATGGTGATGAAGGGAGTGGAACGTCTCCTTAATAAGGACAATTAGAGGGAGCTGGGTCTCTTTATCTTGGAAAAAAGGAAACTGAGGGATGATCTTATAAATGTTCATCAATATGTAAAGGATGAGTGTCAAGAGCATGGAGCCAGGCTCTTCTCAGTGTCATCCAATGATAGGACAAGACGCAATGGGTGTAAACTGGAATGCAGGAGGATATATATAATGTATAAGAGAGAATGTATGGAGGTTACACGTGTATAAGAGGAGAAACTACTTCACACTAAGAGTGACAGAGCACTGGAACAGGCAGCCCAGAGAGGTTGTGGAGTCTCCTTCTCTGGAGATGTTTAAAACCCAACTGAACACGATCCTGTGTGATTGGATCTAGGTGACCCTGCTCTGGCAGGGGGTTTGAACTAAATGATCTTTCAAGGTCCCTTTCAATCCCCAGCATTCTGTGATTCTGTGATACCAGTGCATGTATACTTTTCTCAACATCATACCAAAATAAATTATGGGAGATGATCAGAATGTTTTTACTTAATACAAAATAGCAATAATTTTTCATTTTCTTTTGGTAGCAGTGCTTTCTTGTATAGTTTTCTATAAAACTGTCTGTTTTTATGTGTTTCTACCATCCCCACTGCATTTCACTGTCAAAACAGTCTGCTGCAACTTCTTGGCCTGTCTCCAAAGCTATGCCAATTTTAGCATTACCTACGCACACACAGTGCCTATACTTGCTTTTTTCCATGTGTCACATTGGCTGAACAAAGTTGCATTTAGCACTTACACAGACAGAAATTCATACGCTTCTGCCTCTCAAATTCAGATATTGAGCCGAAGCAGCTACACTTTAGTGTCAGCATAAAAAAAAAAAGAAGTTAAAATCCTTTCAAATAAGCCAAACACTTCAGCAGTCCAAAAGGTTACACTTACACCCTATGAACTAATGGAAAGGGGCTGTAGGTCAACATTTTTTTCCTGGCTTTATAGCCCAGAAAATATGATTTTCCTAGTACTGAAATATCTAATATTTTCTTACACATTATTTAAAAGCAATGTAGGAAAATATGCATCAGCAAATAAGACTCAAGAAGACAAACGAGACTTCCAGATGTTGAGTGCATACAAAGGCTATTGCAAATTCTCTGCTTAGCACTTTTGACTTATGCACAGTGGGTAGATCCCAGCAGTGATTTACTGGGTTTGGCTTAATCTCTGCACTGATGACATGTACTGCATGTTATTTTAGCAAATTGTTGTTCCTCCAAGCCGATTAATTCTATTCTGATTGAATAGCATACAGTAAGTGTCAAAATGTTTTACAGTCTCTTTTTTTTTTTCAAATCGTGCAGAAGAAAGGAGTAAAAGCTAATCTGCAGGATTTTAAAGCTGTTGTGTATTATCTTATTTCATTTAGTTTAGTTTAGTTTGTTCTGTTTTATTTCATTTTATGGCCTATGTGAACAAACTAACGGTTTCTGAGTGGACTTTAGCTTAATTTCTTGAGGAGATGAAATGATCAAATATGTGCTTGCTTGTTTTTGGCTATGTATAAAATTCATAGCTCTAAAGTCTGGAATACATTCTTATACCGAAGCAGTTTAAAGGTCTAACAACTTGGACAGAAAGCACAGCAGATGACTTATTGCCCAGACACTGTGAAAGTAAAAATTAATTTACTTATCACAGAGAATTATACATTATCTCCTACCAAAACATAATGCCTGTTAATAGAATTAGGAGGAATTTCCCTTTGATTGAACAGCAAGGGGTTGTGGTAATCTACAAGCCAGCTGAGAGTGCACTTGATGCCTCTGTCCATCATTAAAGAAGATACTAAACAGCACTGGTCCCAGTATGGTTCCCTGAGGAACACTACTTGTCACCAGTCTCCATCTGAGCATCCAACCTTGACCGCTACCCTCTGGATGTAACCATCCAGCTAATTCCTCGCTTGTTGAAGAGTCTACTGTCAAATCCGTATCACTGCAATTCAGAAAGAGTGATGTTGTGGGGACTCTGTCTAAGGCCTTGTAACAGTCTAGACACAGACATCCTTTGCTCATCTGTCCATCAATGCAGTCAAGAACCAGGATATCAAATTTGAAGCTTTTATCCCATACCTTTACAACTAAGTTACGTTTAGTATTAAAAACTGAACTATAGTCTCTGCATACACCAACAGCCAGCAGAATCTATAGCAGTATTTATTTCATGCTGCCTCTTTGTATGTACACAGTACCAGCTGCCAGCTATCTATTCAGTTCAGATATTCTGTGGTTCTCATACAGATATATTGTAATGTAGTTGTAATTCTGTGAATGCGTATTGTTTTTTATTCAAGTGTATACTTTTGAGTTTCAGTTATGTTACAGCAATAATTTCCCTTGGTTAAATATATTAAATACTGTTTTCCTAACTCTTTGTCTCTTACTACTACAAAACTCAGGATGAAAGCAAGTTACGCGCATTATACCAAAAAGGTAAGTAAATGAATTTGATAATATACCAAAATTTATCCTAAAGTAGTGGTAGTTATTTTGGAATCCTTTCTGTGACAATCTATTCCAAAATGAAAACTAAAATATAGCAGCTGTAGGGACTTTCCTGATTTTCTTGCTGATTTCTGCTGTTCTTTCTGTCCAATACCTTGCCCGCCACTTTAGTTTCATCTTAATTGTACTCCAGTTTTCTGATGTTGACTCAATCCCTAATTTTTACAATGTGTTTTCAGATGGTTTCCCACAAACAGCCTTCTGATTCTCCCTAGAACCTGCATTCGAAATTGTAAGTTGGAAGCGTTTGACAGATCAAACACTTGATTGAAATACTGCAAACATTTGTCTTTCGGAAGAAGTGAAACACAGAGACAAATTTTACAAGTCATCCTCTTCAGTAATTTCATCCAGAATTAACTGGAAAAAACCCCCAACCCTCTCTTGGCTAACCCACACTACTCACATGTTCAAACCTGAGGGCTTTCAGTGAAATACTTAATGAAAGCTCCTGAGCAAACATGGACTCTATGGGGAAAGGTATCTGCATTTCCTACTGTGCAACCCGTTCTGCACTGCAGTTATTGCTGTTACAGCAGAAAACAAGGCCTCTTTTTGCTTAGTACCATTAGTTGTGAATTAAACATTGAAAGTAAGAAGCCTGCCAGTTTCACAGACTCTCCATGACAACATGGAACTCAGAGGAAGGAAGAATATTCCTGGGGGAAAGCTGAGAAGTGTAAAGAATTTTTAATTATTTTTTTTTTTAATCTGGGATGTGGTGTTTATTTTTCTTAGCTGAAAACCACTGTTTGAAGTCCATTTGTGAGGGTAGATTACTTTATCTACTCTTCCTCAGGGAACAGACACTACACTATCACTTTGTATACACTACACTGATAGTGCCTTTATGTTTGAGCATGGAATTGTACGCCGTTATATTCAAGTGCTTTATTTTCCCCTAGATCTTTGAAACACTAGAGGAAATGTGCCTGTAAAAGGAGGAGAGCCTTGCTTTATTGTTTTTTATTCTGAACTTTGTCTGTTGGAGGGCTGAGGAGGCTTTTTAATACACAGATAATTTAAAGATGCAAGAGGGAAAAGGCTAAGACAAAAGATATGCAAATGATGATCAAGCCAGTAAAGTTTTCTCTAAAGTTTTAAGTTGCCTTGACAGGCAGTTACAAGGGCATCATAGAGAAACTCTCTGCAGAAAAGTCATAAATACATAACTTACTGAAAAATCATGAAGTTGCTTAAGAGCCTGGGTTCCAAACCACTGAAATGTCTTGAAAATTTTATCTAACCATAATGACTGTATTTCTGCACCCAGGTAACTCCGTTATTTGGAAAGAACTCTATCCTCTTGAAGGATGAAGCACCTCTTCAATCACACTTGATTCCCTAGTTATTGGTGTACACTAACAACTACACATTCTAGTCCCAAAGAAATAGGTTAGTGTACCTGCTATTGAACTATATTGAAAGAATAATATCAACATTCCTAACCTTTCTCTTTCATCTGGCATACCAGGAGATTCCCATTCAGCTGTCTCTTCTGTTTGGCTGGCAGCAGGCAGACACTCCTGAGTTTTATGCATGCCATTGAACTATTGAAATGATCTGTGCCTGGCAAGGTCATGGAGCCGATCCTCCCAAAGGCCCTGCTGAGGCATCTGGAAAATGGAGAGGTGATTGGTAACCAACAGGGCTTCATCAGAGGCCAATCCTGCCTCACTAATTTGATGGCCTTTTATGATGGCTTTACAGCACAAGTGGACAAGGGAGGAGCAACTGACATTGTCTACATGGACTGGTGTAAAGTGTTTGACACTGTCCCACATGATGTCCTGGCCACCAAACTGGAAAATCATGGACTGATGAATGGACCACTAGCTGGATAATGAAGTGGCTGGATGGTCACACTCAGAAAGCAGCTCAAATTCCAAATGGAGGTTAGTGACAAGTGAAGTCCCTCAAGGGTCAGTACTGGGGCCAGTGCAGTTTAACAACTTTGTCAGTGATATCAACAGTGCCATCGAGTGCTCCCTCAGCAAGTTTGCCCATGACACCAAGCTGTGTGGTGTGGAGGACACGCTGGAGGGAAGGGAGGACGACCAGAGGGACCGGGACAGGCTGGAGAGCTGGACCAGTGCCAGCCTTATGAGATTTAATAAGGCCAAGTGCAAGGTCCTGCACCTGGGTGGAGGCAGTCCCAGGCACAAAGACAGGCTGGGTGGGGAACAGAGTGAGAGCAGCCTTGAGGAGAAGGACCTGGGGGTG
>VZRI01013746.1:331171-348646 GCA_013397515.1 Upupa epops | reverse complement strand
GCTGAGAGAATTGGGGCTGTTCAACCTGGAGATCATACAGTGGCCTTCCAGTTCCTGAAAGGTGCTACAGGAAAGCTGGGAAGGGGCTGTTTGCTAGGGTTTGTAGGACCAGGGCTAATGGTTTCGCGCTGGAAGAGAGTAGGTTTAGACTGGAAGTCAGAAGGAAGTTCTTCATAATGAAGGTGCTGAGACACTGGAACAGGTTGCCCAGGGAGGTTGTGGCTGCCCCCTTCCAGGAAGTGTTCAAGGCCAGATTGGATGGGGCCTTGAGCAACCTGGTCTAATGGGGGATGTCCATGCTCATGACAGGGGGTAAGGGTCTTTAAGGTCCAATCAAACATAAGCCATTATATGAATCTATGAAACTTCAGATATGTATGATATAATTTAGCACAGATTGAACCTGTGCCTAGGTCCACACTTGTTTGCATTCATGTTGCCATAACTCCAGAACTTTGTCTTAGAGTACAGCACACACCACGTTCAAGCACAAGCCCATGTCCATACTTGTAATGTAGAGGGACTGGTATAATGATGGTTTTGGTTTGTGACATCGTTGTGTAGCTGTTGGCAGAAAAGTTGCCTTGGGCCATGTCACCAAATACCAACAGGAAATAGGGAGCTGTGGGTATCAGCAGATTGAGGTTGCCTGTAAATGTGTAGAAGATACCCTCAAGGCATCCTTGTGATGCTGCCAAAAAAGTTGGGTTATGGAATATGCAGTCTAAAATATCTCAAACTGTGGTTCTACCATCTCGTGTTTAGAAATGTTTGGGAAAGCAACTTCATGAAAAATTCTACTAACAACAGATTTTTGAGGTGATTATAAAAGAATATCTTCTTTACTAGGTTTAACACAGCTAGTTTGGGTACTACCATGGAAATGCAGAATCATTCAGGTTGGAAAAGGCCCTTGAGGTCACCAAGCCTAACCATTGATCCTGCCCTACCAAGTTCACCACTAAACCATATCTCTAAGCACCATATCCAAAGGGTCTTTAAAAACATGCAGTGATGATGTCTCAAACACCTCCCTGGACTGCCTGTTCCAATGCCTCACTACTCTTTCTGAATTTAACATCAATAATATAGTGTTATTATCATTGGCAAATTTTCTTTAATACATTCAATCCCAAAACACCTTAGATAACTACTTATTTTACAGGTGAAGAAACTGAAACACAGAGTAATCAGTTTCACTCATAAAAGCTGCAGTTCAATCACAAAAATTACCTGTGCAGCATCTCATATCAAAAGAAAGTTGCTATAGTGACTTAGTTATACAACTGTTGGAATGTGTCCAGATGAGGGCCCCAAGGGTGATTAGAGGGCTGGAGCACCTCTTCTAGCACAGGTTGAAAGAGTTTGGGCTGTATTGGCTGTATTCACCTGCTGTATTAGAAACTAAGTTTTATATCAAGTGAAATTGAATGCAGGTTTCTTCAATAAACAGGCTATCAGAGTACTTCAGAACAGGTGTGATGGGTTTAGCAGGATTTTTTAAATAGGACAAGGCTTACCAGGCAATAAAGGCAAATCAAGCATGGGGCAAGTTAAGTAATAGAATAGTGTGTTAAAACTTTTGCTATGATTTGTAGAGAAATTATAGCATTTCTTTCTGTTATGTTTAATTTTAATTCTAATAGAGAGAAGGGCATTGTAGGTCTCATCTTTCAGTAGAAAACAGTTTCATTTCTGAGGGGAATTTAGGAGTGGATGTTAGAGGGAAGAGTAGAACCCTCCTATCTTCTCATGAGTAAGCACCTATGTTTTTTTTTCTTTTAGCTTTTGCAGCAGAAACAGGTAAAAAGAGAAAGTGGTGACATAAGGCAGCACAATCTTACGTGAAAGAAAATCCACATCGACCTGTTGGAATTCCTAAAAATCACTGTCTATTGCTGCAGTGTAAGGAAACTCCAATGCTATTGAAATGCTTTTAAGGTGAAGCTTTGTACTCGCCACTAGTCCAATAGAATAGCTTGTATTTATAGCAAAGGAACCAAATTATGCCTTCCATTATATCTTATATTCACATACTTCAATGGTATTAGAGAAAAATCAGCAGGAGCTAAATTTGTAGAGTAACAGGACTGTTTGAAAGGTAATCTGTCATGCAGAAATGATCAGATATCCCCTGTGTGATGCGAGTGTTCCAACAGACCCCACAGCCCCAGAGGCTATTATTAATTTTCACTTATTCCAGAGATGTCAGTCATCAAATGTAAGTACTGCTCAAGATCCTGAGAGAAGCTGGAAACAGTTCTCATCAGCAGTAAATGCTTAGGCTTTTGTTCATAGTAATCTATGGTAACAAGAATCTTTTCACCCATTGCTATTTCAGAAAGGGTTTTTTCTGATCATTTCCATTCGAAAGCCACTACAAAAACAATGGGGTTGTTTCAATATAAATCCATTCTTTTGATCACTCTGCCTTTTAGACATAAAGATTCACAGGGCATAAAGGTTCACAGGGAATATCTTCTCCGTTAGTCTAGACCTTCTAGGTCGTATAATATTTTTTTTCAGAAGCTGGTTTAAAGCACTTAAAACAAGAAAAGCTTGCATGATACTAGAGGGCTCCAACTGAGGCCCATGATCTCCTCCTGTAAGCTCAGTAAAACATACATAAAATATAAGGTGCGATAAAGCCAACCTAATATTCCTGATCTCATGACTTGCTGGCTGTTCTTTTCTTGTGGAGGGTGATAGCTAGCTATCTAATCAAAATGCATAAGCAGTGTCTGTTCCTTCCAACCCCAGACCCATTCATTTTCTACTCAGAATCTCTGCTTGGGGTAGTGTAATTGATTTCGACATAATTTACTGCTTACTTAGTAAAGCAGCATTGCAGTCTCTGATAAAAACCGTATCAAGTCACAGCACCGGTCTAGAGCTTGAAAGGGAGGCAGTGTAATGACTTTCTTACCCTAATGCACCTCGATCCCATTTCTGCTAGGGAAGAAGCTGCAAAGTAATCATTGTTAAACCACGCTGGCTCCAGAGTGGGTCTTTCACTTCTCTGCCTGACCACTTCTCTTTGTCTCCCTCTGTTTTATTTCATGGTGAGGCAGCAGGGAAACATTTCATTGTTGCATTGCCATGGAAATAAAAGGCTGTGATTAGAGTTGCCTATGATCACACGTCTACCTCTGGCACAGTGTAAAGTTCCTGAGTTACCCTGAGAAGAAGTGGCATTTTGGGAGGGCATGGAAGAACAAGTACTACAGGAGGACTATTTTACATTGTAGTCTTTGTTATCCCACTCTGCCTACACACTCCTAAGTATTTCTAAATATATCTGTTGCCTGGGATGGCAAGTAAGGCAGAGGGACCAGCGCCTCCCTGCACTCCCGGCCCCCACCCAGAGCCTTGGTACAATGCAACGTGCAGGAGTCTGGCTGCAGTGACTGCCACCTTTGCTGCTTCTGCTGCACCCAGCCCCAAGGCCGCGTTGGCCAGGCCTGTGGTGGCCCATGACCCGGCTGTGCATCACTCACACAGGTTACTTACGGGTGACTGGCTAAGTTGAGGGCTGCCCATCTTTGGTGGAGATTGCTTGCAGATCTAGACAGGCTTGGATATCCTCTTTGACAGGACATAAAGGTCTGTAAGTTCATGGACATCTCCAACTCCCTGCTGCCATCTTGTCTTCTGGGTGCTGAGTGGAACTTCCTGGAACACTCTCTCTGATTGGCTGGTTTTCTGGCATTCCCCCTTTGGGGGGGGACTAGCAACCAATCAGAGCTGCTGTAACAGCCACCGGCCACAGCCCTCTAGCACCAGGGCTGATTTCTGAGGGAACAGCGTGGCTCTCAAATGGGTGCCCGTGCTGGTCTTGTCACCTTCTTCAGAAATAAGGTGAACCTGCCTTGCCTGTGCACTCCTGCCTCTGCTCAACGGCTGCGTGGGGAAGGACTAGAGCCCTGGGAGGGGCAGGCATGTTAGGAGAGCAATCCACCACAGGTAGGCTCGCAGGGGCCCAGCAGGTGCCCTCTCCGTACTGGTAAGGAGGTGAGGAATGCCAGAGGAGAAGGACTTTCATTGCAGTGCCTGGGTTTCCCCTGATGGATGTGTTATTGTTGCTGTGATTTATGTACCATTTGCATTTGGTTATGGCAGTTCAGACCATCCAATTTCACTGCGAATCAGACAGCCTAGATCCTGGGCTGTAATGATTTGCTCATTCTCTGGAGACAACTGGTTAATTAACTTCTACTAGTCACTGCTACAGAATAACCAGACACAGAGGGCAGGCTTAGGGAACCCCTCAGCCCTGCCCCTGGCCAGCTGACTCGAAACAGGGCTTTTCTGAATGGTGTCCCTGCCCTCTGTCCTATGATCATGTTATATAAACAAAGGACAGAGGAAGTATCACTTGTTATGAGACCTTTTTTCTTGTGCTTCCTACAACATTTTTGTTAAAATGGACAACATTAAACACATTTGCAGGGTAACTTCATTTTTTTGGAAATTGAAATCTATTGACAAAACAAGCAGTCTTTTGGGATGACTTTTTACAGCCACTTTTCACGGTACAAAATAGTTTTGTTTGACAACGAGAGAAGATCAATTCATATGGCTTGTTTATTTTATGAACTGAACAGCAGAAACCAGTCAAAGAGTTTAAACAAAGAGAATTCATCCACTCATCTACACTGACTCAGATTAAATATTTGTCCTTGAGAATAACAAGATCTCAGCTAAATGAATCACTTTATCCCAGACCTGCAGACACTGAACATTGATGGCCAGCATCAAGCTGGGGAAAGTTGTGCAACCTCACTCAGGGCTGCCCTGTTTGACGGCCAGGAGCAAATACATGGCATCAGTACTGCTATGTCTGATTGATGTGTTGTCCTTGGTACACACTTGAATGAAAGACATGGGGGTTTCTCACCTTGCAATAGATCACTTAGAAACAAGGGCATTTCACAGTTTGGTATCCAAACTTTAACTGAGAAACAGCTACACGGGACAGGTAACCATTCATAACAGCTGGCTTTTAGATGCTGACAATCCAATCCAGACCATTGATTCTTTGATGTTGTAAAGCAGTTTACTTTTACTTTTGCTGCAAAATAAAGGTCAGGCTTTAGCCCAGGCTACGGCAGTAGGAAAAGACAAGAAGCATGAAAACTGTGTTTACGGGGCATGAAGCAGTGAAATAGCAGATACTCTATAGTAGATGATACACCCTTTTTTAAAAAAGGAAATAAAATTAAACAAAAGATTTGTTACAGCTAAGAATTAAGAGGCCAAAGTACTTAAAAATACTTCTCTGGTACCCACTGAAAACTAAACTCAGCTCTGTGCAGACATTTCTATGTTTAAGATATAACCCAACACTTTTCTCAAGTATTACTGTGACATGGGATACTTCATCTATTTAAGAGAGGATTATTTTTTCTAGCTTCAGTTAGTGCAGTATTCTACTCACAAATTTGGAATAAAACCCCAGATGACCTGACAAGCCTACAGAAGCCATGAAGTAAAGGCTGAAACTGTTTTCATCTGCCCTGTGATACTTGACAAAGTACATCAGATGCTGGATACAGCCATTTGGTTTCTTCATCACCTTGGAGGCACGTGTCAAAAGCATGGCAAAGAAGAGCAAGGTGAGTTTGAGATGCCCCTGCTTATGCAATCTTCAATGATTCTGTGATGTTTGTATGTTTAAAGTTGGTAGGATCCCACTGAATTTATTTATTTATTTTGCTTTGCCTTTGTTTCCTGAAATTGTAGCCTTTCCATTTAATGTAAAAGGTTAGGATACATGTGGGGGTGTTTTATTTTAAGAAAATATCAAATTCTGAATAATTTTGCATTTCTGTAATGTTTGCAGATATTTTGTTCTGAAACCTTAAAAGCACCAAGTGGTGGAAAAAAATCTATGATTAGGAAACTAATAAAGGGGAGACTTGTGTTCTGGGGGTGGTGGTAGAGGAAGTGAACAAAAGCATACCTGTGAAAGTGTACATGGGAGTTCAATGGGGTGGACTATGCTCTTTTGTATGCTCAGGTTCTAGCCTGGAGTTACTCATGTGCTTGGTATTAAGCACATGCATAAGTCTGTGCATGACTGGAATTTATTATTACCATGTTTACATACATTTGTTAAGGATTTGACTCTGCTAATGTTTCTGGTGGCAACACTGGGAGATGCAGTAAGGTCCCATAGTTCAGGAAGGCATTACTCTGCATGAGGAACATGGAAGAGATTTTGGGGAGCTGCTAGCATATTAAACTTCCATTCACAGTAATTCACATTTGTAAAGCTTTTCCATGGTCATATTTATTTCTGGAATATCTAAAGACATCAATCAAGAAGATATATAAGTATCCAGCCCTGAGAACAAAACCATTTTAACAACTTTATTAACAACTATATATATATATATATTTAAGGCTGGTTCCTGTAAGATCTCAGTAGTGTGAATAAATGGTTTTAAAACTGTTCCCTATTTATTTACCTTAGAGCTATAAGTACATATTTGGCCTCTGGGTGTCGTGGAGAGCTTTAAAATATTTTGTGTTTGGATTCAGGCCTAATAACCCAAATTTTTGTCCAAAGTAAAAATTTTGAGAAACATAGATTGCTTAACATATCTTCATTATGGCAGCTGCTGTTATTTAACTGATTCTGGTGATTTCACATCACTTCTATCAGGAGCAAAACTCTGTAGTTGGTCTAGTTTGTCTTGAGACTTGAACATTTCTTTCCTGAAGTGTTTCAGATGTTTCAGTTGTGGGAAGCTCTACATTCTGTTTACACCCCCATGACCCTGGAGAATGAATGGGCTATTTCCATCACAACTAGATTTCTAGTAGCTGAACTCAGTTTGCTTTCTTTAGGTGCAAACCTGTGCAACTTGCACAGGTGAACTGAAGACTACAGAGGCTGGACTATTAGTGGCTTCTCATTTCGATACAGAATGCTGTGGGAATGTAATGAAATATGATGCATAAAATTGATGGAGTCAGTGTCCTTAGGCTGTTCCTGCTCTGCACTGAAACCACTGTTCTATCTCCTCCTCCCTTTCTCTTCTCCATCCTAACCTAGCTCTGTCTGAGCTAGACAGCTGGCTGAAAGCAGCATAGCATTAAGTTAGAAAGAAAATAATTTTACTGGGAAAAATCTTTACTGTCTTCAGTGATAATGTAGCTAATACTGTTTATGTGGCTATATACATCTTTCAAGCTATTGCCTCTGCACGTCATGCCCCTGTATTAGGCAGTGGTTAGACCGCACCTGGACTCTTGTGTTCAGTTCTGGGCCCCTCAGTTTAGGAAGGATGGCGAGGGGCTGGAACAAGTCCAGAGAAGGGCAACTAGAACGGTAAAGGGGCTGGAAGGTCAGTCCTACGAGGAGAGGCTGATGGAGCTGGGTCTGTTTAGCCTGGAAAAGAGGAGGCTCAGGGGTGACCTTATCGCTGTTTGTAACTACCTGAAAGGGGGTTGGAGTCAGGCAGGGGTCGGTCTTTTCTCCCTGGACACTGGAGACAGGACAAGGGGTCACAGTCTTAAGCTCCATCGGGGGAGGTTTAGACTTGACCTTAGGAAAAGGTTTCTCACAGAAAGAGTGATCAGATTTTGGAACAGGCTGCCAATGGAAGTGGTTGGGTCACCGTCTCTGGAGGTGTTCAAGGTCAGGCTGGATGAAGTGCTGAGTGCATGATCTAGATGGCAGATGTTTAGGTTTCCTTGGTTGGTTTTAGGTTGGACTGGATGATCTTTAAGGTGTTTTCCAGCCTCATCACTACTGTGAGACTGTGATTCTGTGCTACACCCATTTGCTTGACAGTTGCACAGGGTCCCTAGCAGAATGCAGATGTACCTGGGGCAGATATCCTCTAGTTTCAGTAGTGTTGACCAATCTTTTGATATAGCTGCTATTTTTCAGTCATGAAAGAATCTCCCTTATCAAAAAAGTATTTAACTGCAGAAAGCAAGAAAAATTCTCTCTTACACATGCCTTGCTTGACAGTGTATGGCCTGTTTATAGAATTTATCCTCACTCACACACTTGAGAAACAGAATTCTCAGTGCTGCAATAGACTCTTCTGTCCCTTCCTACAACCCAGTATGGAGATGAAGTGAAACCTTAACTCCAATCCCTCCTCACACCACTTCTGCATGTTATTCCACATAAATACAACCCTGCACAAGCATGTGCACAAGACTCTGGTTAACCCACTACTTCTGTCAGAAATATACTTTCTTGAGGTTCAGAGCTTTTACTAGCAGAAATAAATCACATGTTAAAACTAAAGCAAACTCAGACAAGTGAGTACTATCGGCTAGATTGTTCCTGCCAGAAAACTTTTATGCAAGGAAGTTTGTTCATCTCCACAATCCTGCCTGTTTCACATGCACCAAACTGTAATTAGTCCAGTCAGTAATTAGTCAGCACATTGTTAGAAGGAGATAGAAAAGATAAAAGTAGCGTAATCTCTTGCTACTTCTTTGCAGGAGTAGTTTCTTAACTGTGATTTGTTTGAAAGGCAGGACAAATCTAAATCAATGTTTTGTCCTCTTTCTGTTTGCTGTATCCATCTGACTATTGTGCCGCGAATTATAACGCAGACAGATTGCTCGTGGGAAAGAAACTTAATTCCTTAGATGGCTGCACAAGGCAGAGCTATTTATGATATGAAATTGTGGACAAATTATTTTATGACATGATCTACTTGTAGAAACATTTGATATTGGCTAAGAAATATTATTTAGAGAAGGATAGCAGCTGGACCTATCATCTATTTCAGCTATCCTTGGCCCCACTCTCGTGCTGTTTTGTTTCTTATCAGTATCAGCTACATAACATCATGTCTCAACTCTGGGTGCTACATGGAGCATATTTGGAGCAGACACTGGCCTCCAAATATCATGGAATGATAAGAAATGGATCTTTCATCCATACACAAATGAATGTACTTGCTTCTTTGTTTTATATAAGTTGAAAAATGTTTGATGAACTTAAGCTTGTAGCCTAACTCTGTCTTTACTGGTTTACTGAATTGACACTGTTCAATATAGAAAAATGAGACCATTAACAAAGAGTGATCTTTAAGCTTTCTTGCTTTTTTTGAAATTCTGGTCTATAAATTAGGTACAGCACAGCACTTAAATGGACTCAGAGCTTTCAGACTGGAGTTGCATCATTTTCAGAGAGCTCAAAAGTGTCTGGCCTAAAAGTCCAGGACTACTGGTCATAAGCATCAGGTGCTTCTTAAGCATTCATGTTTTGCTTTGATTCATGGGGAATTTTGGCTATAAATATGTCTCAAATGGCAGATACCTAACTCAGAATTGCAGTTTGAAAATGATCAAATTTTAAAGTGTTATTTTGGTGCTTTTAAGCTGAGAGTGCATTTTATTTTGAAGCTATTATAGCTTTCCCAGCAGACCCCTGGGTCAGTGTCCTCACCCTACAGGTGATTGGTGGACGGAGTCTGTAAAAAGGACTGAACTCTTTGTTTTCTTCCTTCTTCTGTGAGGAAGAAAAGAGAGGAGAAGGCCCTGGAGAAGGTCTATCTTGATAGACATGTGTGGCCCCAACTGACCAGTGTCATGTTGCCTCTGTCCCCACCAAGATGTTGTATGGTCTGCCACTGAGAATGAGAGAAGCCTCTGATAAAGAGAGGGATCATCAGGTACTGATCTCCTGAGCCTTTGGCAAACAGAGACGAGGGATCTATTATATTCTTACATTTGATGTTCTTATTGCCTCAAAGAAGAGCTCCCAGTCCAAGGAGAGCTAGAAGTTTGTCTGAGACATACAGGGGAAGCTGTCGTCTGCAAGAGGATCAAAAAAGGAACTTTTCCACAGGTATTAAATGTATATTTTGTGCTGTATTTCTGCCACCCCACCCCTTTCCCTTCTGAAAATGGGGTGCAATTGTATGTGTGTGCTGGCTTTATGGTCGTGAGTGCTGGTGTACACTCTCTTTTTTCAGGGAAAATATTGATGTCCATCTTATGTCACAGACCATTGTCTTGGAACTTCCTAATAAATGAAGTACTCAAGGCTTTGCTTGATCTCAGCCAGTCTACGGTTCAAACCATAACTGAGGAAAGGCCCAGAACCAAGTATTCTCCACTTTTTTAGCACTGCTACAGTTAGATCTTTTGTTTCTTTCTTTGACCATATGAATTTTATGTGTATTTCTGCTTCACCTTCACCAAGAAGCGGTAGATGTGCTCATCCTAAAATAACCTGTAGTTGTGAGATAGATACACTACACTTAGTTCAGGCTTGACTGTGTCTTGTTACATGTTCCCTGTTTCTTGATGAAGCTGTCCAGCTGAAAGGATAGTGTATAATAAGTAGATTGGGGTGTCTCCCATTTTCTGGTTAGAAATTTGTTAATGAGCGACCCGTCATCCAGCCTCATGATGATGACTTATACGCCTTTCCTCCATCAAGTCCTTCAGACTCTGGCTGGACACCTAATTCATATCTTTAAATGTAGGACAGATTTCACACACCACAGTCTAGTTGTCAGTTGCTATGAATCTCTCTTTACTATCTAACTCTGTTCAAGAATTAAGATATTGCTAGAAGTGTTAATCTCCACAAGTGAAAGCTCCTAATTTTCAGCCTGGCTGCACCTATCTCCATTTTAAATGCAGGTTTTACAATAGATTTTCACAGAGGATCATCTCAGTGTCCTGAAAAACTTGCTCGTGTTGTTTTTACTGTTTAACTTGAAATCTTGAGATCTTAATCCCTGAGGTTTTGAAGAAATGCAGTTGAGAGAGATAATCATTAGGAACTATGGTTGGAATGTAGGTATATGATACATGAAAATTCAAATATACTCTTTGTTTCCACAGTGCTACGTTTGTTTGTTTGAACTGCTGCTGTTTGCAGGTTGAAAGAGACAATATGCCGTAAAAGTGTGCCACTAGTCCTTCAAATGTGACATTACAGATACTTACTAGGAGCCACTGACTAGCCATGCCTACCCAGGAATTATACATTGCAGTGACCTTCTGCTCTTAAATAATCACTTTCAATTAGAATCGCAGAATCAGAGTTATTTGCAGGTAGAACAGTTATGTGCAACATATTCCATTTAATGCTAATCTGTGCCTTTTTCTTCTTCCAAGTGTAAGAAGCTAGCCTCAGAGAAGAGAAATTTCTGTTGTGAGCATGAAGATTGTCTCTTACTTCAAACTGATAGAATCTCCTGTTTGTTATTTCAGAGGTCTGTGATCTGGGCTAACAGAAGTGTGATTCTCTGTAGAAATGTAAACAGTGCATCCCTGTATTTGTCTCTGGTAGAGGCATATTCCAAGCCTGAGAACATCAGTGATAGCAGCAGCAGACCATGCCAACAAGTTGAAAATTCCCCATTAGTCTTTATAGTTGTCAACTTCTACACTTCAGACCAGAAACTTTACTCTTGGTTCACGCAGTTGCCAAAAATTTTACTCCTGTATGTGGAGAAAGTCCAAGAAGCAACCCACTCAAATCACAGGACTTCATTTAACTTCCCTATACGATTGTGTATAGTGCCACAGAAATTAAAATTTACAGAAAATCAGAAGGCAGGCTCCTCATAATCTATCAAACTTCTAACGTAAGTTCTAATGGCCATTCTGCTCCTACTATTTCTCTGATGCATCCATTCATTATTGTTTTTCTCCAAGTTAAAAAGATCAACACTAGCATCGGTATTAATACTATCCTTCAAACAGAGCAGTTAGCCAAAGGTCAGAGCTTCACGAATTGTTTTAATTAGGAGGACTGGTAATTGAGCCTTGCATCTCTGATGCAATCTTGCTCATTTGCAACATACAAACCCCTTTCGTTCAGCACAGAAGAAATCACAGAGGAGATCAATTCTTCACAGATAGCTCCAAACCTCTTTAACATGTCCCCTGGCTAAAAAAGTTCTCTCATATTTTTGCACTGCTGCTGTCGTTGCATCTGGTTTGTTGACAATTTGCTGAGTCTCACACCTTCTCAATGTATCTCCATTGCAGGTTATTTCACCTAAGTATTTGCTTGAAGCACTTTTGTATTGCTTATGCTTAGGGTGTAGATAACAGTAGTTCTGACTCTAGTGATGGCAGTTTGGTGTCGGTGTCTTAATCTTATTCATAAATGCAATACTCATGAGATTATAAACCATGTAAGAAACACTAATTTTGAGTATTAATTTGGTAGCATTGTACAAGAAAATTAGTGATGACTTTTCACAAGGGATGTGCAGGAAAGCTTCTAAAACTCAACTAAGGTGTTTGCAGTGAGCAGATCTGCAGATGCCTGAATAGTTTGAGGCCACTCTTTTCTAATTTCTAATCTGCAGTTTAAAAGCTTTGGTCTTCATTCTGATTCTGCAGACAGCTCCAAAAACAGTTTGAATGGCATTTGAAATACTGTTGAGGCAGTAACTGAGTCTAGATAAGTCTAACCACCATTACTCAATGTCTAAAATGTGATTCATATTTCCTTTTTCTTTTCCTTCCACTGTCATAACATTTTATAACAGGGAGTCGCATGAGGGTGGGAAAACATATTCGGAAACATACAGTCAGTATAGATCAAAAAGATGTGGATCAGTGTGTTCTACCGGCAGAGTGAAGGGGCAGTTTCAGGAGTGCCTTGAAAATTTCCACATGAAGGAGATGATCAATAAAACCAAAATATTCTAAGTTAAACTTTCTTCCAATTTTATACATTTCACTAAAATTATTTCTAGCTGAGATATTTTCTTTATATTTTATTTGACCACAGTTTTTCAGCTTGTCCTTTTATAAGGAGTTTGTGGGTTTGGATCTGCCTTTTCTCATACAAACTTTAATATGCTTCCAGAGAAAGACAGAGATTCACATACAATAGGGCTAGAAATCTTAATCCCCCATGAAGTCAGGTATGTGCAGTACTTGTGCATATGCAGGCACAAGGATATGTTATAAAGAAACAGAACCTTTTCAAATAAATCTTGTCATAAGTTTAAGAAAAATATTTTCATAAAAACATAGTAATTCCCTTCAAATTTCTCATGAAAAGATTATTTCCCAGTGTCCTTTTTGAAGGTCACCCTAGGGACTGCTGTCCTTTCCACAGACTCCACAGTGGGCTGCAGTAGCAATGGAATGACTGATAGACAGATGGACTAATTTGCAGAGTATTGTGTGAGTTTTTAAGACCATCGCTCTCTAGCCTGAAAGATTCCAAATAAAAGGAAAGGGCAGTATCACATGACCCAGCCACAAGTATTCTCTTAGCCAAAGCAAATTTACATCTTATAGACCATCTAGGCTTGGCCTCAGGGTGACCTTGCTGTTTACAGATGAGAAAAAAATCTAGTGATACGGTATTATGTAACCAGGGGATGAAGATGTGGAACAAAGAGACACAATAGACTAAAATATATATATTTTAAGAGACAGTCATAACAAGTCGTGCTTGCATTTCCATCGTGCAAAGATACTGAATGTCACTCTTGTTCTCTTCCCTAGCTAGGCTAGTGACTAGCCATCTTTTGTTGGTGTTAATTTGTTTTCTCTTCTCTAGGTCACCTCTGCAAAAGAAGTGTGCATAGGTTTTTCAAGTCTGACAACATCTTCTCATTTTTTGAAACTTTTTTTTAATATCTCCACTTCTGTTCTTAATATTCAATCACTAGGATGGTGAATTCTACCGGGAAAGTCACTTCCCTTGAAGACTTTCCAGTCTCGGCCTTATGATGACAAACATTAGCAAATTTTGACATTTGCATCTGAGGTTATTCTTTATGAATAAAAATCTTCATATCATTTGGAAGTTAAAACCTGGACTAGATTCTTGGTTTAGATCCCATTAAATCAGAACCAATTCATGCAGTGTGAAAGCATGTGGATGTAGCAGTTCCTATAAAGCCACATAGTCACTTCTAAAATGTGTTCATGTTTGTATCAAAAGCTGAAGGTTTGTGAAACTCTTTCCTTATGTCACTATTCTGTTTTATATTTGCCTAGTGAGATGACAAGTGGAAATGGTTACAAACTCAAGACATGAGGTTTAGGTTAGACAGTAGGAAAATGTTCTTTCCTGTGAGGGTGGCGAGATGCTGGAACAGGTTGTCCAGTGGAGTTGTGGCTGCCCCATCTCTGGAAGTGTTCAAGACCAGGTTGGATGGGGCCCTGAGTAACCTGATCTAGCAAAGGTGTCCCTGCCTATGCAGGGGCTTGGAACTAGATGGTCTTTCAAGGTCCCTTCCAACCCAAACCACTCTATGATTCTATGATATTTATGTGTGTCAGCAAAGGGAAATTTCACTGAACTCAAACACCAGTGTTTCAATGATTAGGGCAGAGACAGCCATCCAACAACAGTGGGGCAGGAGTTTTATTCCTTTTTGTCTTTTCCAAAGGCCTCTTCGACTCAGAAGGAGTGAGTAAGCAATTATGACTGGATGTTAAAATTGTTATCTTCCTGACTGTGTCCTGCACAAGAAACAGGAAAATGTGTAGCCATGCTGCTGTGTGTTGGGCCTGGATCAAGTCACACAGTAATCTGTGTATGAGCAGTGGTTCACATGGACTGAGGAGTGCCTCAATGTGCCCAATTACAACTGTTTGCATTTCGATCATCTCAGAGAGACAACCATGGCCATGTGATGGGTGATGGTGTGACTGATGCAGAATCGTGCCTCTGTTGTAGTCTGATGACAGGGACAAATATGATAGAGTCCTGCAATAAAATTGGAGACACATGGACTACTTGATGGATACATGCACAGTCATCTCATGGCAGACATACTTGCTGTTTTCTTGCAGCTTAGCTCTTGCCAGAGTTAAGTCTCATGTGATTAGGGCAATTATCTTGTATTTGGAGGCCTGGATACTGCTGTCACACAGACTCCTTCTATGATGCAAGACACATGACTAAACGTCCCTCCTCTTCAGTTCCATGATTTCTTTCAATGGGGAAATTTAGTGCTATTCTTGTAGACTATAGTAACAGGGACCATACGGTCAGTGTGATAAAAGTCAGTGGGAGCATGTATAAAAGAATAAGGAATTGGATTCCGATTTACACCTTAAGGGACAGCATTTTGTTCCTCACAGAGAATTGAAGAAGTCTGAGAAGCCCATAGATCTGTGAGATAATCAAAAGAAAAGTAAAGATGATGTTACTTCCCTTGGTTGAGTAGCCATATCAGCCATTTCCAATTCACAGTCGAAAATACTGGTGAGATAAGCCGCCCCTTTGTAAGATAAAACCTGCTCCTTTTGGATCCCAAACGTGCAGTCGTTCCCAGCTTGTGTACTTTGCAAGGTATTTACTACCTTTTGTTGTTGATGCATCCCGCTCCCGATGGAAGCTTTGATGTTAGCTTTCAAATTACTCAGAACCTGCAGCTGTTACAGTGTCTGGTTATTGAGTGCAGCTTCACACAAAGTGTGCTGCTCCTCCTTGCTGTGATCTGTATCAGGTCTCAAGTTTTACAGTCCGGTGTTTTTCCAGTAAAGCCTGGTGTAACACTGCATTGGGCTGTCCATGTGTATCAAGCATCTAATCCTCCCAAGTGTTTTTGTGCCTAACCTCCTCCGAAATCAAAAGAACTCAGAAACACATTTGAGGATTTGGGCTCTTTTAATCAAACTGCCCACGAATGGAATTTCTAAAAGTACACAAAGGAATTAGGAGTACATGTCTCATGGAAAACCGTGAGTGTCGGGCTCTCACCTTGTTTGGTTTACTCTTGAGGACAGAAATTCTAAAAGACTTGAGTGTCTGGCAGTTATAATTTAGTCACATTTATTAAGAAGCTGCTGGGTGTTCAGCACATATGGAACTCAGGCCTTTGCGGATGCCCAAAAGAATTTCTCTGTGTGCTTGTTGTTCTTGGTGTCTCTTCTAACATCACATCATTTACGATCGAGTACTCCTGCAAAAGAGTGCGCTTCAAACTACAGGCTTAAAAAACCTGGTTAATCCTCTCTCCAGCAAATGGTTACTGAATTTTTCAGAAGGATATTGTTCCATTTGCAATAGGAAAGAAGTTCCCAAGAGGAAGAGAAAAAAATTAAATACCTATGTGTCTATAAATGGCATGTGGCTAATGGAAGAACACTGTAGGCAAATAGGTCCTGATTTTAGAACCTGTATTTAATGTGATCGTATTCAAAGCCAGTAATGCTCCCTTGGCACTCTTCTCTTGGTGCCAAATAGGTTAGAAATGGGGTGATGAAGGGAAGAGAATGTCTTGAATAGTAAAGGAGATTTCTTTGAGATCTTTGACCAGTTGTAATGCCTCAAATCAAAGGCAGACATGAAGCAGGACTGCCAACATGAGAGGGGAAGTTTTGGGAAGGAGATCACACTCTATTCACATCACGACTTTAGATCGCTAATGGCACTCACAAGTCCTGACGTCATCTGAAAACTTGAGCTCTAATTTTCACTGTTCAAAAACCTTCTCTTCTTTCATGTACTGACTCTCATTACCTCACCGCCTGTTGCTTGGTAATCCTTGCAACAGTTATATTGCCTTATTTTATAGCTTGGCTTGTAGTGTTATTAGATACCTGCTAATAATTTTCCTGCCAATTTACTATTTCCCTGGCTTTCACCTTCTTACTGAGCCACTGACAATACTCTTCTATTACTTTTCTGTCAACTCACTACTTCCTTCAGTTATGGTTAACTCACTCATTTACGCTATCCTTGTCTACTCTTGTCTTCTGCAATATTGTTCTTTTTCTTTAAATTGGTCTTTATTTTCATCCACCAGTGTTCTTTCTGCCTTTCTCTCAGTGTTTGACGCCACAGCCCCATCTTTTTATGTGGTTTCTACTACCCTT
Organism: Upupa epops; assembly: GCA_013397515.1. Lineage (NCBI taxonomy): Eukaryota > Metazoa > Chordata > Aves > Bucerotiformes > Upupidae > Upupa > Upupa epops. The sequence continues at coordinate 331,846 of VZRI01013746.1, read as the reverse complement.
CCTGTAAACTCTCAAAAATCTTTTTTTCTCTTTATGTCTTAATTTCACCAGTATCTTCTATACTGAGCACATTTAAGTGTGCTACATTAAAACCTTCTCACTTGTCAAGTTGCTGATGCTTGTCAGAATGACAGGGGGTTTATTTGGTTTTTTTTTTCCCCTCCTCTTGTCACAGATGAAGACTACTTACTACATTATAGTCATCTATAAAAAATTGTGTGTAGTCATCTATAAAAAATTCTCCCACGATATACTCCTGGCGAAGATGGCAGCAAGGGACTCTTAAGGGAATATTCTATGCTGGGTCAGGAACTGGTTGGATGGACGAGCCCAGAGAGTGGCGGTAAATGGTGTCACATCTAGTTGGCAAACTGTTACTAGTGGTGTCCCCCAAGGGTTGGTGTTGGGTCCTGTCCTGTTCAATATCTTCATTGATGATATTGATGATGGGTTGGAATCCATTGTGAGCAAATTTGCGGATGACACCAAGCTTGGAGCCTGAGTCGATCTGTTGGAGGGTAGGAGGGCCCTGCAGAGGGACCTGGACAGACTGGAGAGATGGGCAGACTCCAATAGATGAGTTCTAACAAGTCTAAGTGTCAGGTTCTGCATTTTGGTTATAACAACCCCAGGCAGAACTATAGGCTGGGAATGGAGATCTTAGAGTACTCAGGT
>VZRI01013746.1:287950-329357 GCA_013397515.1 Upupa epops | reverse complement strand
AAGAAGGAAGGGAAAAAATGATAAAGTACCTTCCCTTTGTGGACTCTGTCCACCCATCACCTGTAGAGTCCAGACAGTGAGGAGAGCTACCTCCAGCTTCAAAATAAAATGCTTTTTCAGCATAAAAGCACCACAACTAATACTTGAAAATGTGGTCATTTTCAAAGCAGAACAGCTAGCTACTCAAAACTCTGCATTTTATAGCAAGTATTCAAGCAATATTTCTTCTTTCCTTGATTTTCCCGTGTTTTGCATATGCAGTTCTGATGTAATTCAGTTCACTTCAGTGAAGCTGCTTCCCATTAGATTAACCCACGCTCTCAAATTGTATTTCTCAGGTTCCAGTATAAACACCCTGCTTTGCAGCACATACATCTCTGGGTAGTGTTTAGCCAAACAAAGAATCCCGCTGATGCCAACACAAGGAAAATCTACTGAAGTGGGTATATGGATGGCAGAGTCCGTAATAGCATCATAAGTCCAAGACAACTATAGAGTTAACTAATCCCTATGCTTGCTCTCTACAGAGGTTTAGAACCCTCCTGTTCAATCCCTCTGTATTGTAATAAGCAATTCATTATAAAGACTCACAGTGGGCTTATTTTCAAGTCTTTTTCTTTAGCACTAACAGGATTTGAATTTGCGTTTCATTTCTCACTCATATCTTTACTGCTGGCTTTCAGATTTTCCCATTTGTTCTCCTTCACAAATGGATCTTTGGGCAAACATTTTGTATGTGGGATGAGTCTCCATGTTAAAAAGATTATCTCACCATGGAGTCCATCGGCATTTAGCAACAACAGCTCTTATATTTTTCTCAGGTTGCCTTATCTCTTAATCATTATTAACTGAGATTTATGACATCTTCTTCACCCAGAGATAAAATCAATTAGCTGAAAAATCTTTAGCTTGTTAGCTATCATAAAAAAAACAACTGCAATCTTGGATGTGTATAATTGTATTTTCCAGTTCAGTGAGTATGTGCGCAGGAAAACAACCACAACCCACAGCAGGGAATGGTCAGCTGGTCCCAGCCTATTCAGGGCTCTTGGTGCCAGCCAGCTTCCAAAGAGGGAGGGGTGGGCGCTCAGGATCCCAAAGGATTTTCCCGGTCCTCTTGGGTAATTTACACCAATCCTAAACATGTATGTTTGTCTGAAGTCTCTTTTATCAGCGTGGTAATCCCATTAGTGACAAATGAAGATGTAATCACAGTTTATTCAAATAATTTGAAAGCTTTATCCCCTTTTGAGAAAAAGAAGAAAGTACAATTGGCTGCAACTGACTTCTTCAGCTCCTACTGGGATGCTGGCAAAGTAAAAATGATTTTTGAAAAGCACCAGCGCTTGGGCATGGGATGAAAATTGTAGTTTATACTGTCCCTCAAGAAAGAAATCTTCCCCTTCTTATGGAATTTAAATCAGCAGTGTACAACTAATTTAAACAAGGGAAAGTGAGAAAATAATGCTCTCTCCTTGGTTTGTCGTACAGCAGTATTTGCTATTAATGCCATCTCTGCTTAACTCCGTCAGTAGTCATGAGGATGCTAGCTGAATGGTGTCTCCATCACCGGGGTAGCAGTCTCTAATATGAAAAGATCCTTCCTTTTATGAAATACACACCAGCAACTGGAAAAGTAGGGAGGAAAAGCTAGAACACTTAACCTTGTGCATTTTCAAGGGGAATGTTTACTACCACAATGTTCCTTCATCACCCTTGTTCGTAGCAAAGGGAAAAAGAATCACAGATTCATGGAAAAACTCTTCTGCAGAAGTGAAGCCTTGAGCCCTGCTGAGGTCTCTAGGCTGATAAAGTGCCAGAGAAGTCCCAACATCATCTTGTAAGAGTTTCTTTATGTGTGTAACAACTTCCTTGTCTTGGGTATAAAAATAATCTGAAAATTGTAGGGAGTTCCTTCCCCTCTAGATATCACCAAAGAACAGGGATTTTTGTAATTTTATCAATAAATGTGTGCCCGGGTGGTCTAAAAATTAGAAATGCAGCCAAAATTGTTTAGATTTTTTACCTTCTGAACAACAACAACAAAAGATGCCACCTGTAACGTATCAAATGCCAAATATAACATTAAAAGGTAATGTATACAATGCAGATCTCCTTTCATGTGAGTTTCTTGACTTCATGATGAAATTTGATTTCACTGATAAACAAAACATTAGGTTCTGCAGTTTTCAGGATAAACCATATATATGTCATTATACTGCATGAAGTGATGATTGCTTTGCTTTTCCATTACCTAACAGGAATACCTTAGCTAAACTGCTTTTACCCTCAGAAAATACTACTTTTTATATCTTTTAGTACTAAAGTTCCCCAACCTAGACTCACAATGAATTACATGAGTATATAATAAGCAAAATAGTTTTGCTTTGAAGAACTTACTGAATAGTCTGGAATTGGGAAGAGAGATGTGGAGAAAGTTGCCCTACACAGCAGAGTAAGTTAGTTTTACAGCTAGGAGTAGTCTTTATTTCTACAGCTTCACAGGACCATTTCCAACTACTAGAATCCAGCACTTGCAGTGCAATGGTACTTATTTCTTTCTTTCTGCAAAGCCTTTCTTTCTGTTGGAACAAGTTATCTTGTGGTCACACAATGAATCAGAACTGAGAGAGGGTAGAAACAACACAGCCAGAAAATTCTTTTGAAAATTAAAAAATTAATTTTCAGTTGGATCAGTTCCCCTCTCTGAATCATTGTTCAACTGCACAAACTCTTGTGCTGGCACAATGGAAGGAATGACAAAGGCATGGAATATCCTGCCAGGGCAAGAGAAAGGGGATGTCCCCTCCACAGTAAGAACAACAATGCAAGCAGCAATGCTGGCTTTCACCACCTCCATACAGCTGAAAAGGTGACTTGCGTTTCTCCTTGAGTATCACAGTAGTTTCACATTGTACGAGGGCTCCTTGAGTACTGGTAACAGCATCTCCTTTTGATACATGCATGGGTGCCAAAGGAACACTTCATCTGTGTGAGCAATATCTTCCTCTGAAGGACCTGTCCCCTGCAGCTTGGAAACCCTCACTTTGATAGAAGAGTTTCGGAACGTAAGAGTGAGGAGCCTCCAAAGGAAATGTTGTGTCTGTAGATAGTACCCAGAATCAAGAGATACTGGGAATTATTATCCCATTTCTATTTAATTTTGCTCTTTTCCTTTGTTATTGGGGTTTTTTGGGGGGATTCTCTGTTTCTTTTAAAGGTGTGTGAAGCAATTTCAACAGACATTTGCAATATTGAACAACATATGATTGTAGATTGCTTATAATTCCATGCAAACACTAAGTCACTAAAACCCACCACTCGTTCTGAGAAGTCTACTTTAATCTTTAATTATATTTCCCTCTGAAAAACTATAAAAATTCTGCCTATTGCTTTCTTTGCCATTTAGTAACATGTCCAAGAATAATGCTAGGAATTATTTGGCAAGGGAATACTTGTGAGCTGCTAACTACACTCTGCACTGTTACACTTCATGGTGTACCTGACAAAGTGGTTACTCTTTTAATGCTAGAATAACCTCTGCAGGCTGGATATTTCCATTTAAATGGACTTGAGCACTTCCTCTCCATTTTCTGCTGGGTACATCACATCAGACCATGGTTTGGCCCTGTGTATATTTTCCTGCTCTCAGAGCAAAACATGACATTTCCAATTCTCTTTTTCAACTGGGAGTTCCTTTCCAGAGCTATTGAAATTGTGAGTTGAGACACAAAGCAGAGATTCAACAGCGAGCAGTGCAGAAGACCGTTGAGACTCTGAGAAGGAAGCTGTGTCATATCATGTGAGAACCCATCACAGGAAGGTCACACTTCTCAAGAAATTTTGCTCCATCACAGTCTTTGCAGCTGTCAAACATGAGTCTTGCACAATATCTAATAGCACAAGTGTAAAACAGGGCACAACGAATCCGTGCATTGACCTGTCAAACAATGGGAGGAGAAATGCAAGAAGTAACAAACTGGGGCTCCATTACAGTTTTGGAAATGGATTCAAAGTCCGCTGCATTCTTTGAACAGCCTTTGGATTTACTGTGCTTGTACTTCAGCACCAGCATAACTTCTTATTTTCAGTTCATAATTTCTTGAAGCTTTTAATTTGAAGAATGGTTATGCGTCCTGATCTATTATAAATACATGTTACCAATAGTGTCTTGAGCAGCAGGCTCCACTGCAGGTTTATATTGATCTAGGATAGTGTTACAGATCTGTTGGGGTTTTTTGGTGATGAGTACCATTTAACTTTATAATGTGAAAATACTACTTCATAAATCAATTACAGTGAGATCTAAATATCAGGTAAATTTATCCTAGAGTAAGAGTATTTGCTTTGTAATATTTGAGCACTGTGCTGCCAAAAAATAATGAGAGATACCTAGTCTTTGACTGTCATCTTAATGTTAGCTCTCTGTTGTCTAATAATCAAATAGTGCATTAATGATCCCCCCCAAAATACTTTGTAGAAATTCTAGGAAAAACCTTAGAAGCTCTCTTTTTTATCATGCACACAGACAAAATCAATGCCACTCATGTTATTTTAGTCCTGATCCATAATTTGGTGATGTGGCACAAACCATTTGTAACTTTGTTTTCAAGTAGAAGATGTCTTTTCTACCAGATGAAATTTCTCACTAACATTTATGTGTTTGGGCACATTTTTGTGTGTTTTGGAATCAAATATACATTTTTCTGAAAGAAAAATTTGACTTAAAAATAGCCTTTTGTTTTACAGTTGTGCAATATATAGAAAATTGTATTCAGTGTGAATGAGTTTCCCGTGAAATGTATAAAAAAACTGTATTCAGTGTGAATGAGTTTCCTTTTTAAAAAAGGTACATTGAAAACTAACCAACACCAATTTTTTCCTGGCATCTTCTTTTACGCGCTTTGTTTTAATTTGGAGGACTTTCTGGCCTATCATGAGGCAGGCATGTGGACAACCTTGTGAAATAAAAGCTCTTGCTTCTTAATTCTAGTATATTTCTGTTCCTATTACATAAAAGTCATAAATCTGCAGTGGTGACATTTCAGTTTTCTAGTTGACAGCATACAAGCTATGACAGTAGTCAACCTATCTCCATCCACTCTGTCTGTAGTGGCTGTATTTTGGGACTAATACATACAGAAATCCTCTAATGAAAAAGCTCGTTAATGTAAGAAGTAGCATACAAGTTGAGTGCATTTCCTTCTATAAATAATTAACTTTTCATAACTTTAGAGAAAAAGTATATTTTCAGCAGTTTGCCCAAAACTGAGGCTTTTTCTACTGCTCTTTACAGTTGTGATAGTTACCAACTTCAAGTTTATGATGGGTATCCAATTTGGTATAAAATGGTAGAGCTTATTCTAGACATTTAGAGGGGTGCTGAGCCTTTGCCTATGGGATCACCTTCTCTAGCTGTATATAGTCGACCTTAGTCACATTTTGCACTACTGCATTATTGTTCCTCCTGTGAATTATGCCATGGGATAAGAAACAGAACAATGACACATTCCTAAATTGACATTTTCATTTTCTTGTAGTTCTTGACTTTTTAAATATTTACTAGAAAAATAGGGATTCTGGAATAATCTCCAGGGTTCATAGTAAATCTAATTAGTCACACTGAATGAACGCTACAATTTAGCTAAATGCTTGCTCGTTCTAAACCAGAATGCAATGGAGCTATGTGTTGCCAGTCCCCAAGCTTCCAAATCAGGGAAGAAAACTCAATTTCGACTTTGTGGTTGTTTCTGCACATAAGCATCCTTTGGTTTAAGGCTCCTTATAATTTTTCCTTGGTCCTTTGCATTTCCTTTATGCCCTCCCTTGAAAATAACTATATGCTCTTAGGCAGTAGAGATGAACTAATCTGAATATGTACAAGAACTAGTAATACAGCAGTCATTTTGCAGAAGTTTTCCCAAAGGATGTGAAACAGGATGTGTACTGGAGAATCTGGGACCTGCAGAGTGTGGAATCATTGCTGACAGCCTGACTCTCCCGTTTCAAGCAGGAAAACACCAAGTGCAGTTTTTCCTTCCTGTTTTTTATGAAGGGGCGCACACAGCCACTCTGCTTCTGGCCATGTGCTCCTTAAAAGTTTCATATTACTCCTAACTGCCTTTGGTCATTAGAACGGATACCGGGATAAGCCAGGTGAATACGTACTGATGAACACACTGTGTAGTTTTGCTTTAATATCTGAGCAAGGGATTCTACATCAGTGCTGTAGAATGTCCTAGTATAAGAAGGACATGGAACTGTTTTAGCGGGTCCAGAAAAGGGTCATGAGGATGATCAGAGGGCTGGAGCCCCTCTCCTATGAAGACAGGCTGAGCAAATTGGGGCTGTTCAACCTGGAGAAGAGAAGGCTTCACAGGGACCTTATAGCAGCCTTCCAAGTACCTGTAGGGAGCCTCTAGGAAAGTTGGAGACTTTTTATGAGGGTCTGTAGTAATAGGGCAAGGGGGAATGGTTTTAAGCTAAAAGGTGGCAGATTTAGGTTATATCAGAGGAAGAAATTCCTCACTATGAGGGTGGTGAGGCACTGGAACAGGTTGCCCAGGGAGGTTGTAAATGCCCCCTCCCTGTAAGTATTCAAGGCCAAGTTGGATGGGTCTCTGAGCAGCTTGGTAGGTGGTTTGGAACTGGATGATCTCTGACATCCCTTCCAACCCAGAGCATTCTATGAATTTATGATTTTAAGACAGAACAAATACCAACAACTCAGGAATTGGGAAGAACTATCCAGCTTCTGGTGGCTTGCAGTGTCACCCAAACTTGATGGAGGCTCTGTAGCCTCTAACTTTTAGGTATCTGCTGCCCAGCATGGAGCCTAGATTTCATGTGCCAAGCACGTGAGTTGCCTGTAAAGCTTCTGGGAGAGTTAAGCAGCTCCTGCTTTAGTGATCAAACATCTCTCTGCCATTAGCCAACTCTAGCTGGTATGTGTCACTTCAGTCCAGGAGCTGCACATCCACACTAGCATGATACAGTGCTTAAACTAATGTCGCTTCTAAACAGTACCTGACTCAGATCCATCCACCTTGCAGAATAGGTAAAGCAAGGTCACATCTGCCTAGCTGTGTGCCAGCCTCCAAATGGATAATACACTAGAGGAAAATTATGAGGTGGAGGCAGAACAGGGAGGCAGTATTTTCACCTTTCTCTGAAGTGTAAATGTATTATTTTTACTAAGTGCACAATCCTATCCCTGTATCTGCAAAGAGGTTATTAAAGGCCCACATTTCAAAAATCAGTCCTGAGATAAGAGCTTGTTTGGGTTTAGAAGGCCTAGGCTTCCACTTTAAAATGAGGCCAAATAGAGAAACACAAGTACCCCTCTGTTGATCTTTGCTGCCATCAGCAAAAGATGCAAGATTAATGGGGCTGGAAATCAGTCACAAAAGGAATCCTCACCCTGTAGTAATGGTTAGGGCACTCAGCAGGGATTAGAGAGACCTAGATTCAGTGTTTGATGTTGTATAGTAATGTATTCCTGGCTGAGTGCTCATACTCTTAGGCTGCTACACAAAGTGGAGGAGAGGAGAGGTGAGAGTGGAAACCATCTGACCTGATTTTGTTTTAAAACTAATTAATTAAATTAATTAAAATTAAATTATTCTGTCCATGTCTGGTTCATTTGCTGTGAGAATATCTATGAGAGGTCCTATATCATAAAATCGTAAAATCATAGAATCATTAGGGATTGGAAAGGACCTCAAAAGATCATCCAGTCCAATCCTTCTGCCACAGCAGGATCACCCAGACCAAGTCGCACAGGAACACGTCCAGACGGGTCTGGAACATCTCCAGAGAAGGAGACTCCACAACCCCCTGGGCAGCCTGTGCCAGTGCTCCATTATCCTCCCTGGGAAGAAGTTCCTTCTGATATTTACATGGACCTCCTCTGTTCCAGCTGGCACCCATTGCCCCTTGTAGGTGCACAGAACCAGTATTTGTATATCTGACAACTGATGAATTCAGCAAGATGTTGAATTCACAATAATTCTTTTGGATTACGAATGTATTGTCAATCACATCAGTCCTGTGTCTATCTGGATTTGGGCACCTAAGCTGTTTGTTCGACCTTTTAAAAAAAATATTGTTCTTCCAAATCAGTGAGGTGGTAGAAATTAAGTTTCTCACCAATTCATTTGGAATACTGTGTTCTCTGAAGCACTGGTCAAATGGCAAGCATTGTACCCCATTGAAAGAAACAGAATATTTTAGGAAAGGAGCATTAAAGGGCATGAAATTATTTTGATCTTTAGATGCTCTAGGAATCAGCTATTGAATAACATTTCAGAGGCTTGAAAGAAGGTTAAAAGGAGGTTTTGGGCTTTGCATTTGTTACATACTATGGTTGAATTCTCTCTGTCCTAACTGGAGTAAACCAGGAGTTGTTCCAATGAAATCAATAGATGTGCAAATGTAAAATGGGTTGGTGATCACACTTTTAAATACCTGGTCCCTAAGTACTTTATTTCTAGGTAACAGCATGATGTGACATGACAGGGATCCTATTTAGAGACACACACTCTGTAGATCAAAGCAGGAACTACTAGGAATGCTTTCTGAAGGTATGTGTAACTATAAAATATTTTGAGTGGCTGCCAGTATTTTGTAATCAGTGCTGTAAAGTTTTGTGATACTCTTGATGTCTGCAGATGTTATGTGGCCCATGGCACAGAGCTGATGTTCTGAATTACCAATTATATACCTAATGGAGCCCTGAGAACTAAATCCTGCCCTCCTTTGGGTACTGGGGCAGTTTTTAAATGCTAGCAAAGGACTGATGCTATAAATAAAACTCAGTCTCCATAGCAACAGGCAGATCAGTGTTTGGCTTTCAACACTTTAAAAAGGTAATTACTGTCTTTTTTCTTTATATTTTTCTATTCTTGGTTTATAACAGCAGTAATAACCTCCTGAGTTGGGCATTTCCTGGCAATTAATGAATGACAGTGTTAAGAACACTTGGCTTTACCTCAAGCCCTCAAATCCTCCAGCCAGTCATTAACAGCCAGGAAATGCCCTTCCCCATGGTCATTATTGCTTAATTATGTAAACCTGGATTAGAAATTTAATTAGATGACCTCCTCTGTTCCAGTCTCTCCCAATTTTCTTCCCCCATGTTTCAAGCGTCAGTACTTGCCACAGCTGTTAGCTGGCATGGCTAATGGCTACTCCAAAATAACGCCCAGATAGCAAACGCTATGAAGAGTCTCTGTGAAACAACACGGGTTCTCTTTTTAGACCTCGGTTGACAGAATTTACCTCTCTACCTGTTTGCTAGATTCAGTTGGAAAGTACCTCCCAGTCCCGTCTGGTACTATTTTATGTGGTGACTAGGATGACTTTCCATCAGGAACTGGATGACTTTCCAGTCTGATGAAAGCTTGGTCCTTGATCTCTGAATCTCTGCTTTGGCTTCCCAACTCCAAATGTACCTGCTTGAAACAAAAGGGGTCCACATATTGCTATGTTTTGTCCCGTTTCTTTGAAAAGCCCAAGTGTATAGCTGGTGTAAACAAACATTCAAAAACAGGATTAGTGGCTCTGGCCCATTTCTAACCAGGCAACACTTGATGCTGCTTTCACAGGTGTGTTTCCTTTACCTGGGCACCCAGACAAGGTGTTTCTCCCTACTTCACATGCCATTTTGTTTATTCGTTGCTCTTACAAATATCTCCTGCACAGTGTGTGGTACTGAGCCCATCGCACTGCTGTCAAACAAGTCAGCTTTCAGGAAGGCATTAATGCTATAGCCTCTGTGCTGTTGACTCTTGCGGATACTTGCTGCACGTTATTACCGCTATCCTCAGCATCCTATCAATACATCAAAACAATCGGGTATCTAAGCCTTCTGATTTTAGTCCTGACAGCTTTATTTGGTCGCTAAACAAAAATAACAACTAACATTTACTGTTCCCTTATCTTTGACTGAAATGGTAGCCAACCCCTATAGTTCATACCTGTGATTCTGGGCGATCTCCTGAATTATTAATTTGCCTCTGACGGCTGTGCTGCCCGCGTGGCACCATGTAATGGCTTAGTGTCTGACACTCCATGCGACTATAACTTCTCACATCATTCATAAAGCACGTCAGTGTTAATTGTTTTCATGTACAAAGGGCATATAATTTGGATCAAAGGGCATTTTTTATGAAGTCTTATGCATTGTATCTCTGCCACAAAATATTACTTCTTGACATATAGGTCATGTTCTAATAAACACAGAGGCAGCAATAATGTGGATATGAAGAGTAATTATTACATAATTGAATCATCTCTTTAATTTGAAGTCCTTTCAGAAAGGCATGCTCAGTCTGACTGCAGCCTCCCTCAATTCCCAATAAAAACAAAAGCACAAGTGTCTCTTGGAAGGTCTTCAGTGTTAAGCATTCCATTCTTTTTCACCCTGCATATTAAAAGGAACGAAACCAAAATGCTCAGACAAATGAGAAGCTCCTACAAACAATGCAAAATAATGCTAGTTTTTAAAAACTTTTCCACTATTTGTTTAAAGACTAACATTTTATAGAAAAATCCACTGAAATCCATATCAGAAAGCAAGCTATGGGTGGTTGATCTAAAGTGTTTGTGTATGACTTTAACTGAGCTGTAATACTGAGCTGTAATATCGAGTGCAGGGTTTATGTGAGTAAGACATTCCACTAACTGAGGGATGTACATTTGCACCATGTAACGTTTTTTGATGGCAATTGGCTAACTGAAGCTAAGGATGGTCTGCTGTGCAGGTGAAGGAGGCTTCGCTGTCTCTGGTGCCCCACACAATAAAAACCCTGGAAAAAGGGGTAGAAAAGGTAACTGATTTCCAGATGCCTAATTTTAAAGGCATGTTAAAAGAGAAAAGGTGGAATAGAGTGGAGTTACCAGAAGTACATGGATACAGGACTGGAAAAGTGCAACAGGTACACAAAGCTGAATCCTTGCTGTTTGTGCACGCTCCTGCTTTTCTCTGTACCTGCTCTGTACCTGCTCTGGTGAGACTTACTGGGGAAGTAATACGGAAAGCAGAAGCAACTTTAACACGGCTTATATCACATTTACCAATGAGCTTGGTGAATTAGTTTAATCTATATTAATAATTTAAAATATATGGCAGAATTTAAAAAGTATTCCCTTTTTTTAATGAGAATAAGGTAAACCAGAGGGCACTGAGCTAAAAGTTGGAATGTAAGAGACCTTTGTTCATGACTTGGTTCTGCTATTAATTGCTGACTTGATTTTTGTGCCTTAGTTTCCCAAAAACCTAATTACACTTGCTTCTTGCGTGACAGTGATGCTGATATATACTGACATAAAGCTTTAAATAAACACTTGGTTTTATCATATTGAACCTTTAAGCGGGTCAGTCCAATCTTTAACACGCTATGGACACTCAGTTTTTTTGATGACTGAATTTGAATTTAATGGCAGAAATCACATCTTCTCAGTGGAGGGAATGAGAAGGAAGAAAAAACCTCAGTTTACACAAAAAGAGCTAGATCCTTCTCTGTTGAGGAGCTTCATAATCTGCAGCAGCTGAAGAGCTGACACTTCAGAAGTACAAGTGAAAAAAGACTCCAACCGCTATGAGAGAGCATGCATTTTGCAGTTTGATAGCTTGCTAAAGCATCAGCATAAGAATGTGGAGTAACACTTCCTTGTATTTCATAGAATCACAGGATTACAGGCTGCCCAGCCTAGTCGTGGAGTCTCCTTCTCTGGAGATGTTCAAGACCTGCCTGGATCTGTTCCTGTGCAACTTGGTCTAGGCGATCCTGCTGTGGCAGGGGGATTGGACTGGATGATCTTTCGAGGTCCCTTCCAACCCCTAATGATTCTGTGAGTCTATGATTCTATGCTTTGGGTTAGAAGGGACATTGAAAAACCAGCCAATCCAACACCCCTGCAGAGAGCGGGGCCATCTTCAACTAGACCCCGTTGCTCAGAGCCCCACTCAAACTGACTTTCAATATTTTTACCTTCAATGTTTCTACCACCTGTCTGAGCAGCCTGTGCCAGTGTTTCACCATCCTCATTGTAAAAAATTCTTCCTTATATTTAGACTGAGTCTACCATCTTTTAGCTGAAAATTGTTATCATTTTGCCTTCTGTAAATTTTGTCTCCGATCTCAAAGAAAACATTATACTGTGCACTTTAAATAGTGTGTTTTATGAAGGTTGAGTATCTGAAGTAATTCAGTAAACAGAAGGAAACTTAATAGTTTATACTAACAGATTACTGTCAAGCATACTGGATTAGGCAGACAAATTCAATTGCTAATGAGGCTGGTAGTCTAAATTGACTCTTCAGAATCTAGGGTGAATAGTAAAGATTAAAAAGAAAACATCTCTGAAATGTATTGCAGAAAACAATTACTTCTTGATGAATAACACAGAAATAAGTAATAAATACTTAGAAATATTTTTGTTCTCTGTGATGAAAGACTGATTTTCTTCCTGTTCTTGCAGAAAGGTCTTGAGCTTTGCAGGAGCAAAGAACTGTTGATTTAGCAAGGATTACAAGACTGATCCTCACATTGTACAACAGAATTTATCCACCTCAGGAATCACTTCAGACTCTCTTTTTGTGAGACTCAGCGATGAATCAAAAGGCTATTAACTGCTGTAATTTATATAATCTTCTACCTCTCTTGTGCTGCAAAAAAATGCATTCAGCTAAGACTAAGCATTTCTTTGCACTGAGAAGTATTGTCAGGGTAAATTATTTTGCTTTAGCTGACTTAATATTGCTCCAATTAAGTGCATTCATGCTGTTGTGTGGATGTCCACACAGCATTATGCTATAATCTTTTCATTGCAGACAAGGTGTCTGCGCCTTGCTGGCATTGTTTGAAGTTCATTGTGTTTTGGATAGGTTTTATGATATACTGTGGGACACCTCTTGGCGTCTGGAGGAACGGTGGCTGCAGCAGCCACTTTCTAGACTAAATTCACTTGGAATGTTTCCCCGCTTCTGAGTTGTGCTTCGCTTGCGTGGCTGAAACACAGAAGGACACAATACTTGTCGTTTCTCAATCAGTCTTTAACTTCTGATAGTTTTGGGGAGGAGATTTACAGCTGGATAAAAGTAAGTAATCCATTATGTTATAATCTAGCTGAAAAATCCCAGAAGAGCCATTTTCTCGAGCAAAGTTCCTAGCAGGCTTTAAGGAGTACTGACTTAACACTTTGAATTTTTGTCCAGCTTTCATTTCTTTGGTATTTTATTTCCTCCACTGACAGCACAGATGCTGCCACAATGTACGTGCAGAAGGTGTGCAACCAGGTTTCATAGCCTCAGCACCAAGTAACTCAGAGGATGTGTTCCCCATATGTGAGGTAACTAGGGAGCAGTGTGGGACCTCACCAGTTTCTTTACTGATGAATTTTATGGATTCTTAATTTTTAAAAAATTAAGCAATAGTTTCAGAAACATTTTCTTTGCTCTTATTTTTAATAGATAAGAGTAGAAAGATTTCTCTAGCTATTTCTATGTGTTCTTAATCACATTTTAATGAAAATGTTATTTGGTGTCTACTTGTAGTTTGGTAGGGTATTTTTTAAAGCACCTTATTCTTAGAAAGCAGGTAACAGAAACACAGACTTTACAGCTTAAGCACCACCTTAAACTGCCACAGAAGTTTCATAAATAAGATTGACCTCAGTGTCTCTGAAATAAAAGAAAGCTTCCTGTTTGTTGCCCTTCTTTTCAGCACGAAGGAAGTTTTCTGCAAAATGTGAGTCATGTAGAGAATGAATGGTACATTGCATGAGGCCCACGCAGTGGAGCCAAACTCAGTGTGAGAGAGCAGCGTGTAAGCAGAGCTGTACGTTCTGAAAGGCGGGCAGTGAGGGATACAAGCAATGTCATGAATGGTGAAGAAGCAGGAATGAGCCAGCTGATTAAACTGATAGGAGCCAAACAGTGCCGTGAAGCCTTTGATGAGTGTCAGAGGTCATCTCCATACAGTTCCCCAAGTCCCTAGGACACACAACCTTGCTGACCTAGTCACTAGATCAGACAAGAGTGTTGAGGCTTCATCAGCAAACAACAACCTAACAGATTTAGATAACTGATGGACTACAAAGCAAATGCTGTAAAATGTAGTAACAGAGAAGCAGCTGTCAAGAAGGAAAAACTGGGAAAGCATTTGTTCAGAAAAACATCTGCTCCTGTGTCTACACAGCAGTAGAATTAGAAGTGGTATTAGAAACGGAGGACAAGCACCATCGATAGAAAGTACCAAAACCCCTGCAAATTGGTGAAGCCTGTGTTAAGTCTTCATCTGCTAAAGAATTTATGGAATTTTAGGTATTTCTTTAGCTGTCTGGGGGGGGTGAGTATTTACATACCATTTTAAAATGAATGAGGTATCAACCTAAAAATATAGTCAGCTGTGCTGTAGGCACTCTTTCATCTTTTTATCCTTATTTTGTAGGGTTGCTTTGCTTTGCATTTCGCAGCGTCAAGCAAAAGAGACAAAGTCTATCTGCAAGCAGATATTCTGCAGAGATACCAGCTGAGGTTGTTAAAGCAGTGTTTCTGTAGTAAAGCTACTAAATTCCACATGTGGCAAAGTGGTCAGTACACTGGTTTTTGGTATGATGCTATGCATAGCATAAAACACTCCCCAAGACTACAGGAACCTCAGTATTTGACCCTTCTCATGGGTCTGAGCAACAGCCAATAAAATGCCCACCTGTTTGGGCTGGGTTTGAAATGACCACAGTAAACAGTGTTTGACTGATCGCAATGGTTCACTATATGAGAATGTTATAGGAAAACAGTAACTTCTTATTCATGTATGAGAGCCACCTGTTAATTCATTGAGGGGTACAGTGAAGGACTACGTGAAATCCTCAGACACTTGAGACCTCACATAGGGCTAGCGAATATGTCATGGGACTTGTGTTAAGACACAAGTCAGGGTGGCTGTAGGGCAGAAAAGATGCCCTGTGCCATCTCAGATGCTATTAGAATCCTGTTTTGAGTAATCTAATCACCGGACCAGGAAGATGGTCTGTGTCTTCCCTTCAGTATTCTTATTGCCAGCTCAACCACGAGCAGGAGATCTACTCAGGTGGCATGATCTACCTCTCTCTCCCCTGTGAGCTGACATGCTGCAAACCAGATGTGAGCTGGAAGCCATTTAGACAGGTTTGGGGTTTGCTGAAAGGTAACATAATTTGGAGAATCAGGACTTATTTGCTTGGGCACAGTGCTGAGGTAACACCTCTAAATGGCTTCCAGAGTACAGCTGGCTCATCAGCAAGTCCTACTGGCAAGTGTTTGCACATGGTTGGACCCTTAGAAGAAAAGATCGGTCCGGGCTCTGCCCTACCTTGCATGTTGCTATCAGAATCATTCATGTGGCAGATTGCGATCACGAGGTTCAGTAGCAAGCAAGTAGAAATTCTTACATACAAACTAAGAATGACTAGAAGAGGCACGTGGAAAGAAAATTAATGGGATCCTTTTTGTATTTGCTGTTCTAATATATGACACCAAGTAAAAGGAAAATGTGAACTGTGTGGCAGCTGAAATTAAACGGTACAGATGAGATCTAGAAGTTACCCTGCCCAAACAAAGTAATTTTTCAGAAGCTGATGCTGTGTGTTTAGTTAAAATAAAATTCCTTAGATATATGACTGGCTATTTTTAAGCTGAATTTGTTACTCACAGTAACAATTACCTGCGTTCTCCGTGTCCATGAGCCTCAATAAACAGCCCATGGATTTATGTCTTAGCGAGAACCAACCTATTAGTTTCAGTCATAAATCTCATGTGCCTTGTGTGCAAAGCGAATTTTAATAAAAATCATATAGGGAGCCAGACTTGCTAGGCAGGGTTTCACATGGCTGCCAACATTTGAAAACAATTAATAGAGATGTTTTGGGGGAGGGTAAGTAGAACCATGTCTTTAGCTCCTGTTGAAATACAGTGGACTCGGTGAACTTGCCTGAAGGACAGAATAAAAAGGGGGGTTTCTATTAAAAAGAAAAGAAAAGAAAAAAGAAATGGAGGCCATCTCTTCTAAATAAGGGCAGATGGAATGGAAAATGTCATTCCTTTGAGTCTGCAATCTCATCCGCTCTGACACCCTGCTGCCAGGGAAATGGCTGTAAGTGTCTTAAAATTAAGCAAAATGAAATAAATATATACCTGTACTCTCTGTTCTGAAAATAGACTCTGGCCCCTAGTGAACAGAGGTAGCATGTGGGTTCAGTTGCGAGACTCTCACTTGTGGTGTATTTTGTGCACCCCTTGTCTGAGTGCATGGAACACGTCATGTTGAACAGAGCCCAGAAGACAAAGCTAATAGTCCCAGCTCATTTTTATTCTGGTGGTTACGTTAGTTCTATAAGCAAATACTTCAGGAATAGAAAAACAAACATAGAAAGTTCAAAGATAAAAAGTTAGGTCCAAAGCTTCTGATGCTGCATTGTGCTGTCTCCATGGTGCTGAGGGTGGAAAGGTGCTCGAAAGGGGATGCCAGGGGTTTCTGTAACATGCAAGGAGCCTCCCACGATCTTGGTGTTGTGTCTGTCTAGCCTGTACAAGGCTAGTCCAGCTGGTGTAAATTAACCCAGCTCACAGGGTACAACATGCTGCTATAATATACTGAGGAAAGGATGTCTTATCACCAGACTGGTGAAGGACCTTATGACTGAAATGTACCATTTATACCACATTTAACCAGACACAGCTGAAGGCAGGTCCACTTCGTGTCTAATACCAATAAATATGTAGGCTTGGCCCAGGTAGGAACAGCTACATTCTACCTGTCTGCTTTTAGGAATCATATGTTTGTGATTACTGAAATGGCATGTACCAGTACTGCATGTACCTCGTATACTGTGTTGTTACTCACATCCTCACACTGAAATCCAGGTTAGGGTCGTTTTGATGAAAGCACTATTGTAATTGCAGATGGAGTAAATTTCTTCCCTTTGGAATTTCTTGATGGAACAGAGTGATTTGCACTGATTTTATGTCCGTAAGCAGTCAAGGTGTGGCTCCCCCTTGTACACTACCATGTAAATATACATATTACACTGAAGCTTGGGTAAGATTGAGGAGCAAACTCATTGAATGGGAACAGGTTGAATTTCAGCTGCTTATGCAATGGCCAAACAAACAGCATGTCACTCTGGCTCAACTAGTTAGTCAAAAAATGCCTTGAGTTTAGATAGGAGATCCTGGTTTCCTCCCCAGCTAACTCTTCTGTCATACTTTACTGTGCTTTTAGGAGTGTGGTAGGGTATTTGGTTGACTTTGATATTTTCAAATAGCTGCAAGGAAGATGTCTTCACATTATAAAGCACTTTGAAGACTGATTTTCTATGTATACAAAACTTGTGCTTTTCCTTGATGAGAAAGTACTAAAGAATAGTTTCTACCTCCAGATATGGGTACTCTGAGCCAGTTTGAGTTACTGCCAGTTGGTTATATGTAAGTAAGCTCAGACTGGACCTCTGCACTGCATATTGATGGACATGAGGAAGACAGTGGGAGCAGAATGTTCCAGAGCAGTTAGAAAGCTTGGGGAACTGAGTTGAGAATTGAATCTGGTTTGTGCCCCAGTCCAGGGTTTAGTGTAACATATCATTTAAGACCATTAAAAAGTTGTTAAACAAAACAAGAGGTGTCTTTCCACTAACTGCTGTGGTCCTTTGGTCTTGGGAGCCTTTCACTATCTTGCAGTAAATGCACATGTATAAGCTGTAGTTTCAACATTCTCTTTCCTTGCCTCTGGAGATCCTGCAGAGACTGCTCAATTTACCCAAAAGGGTTGTGATAATATATTGTTTTCTTGAGTTAACTTTGTGTAATTACACACAAGTAATCCTAGTTTATTTCTGTTATCCCTTAATTGAGCTATAAGATTTTTTAAGCTTAAAGAATGCCACAGGCTTTACAAGGGCTCTAAATTAAAACACCACAAACTGAAAAAGAGCCCTCCCCAGTTAATACTGTTGACTGATAATCTGCTGAATTTCATTGTAAAATAAGTGTGGGGTTTTAATTACAAAGTCCCAAAGAAATCCCTCAAAACAACTCCATGGATTTTATTTCATTTCGTTTTATTTTCTGCTGGCCTGGAGTGCTGACTCTACTTTCTCACACGCTGTCTGAGGTATGCTTTTATGACTAAAGTATCAAAAGCCTAAAACAGGAGTTCACGACAGAAGTGCTGATAGATCTTCAGCTTCATGGGTGGGCACAGCTCTAGGAACTGCAGCTTTAAAAGTCTCCTTCACCCTGTCGCTGCCGTAACAGTGGCACCTGTTAGCCTTGCTGCTGCAGACTCTCACTCTTTCCATTATAAACCTCCCTTTTCATGAGTTCATTTCTTGGCTAATAAAAGTTTCCTCACAGCTGAAACTTGGCTGAAGTGACTTTGCCTGGGAACAACTAATATTCATATTTTAAATATAAATTTCCTTTTAAGAATCTTTATGTTATTTTTACATTAAAAGGGAGGGGGGTGTTCCAGGGTTCAGATGCTTGTTCCGTGCACGTAGGACCATGTCTGGTGGCTCTACTGACGGTTGGATGCTAGCTAGAGATTAGGCGATCTGATTGTCCTGTGAGTGACATGGCACAAAACTAACTGAACCATTGGGTGAAGAAAGAGGTGATGGCAAACTGTGTGGAAGATCTGCTGCTTTTCTCTACTCGGATGACCCCGGTTCCTAGCAAGAGAGCAGACCACAGGCCAAGGATTTTGGGAATAAGTGTATCCAGGAATGTAAGTAAAGGAAGAGGGCAACAGCCATGTGTTCTCCCTCTCAGCAGGGAGTCAGGCTCACTAAGTTGCTAGAGGAGTGTAACTTAAAACAGCCTAAAGAGTGTAACCTCTGCATCCAGTGCCCACCAGGTGCAATCATACTTTCACTTGATAGCTAGTATCAAGTAAAGCAAAGGACAAAGTGTGTCCTGCCTGCTTATCACATACTACTGAGGGTTTGCTGATCTGTTTTTTCCCTGCTGTTCCCACGTATCCTTATCAGACGTAGAGTTTCCAGCAGCCCCCCTCTCCCAGCAATGCAGATTTCCTTTCCTCCTGCTGCTCTGCTCTGAAGGAACACAGCCCAGCTCCCTGAACTCTGGCTTTGCTGGCCACTGACAAAGCTCCTGTATCTAGCAATTGTCATACCCTTTTTGAAGGAACATGTGCTCTCTTCCTCTTCCAAAAACCTAGGAAGAAAGAAGTTGCCATATTCACTTTGTGACTGATGCATGAACAGTATCTCCTCCCTCTCTCCCAAATTAATTCTAAGCTAGAGAATATGCATGGTGCCAAAATACTTAGCAACACTGATGAACTTTTCATTCCAGACAGGAAGCAATATGCAAATTAGAAGATTCCTACAAACCCACAGGGGTGGGATCCCCACCAAGGAATTTTGAACAGACACTTTGCTGAAATACAAACCAATCTCAATTTGAACTGGTGTATGCAAAGAAAAGATGTGATCCTGTGTTCTCTCTACATACAGGATCTGTGTAGTGAACCGACCGTGAGAGGATGTGGGTGAATTTTATCCTCTTTGAACAACATAACCCCAACCATTTTTAATTAACAAGAAACCAAGGATCAAGTGACTGAAGAACAAAGCAGCAGCTTTGCACTTCTGCACATTTTTCTAGACAATATTTCAATGTATACAGGTTCTGAGGCTTAGCTCCCCAGCACGCCTTCAGCTCATGTAAGAGCATCATCTGGCACAGCATTAACTCTCACTGCACAGGAGCAGAGGTGGGCATTTGTTTGCTCAGGCAGGGGGCTCTGCCTGGGTACAGATGCCTGCTGCCAGCCTGCCGAGGGAGAACACTAACCATTGGCCAGAAAGCTGCTCACCATTTCTCTCTTCTATCATTTTTTACCATGTAGGGTATTTGGAGCTAAACCACTCAGGTGAGAAGTGGAGTACTGATATGATAAAACATCTCAGACCCAAAGCATTAGTTAGCTCTCCGTCACAAACTGTAGTTATCCTATTTGCTGTTTAAGAAAGACAGGATGAATGCTTCTCTCACAAGGCAATGAGGAGGACTTCCCAGAAAGCAGGATACCCAGTGTTTCCTAAAACAACAGATTAAGTATATAACTGCTGTGGTATAGCATCCTGGAGATTCTGCAGGACCGTGCACCTCTGAGCAAGGAGAGATTTAAAGCATACAAGAAATCATATTCCTGCAGCATCCCCTCACATCCAAGAGCATCTCAACTTTCTCCTTTCCTGTTGTTTGCTTTTCTTGCTCACCCTTCAATTGCTGCACTTTGATTGCAGCCATTTGCCAAAGATGGAAACTCAGTTTTCCCATTTTATCTTCTTGGCAGAGAAGATGGTGGGTGCCTCCTGAATTTTTCATTTCATCTGTTCTCCCACCCTCCTTCCACCAACCACCTCTTTCATTGTGAGCTGAAAAAAATATCAAAGCAAACCTTGTTCTAGCAGTCTGGCCTCAGCTCTGCTGTGCCCTTTCGAACAAGCTGCTTCTCTGCCTCGGTTTCCTGATCACTAAAATGAAGATTACGTGCATTACAGGAGGGATTATAGGCTACATCCAGAGGACTCTGTTAATTTTTGCTAGCTGGTGTCCTGCTCCTCATATATGCAAAATGTAAGCAACGTATTACAGTTCTCTTGCAGGAAAGGGACTGAAGCCAGTGCTGCCCAGAAGAAGGACCAGCCTTTTATAAAATCGTTACCAAAAGGGCTCCTTTTCCTCTTCCACATCCACCTCTCCCATTCCAGCGCCACAGATGTGGGCTTCCTCTGATGCACCTCTGATTTACAGTGCAGTCTGTGGAAGAAGAGGAGTCGGGCCCAGAGCCTTCAGCTTACGCCGTTTTTAACCACCAACAATTAGATATGATGATGCAGTTAGCTAACAACAGGGTGGAAAAAAACTAGGAGGAATTGTAAATATTTCCTAATAATGGTATTGCAGCCTAGGATTTATAATTACTAAATGTGTGATAACTGCTTCCTAAATGCCCATGCTCTTTAAACAACCTAATTTATAATTTAAAAAGCTGACAACTCTTAAAGTGTTTTATTTTATCTTGTCTGAAATAATTGAAGAGTAAGTTATTGAAAACCTTTATTTTTCATTAGCCTTAAATTCAGCTACAATTAATGTGCCCAATTTGATTATAAACTGCACAAATTAAACAATAAAGAGCTGTCTAATGAGAAATTAATTATGAGGAACAGAAGAGGAGCTGGGCTGGATAAAAGCAATAAGTTATGGCCTATGGCAGGATGTGTCAGGTTTTAAAGGAGACAAAGGGCTTTTTCCTCAATGTGTGCCAGTGCTGATAGGGCTCATCACAGATCAGTAGATCCAGAAGCCATAACAGCACGGTAATTGAAACTGCCAAAATCAATAGTGCTGACAACCTTAATTAAATTAAATATGTCTCTGATGAGCTCAAACAGCACAGCAGCAGACCACTTGACCCTTTCTCAGAGCCCCACTTGATGGAGTGCAGCATGCTGCATGATGGATTTCACCCCCGAGGACTGCCGGAGCCCTTGTGCTACTGTAGAAAATTGCTCCAGGAGTGATGGTCTCCGCAGAGCAACTGTAGCTCTGGCTCCAAAGTGCAGCCCAGAGTTCATCGCCGGCTCCGGCTTTTGCTTTGCCTGGAAGGCGCGGGGGCTACTTTGCCAAGCACAGCCCAGGGAACTCTGTGTCTGCTTTCTGCCCTCCTCCCAGCAAAAACAACAGTTTTGTTTGCTGAACAGAGAAAAACTTCCACCCCAGCTGGCTGGCTGAGACGCCGTTTGGACTTTTTATTACAAGCAGCATAGCCCAGAGATCTACTTGGAACTGGGTCCAGCTCAGGCTGGGCTTGTAGGCTTTGTCTTTTTAAAATCAAAAGAGATTTGGCTGACACACCCTAGAATTATCTGAAAGATCACCATGGGATTACAAGAGGGGAAAAAATGAGCTATAAATGGACAGAAGACAAAGCAAATTCTTGTTGCTTAAACCACAGGGCAGGAATCTCAGTTCAGCTGTACAGTCAGCGGTTGTTCTTCTCGCTAGGAAATTGCATGAGTAAATATTTTTGCAGAATGCTGTTCTCCTGGACGTGTAGTGCTGACTTCCTAAACAACGCGAAATAATTGTACGTCTAAGTTTTCAAAATGTTTATGTCAGCACTAACAAACTGTTCCTTCATTATAGGCCTGTCAGAGATCAGAGGCTCAGATTATTGAAGCAGATTCCTTTCGAATGCTGAAGTTGTTGCTGTGACAACTGGGGTTGAGAAGAGCTTGCTGAAGGTGGACAAACTGGGTTTCCCGTGCCGAAAGGGTTTCGGTAATCTGCTTCCCTGTTTAGAAAATGATCTCAGTCGAGCAGCAAACACTGTCCAGCTAAGCAGAGGGGGCTCAGAAAGGTGAAAGGTAGCACTGCGTCTAAACCCTGGTGGGTTTAAATCATGCTGTTGAGCTTCATCTATATAAATTAGGGTAATCTTACATAAATGTGCTCCACGTAATGTAACTCTGTTCCACGTGTAACGCTTTATGAAAGACACCTATTCAATATATTTTGGGGCAATGCTATTCTGCTAAGAGCTTTGGCAGGAATTTATGGTACTGGAAAAATTATACAAAAGAAGTGTCCTTGAATCATGAGCAGGCCCTCCCTCGCACTGCAGTTTATGGCACTGCTAATTTCAATAAGGTTCTGTGTCAGGCAAACTGTTTTATAGCAGCCTCTAATCCAGCCTTGATAACTCTGTAATCCAGTGCCTCAGAAAGCAGTTTGCAGGGGGTCTGGGGAGAGGCTACATTAGAGTTTTGGAAATGTCTCAGCCTCAGTTCTCCTTTTTTTACATTTTTTTTTTCTTTCTCCCTTTTCTTTTTCCTTTTTTCTTTCTGCCTCCCCTTCCTATTTCCCTTTCCACATCTCCTCACCTTCTCTTTCCTTTTTTTTCACTTTCAGTCAAACCTCAAATGCAACCCCCCTTTTCTACTCTAAGTGCTGTGCATGACTTCATTATGATTGTTCTACAGTTATCACACCGAGGGGACAGATAGATTCCAAACTCTCCTTACCTCCTTAAAAACCTGTAGGGACTGGTGCATCTTCTGCCTTTGAAAACTACCTGTCTTTTAGTGGCAGTGTCAAACAACAACAAATTATTAGTAAAATAATTAGTTGTTAAAATATTAGTAACACTGTCTGCAGTAATAAACGCTGGCTCCTCCACAAAGACAGGATGAAGAATCTTTTTGCCTGAGATGGTGCTGTTAACTGTTGGGTTATGACGGGAGAAAATGGCTTCTAGAGTGAGAGATGTGTTCCCAGAGGGTGAAATGGAGCATAAACTTCTCATACACAGTGCAAGATCAAGGACTGCAGTGCTAGAAAAAAGTGGAGATCTTTTTCCAGTGCTCTGACAGCCAAGAGGGCTGCTGACTGCCCGACCAGAGACAACGTTTAGCCCAAAAGCCACTGAAGCACAGCTTCTGCTTTTGTGTCTCCTTCACCCTCACGGTAGTGTTGGGTCTTTAGCCAGCTAACTGGTTGATAGAAGCCAGCAAACTGCTTGCAGAAGCATGTGCTGCTGGCCTCAGCTGACCTCTTAGGGCTCTCACTGTCCTCTGTCTTCTCCTTGTTAACCACCCTATTCTTATTGCATCTGTGCCCCAGCAAATGCTTTTGCATCACCGTGATGTCTGGTGGCTGTAAAGCAGCTGACACCTTTGCAAAGGAGGGTTCAGGCACTGGAGTGAGGGGGAGTAAATGCAGCCAGCCCAACAGTTCATCTTCCCAGCACTACCAGTGCTAGAAGCTGGTAGAGTTTACTGCCTGAAAAACAATTTACTGAGGCAGGACTCGGGTAACACTGATTTTGTCACACTGACATAATGCGTGGGAGAAGGGTGAGGAACTGGGATCACCACTGGCTTTTACCAGAGTCCCTTTGGAAGGAGGCAGGGTCTGTGAAACTTGCTGAAAAGAGCTGGAGGATTGTGTCCTGTGGCCCAGTGTAAAGCATCTCCACTGTACTGGATCCCGCCGGGTCACTGAGCCGCCACAGCCACCAGTTCCCTTGGACAGAAGTGAGAAGCCAGTCCTTCGGACACAGAGAATTTTAGGTGCAGAGAGAAGGCTTCTGGATAATCCTTGAAGAACTCATGAAATTGTCAAAAATGTCAGTGCTAAAATTGGAGAAGAGTGTCAATTTTGTGCTTTTTAAGAAGGTCTGAGCTGGCAGAACAGGAAATTAAAAAACCCTCATCCTTGAGGTATCGTGCTCTTACTTTCTCTTGGCCAGTACCACTGTAGCAAGCTAGACAGTCAAAGCTCATTCTCGTTGAGAAAACAGTTTAGAATAGCTGATCCTTAATCTGCTTATTCAAGATAGAGATAGTCTCTGGAGCCAAACTTTTCTGAATGTTCTGTTAGTTTTGGCCAACCACACTATATCTCCCTAATCTTAAAGAGCCCAAAGTATTTAGTTGTTGCTAAAGAAACACTTCATGTTTAGGCGAGATCTGATTAGCTACAGGCACCTTCATCATTTAGGTTTCAATTCTCCACTCTGTCCCATGGCAGCTGACCAAGTGACCATGGGAGTGGCCTTTGTCACCAAGATTGGAATACATAAACCCTGCAATGGAAGCCAAAAGAAAAGAGCCGCATAAATGTCTGTAACTGAATCTCAGTTTGCATATTCTGCTAATAATTGGGCCTTTATTTGGCCTCCTGTATTGTTCTCTATATTCTGAAGCTTCTGATTAATCTCGAGTCATGTGTCTGAGCCAGTGTTGTGTCACCAGCCTTTGCAGTGCAGAAAATAAGCTAAGATAGCAAGACAGATAGCTCGGAAGGAGCAATTTGTATAAGGAGGAGAACTGCATTGATCATGTCACAGCATTACTAACAGTAACAAGGAGACTTCAGCCCCAAGCAGAAAAGATTCTCATTGTCACAAAGGCTTCAATAGCCATAGAAAGTAAAAGCTATGTAAATAATTTCCAAGAACTAGAGTTTCAGGAAAACACACACCCACAAAAAGAGAGAAGACAATCTTTCTAAACGGGTGCATGAAAAATCTTCTGCACAGCATATACGTCGATAGTTTATTTTCAAATAGAAGACACTGTGAGTGCTCTAGATCCAAGTCACGGCGCTAAACCAACTGCAGATCTATTGCTGCTCGTCCCCTTTCATAACCATCCTTGCTGCTCCTGGCCTTGCAGAAGTCACTTCACGTCCCCCCAAAGCTCTTCTCTGCCTTTGCAGCAGCAAAACCTGAGGAGCGGCTGGTAGCAGGTGTTTCAGCTGCTGTGTGCAGCACTGATTTCAATCACCCCATGTGGGCTGTTGTATTTATCTCATCCATTAATCCAAACTCTAATTAAAAATGTTTTGCATTCTACTTTTACAAGACCAAGTTTCAAATGTATTGACCTTCAAGTTAGAGCTTTCTATTTTCAGACAGCATTCAGAAGTACTCAGGTTTTGGGTACAGCTTCATGGAAAGGGAAAACTTCAGGCTTGTCCAGATCATCAGATACAGTAACGTGTTAGCCTTCCACCCTGAGCGACACTTGGCTGGAAATACAGCTGTAGGTGCTGAAGGCAAATCATGTAGTCGGAAAGGTGATCTCGCAGTCTTGCATGGCTGAACAAAGGGTTTGTGTATCACACGCAGTGTGTGTCGTCAGGCTGAACCTTTCTAAATACAGCGACAATTCCTTCGTACGCGTCTAGCGCACTTCTGTTGTGTTCCCGTATCATAAAAAATCAACACCACACCGTTTTTTTCTGGAAAAAATATCACATTTGACTATATTTTGCTGCACAATGCAATGATATTTGATTGGTTATTGAGAGTTCTGTTGTATAATGGTAGAACAAATGATTTCCTTTTTCAAAAAGCCAGAGGAAACTGTTTTTATATACTTCTACTTCCCTGCTTTAAAATGGCTCGATAGAGATGTTGGAGTTGTTGAAGGTGTTCTGTTACTGCTGAGATATGCGTTGGTTTCACTGTCCCTGTATAAAGCTCATTACTGCTTTTAGCTTTGTCTGCATATGCAGACACAGTTAAGTGATGTCACTTTTGTGCTGTCATTCATTGTGATTTAAATTCTATCAACTTTTGATGCTCTGATGGTATCTTTTGACAACAGAGAAATGTAATGAAACATGAATTCCCCGAAGAACAGGCCTTCAAAATTTAGAATAACATGAGTTCATACTGAAGAACATTTTACTGCCTTATTATTACACTATTACGGGAAATAGTCTTAGGAGGAATGGGAATATTAAGAAATGATTGTTCACTTGAGCCGTAGGTCAAATCAGAGACCTTACTGCAAATGTATAGAAATTATCTTTACAGCTTCTAAAAGGTTAGATGGAGTTCAAGGTCAAGTGTTCATACAACTGAGAAAGGTCAAATTATACATAGCATAATACTTGGCGACAACAAAGCCAAAGGTCAAGTTTGAGGCATCACTGTGGCACACAGAGAGAAAATTGCCATTCAGATACCATATGGCATTCCTCCTGCTTCCCAGACCGTACAGTCATCTCACTTCTGCTGTTTCAAAATGAAAGATCCCAGTTTGGTACCTGTGTATTCAAAGGACTAGCTTTATTCTTGAATCTTTACCCATACCTCAATGACGTTTCCAGTAGGGAAAGTAAACCACTTCCCCTTGATACTCTGCCATTCCCATATTTAAGATGTAAAGGCTTCTCTTCAGTAGATAAAGCAACTCCAAGAATTTCCGTTTTGTTATTGCAATATTTTTGCATCCTGAATTGCTAGATAGAAGTATAACCAAAACGCACTACTGTAAAATCTATGCAGCTACTGAGAAAATGAGGTATTCCGAGTTACAGGGGAAAGTACAGGTATGCTTATATGCCTTTTGTTGCATATTTTACACACTGACTTTTTTAGGTAAACTGGAAACGGCTTTCTGTCTGCCATCAGAGTGAAGCAGCACTACTCATTATGAAAAGGTTTTAATGTAGGCTCTGTTGCCTTGGATAAATGGAAGAATAAACAATTTTTAAAATCATTTGCTCTCCTAAGTTGCTTAAGATCCTCTGAAAATTCTCCACTTGTGTAGGCAGTTGGAGAGTTTAAGGAAAATTTTCAGTCTCTAAAGCAATCTTTCTTTTTTTGTTGTAAAAATATATAGTGTCAGTATAGATCAAACAAAACTATCCTCCCTGAAAGAACAGGAGGAAACTGTTAATGATCCAGAGTTATCCACAATAGAAGTGGCCATTTGGGAGCAAATTCAAACAGGGAGATAACTTGCACGTTTATTCTAAGACACTGCTCTTGGCAGTTGGAAGTAGTGTTATTCCTCCTGATACACTTAATAAAGGCACAGAACCGCGACACAGAGAAAACATCTGCGCGTGCTGCCTTCATCATGCCTGCGCATGGTACCGCATGTATGTGCTCAGTAACAGCAGTAGGGTGCAAAGAAATGTTTCTGTGAACCAGAAACTAACTCCGTAGGAATTGTCTTCTCATTTATTGAAACATTTTTCCCCTTAGTCTGGGGAGACTCTCGATGAGACTGCTGCAGATAAAAAAATTCCCACTGCAAGAAAACCATGACATTTGGCTCCATGTCTGGATGAATGTTTGGTCTCACAACTTTAAAGTAGTTGCACAAAGTTGTGCATTTAGAAAAACAATGGCGTCTTTTATATACTGCATGCGTGTGAAAATGATCAAGAAGTCATTAAGCTGTCACTTTTGTGTGTGCACAAGCTCAAACACATGCAATGTACACCAAAGCCTCTGCTTCATGCTCAGTTAATGTACTATTAGTAAAATATTATTGACCAGAAATAAGAAGACACTACGAAAATAATTAAAACGTTAATGAGGTTGAATCTGGCATTGTGGAATGGCTTCATCAGGACCCATCACAGTGTGCCAGCAGGCAGGTATGTCTTATTTACTATCTAGCTGCAGTATCTCTTACACTGTACCACCTTCTATTCAATCCTCTAAGGATGTTTTTTTAATCTACTACACTGCATCAGCTGGCCCCTGTATTCTCGTGGCTCTGCTCACTTATACAGAAGCAGTGATCGTTCAAAACCCCTCAGCAATTCTGGTAGAGGGTATCTTCAGGACTTTTACGGACAATACTTAAATCACATGGGATGTTTCATTCTTGGAGTAGCACTGTAGCTTTTACATGCACCACCTTCATACATCTTTGCTGAGGGAATCTGTACTATTTGAGTGAAAACAGTTGTCAGGGTGACAAAACCAGGTTAAGTGTCACTCTCTGAAATTTCAGTCCTCAGGGATGTAAAGGAAGATTTGTGAAAGAAAGAAAAATATACTCACACAGGTAGGGTCAAGTATTCAGCACCTAAAAACTGAAAATGGGGCTATTTTTATTTCCCTTGACTGACAAACTTGCCAGTTCCAGTGTTTGCACCTTGAGTCGTTTTCAAACCTACCTGATGCTACCGTTAGATGGTATGGGAATCTCAGCCTTCATTTATTTTGAGCACTCCCAAGAAACATGAGGGAATGTGGAACAAGTGTCATTTAAATCTTCAGAGGCAGCACCTCACAATCTTTCAAAGGAGGAATCCTGCGTCTACAACATTATGTTGGTCTGCCAATGGTTACTGCAGTCTGAATTACATCTTCAGCTTTTATTTGATTTAGGTCCATTTCATATACCAAGGCAACTTAGTGGTGAGCTAACTGTACAACTGCTCTGTGTTCCTAGTGTAGTGGCACAAACGACTCAGAACTCCACTGTCTTCACCAATTGTTGCTGAAGAGATTACAGCCACCAGCTGATGATGCTGGCAGGCACAAAGGCTACCATCACTTTGGATGTGAAAGTTACCAGTGATCCTGGGGACTTTTATTTTTCCTGGAGGAGCACAGTTTGGATATGATTAGCTATTTAAATTCCAACTCTGCTTCCCTCAGATGTTTAAGTTTCAATTGGATCTTTTGCCTGGATTGTCCCTCAATTCCAGAGCTGAAGCACTTTGCATCACTCTTGGCTGTTACCCAGTATGTGCATCCTCCTGGCTCTTAGCCTGTCATTCAGAACAGCTCAGAAACAGTGAAGGAGGACAACATAAACCACCTCTCTTCCTTGTGGGGCAGGGCAGCTGTCCTCTTCTAGGAGTAGCCAGGATGCTGAAACGCTCACTGAAGAATAGCTAGTGAGCGAGTCTGCAGTGAGGGGCTCTTGTGCACATTGTGAGGGACCTGCACATTGTGGGGTCTAGGAAAGGGGTTTGTTTTCACCAGTGGCATTGCTTGCATCAGTCCATGCCCTGTCATCTCCACCACCCCGCTGGCTCACCTGTTTGTGCCAGAGAAGAAAGAGTTGCTTTTTGTAGGGTGTTTTAGCATTTTTATTGTTTTTCCAAGCCAAATCAGCTCCCTGATCAGTTTGCTGTGCAGACACGGAGAGCTGTGCTTGGGAGGCTGCAGGACAGCCAGGACAAGAGAGCCCACAGCCTCTACTCTAAATGCTTTGTACCACCAGACAGACACTCATGGGATTGACTCTGCCATTTGATTAGCATTTATGTCGACGCTCAGGAAAGCAATTTGCCTCCTGAATTCCCTTTCTTCCCCTTCTCAGCTTTTCCATCTTCCACTGTTACTTATGCATGGAGGGGGCTCTTGCAGCCAACAAGGAGAGACTAGAATTAGGTTGATGAATAAACCAGGGTGAATAATAACTCCTTATCTCATGGGATATTCATCTGCTAGAGCATCCTCTTCATGGTAGAGCTACACAACCTTTTCTCCAACAGCAGGGTGGTCGGCACATGGAAGGTGAGGAAGCATTAACTGTCTGCCTGCTGTTTCCTATCAGATGTGTTTCACACTGTATGAACTGCAGATAATGGGAATTTAGCAGTGAAAACTGTTTAAGTCACTGAAGGATTGTAAACACATTCAGGTTAAATCCAGACCAAACCCAGAAAAGACCTTGCTTCTCTTAGCTCTCAGGAAGAGTTTACAAAGCTGATAGTTATAAAATTACCACGTGATACTAGATCTAACCAAATATTTAGCATTTTCAATTCCCTTTGAAGCTAATGACCCCAAACCACACTCATTCCTGGGTGGAGCTGGGATGCTGGCCTGAGACACGTAGGGATTCAGGCTTTCTGCACACTTCAGGGCTAGGTGTTTAAATACCTTACAGAAGCACCTGCTGCCAGAAACTTCATTCTCTTTAGTGTGGAGCAAGTCATGTTCCCAAAATCAAAGTACCTCCAAAATCACCTATGGATTAAGGAAAAGGTTCATTTTGAAATGCAATCAGCAAATCTTCTTATAAAAGCCAGAGAGGGGAAAAAAGTGCAACTTTTTTCCTGACTACTCTGCTATCTTTCATGTGAGTAATGAATATTCTGTTCATCCCTTAACTCTGGTTTGCCTGGTTTTGTGACTAATTAACATCCAGTAAATATATCTGAAAGCTCACTCCATCCTTAGTTAAATGAGTATTTTGAAAGGGGCTTATCCTATATCTAGCAAATTCTAATCCCTATGAGATAAACTGTGGAAGCAAGTGAGGAATGTAGGTAGAAAGCTTTTCTCTTTCAAAGTCGAAGGGTAATAGCATGTCTTTTCTATTCCATAGTCAGAGTGAAGACAAGTTCCTCTTGATGAAAGCGCCACAGTTAATCTGTCTCAGGATTGGTGTCTCCATGCAGCACCCTGGGGAACTGGAATAAAAAGAAGTGTTTTTTACCTGGTGAGCTGTAGAGTTACAGTGCAGGAAAATCCTTGTTGTACAGTATGCTGTATTGTTCTGCTAATGTATTTTTCAGTCCTCTGAATAAAGTGCTTATACGCAGGGAAATTGGCTTTGAGGCAGCAGATGAAATTGTAATGGTGTCAACGATCTGCCTTGCAGCAGAACAAGCCATCAGCTGATGAATCATGTTAAACCACAGAAGACTGGATCCCGCAGCCATTTCTCATGGTAGCAAATCTGTAAACATCGGGAGCTGTTCAGTTAACATCTGTGAGCCTGCTCTCAGAAAGGGGGATAATCCCAACACTCTATTAAGGACTCAGGCTCCATTCTTGATTGTTATCACGTGTTGAACATAGTAGGCTTTCATTTCTCCCCCAACCTATTTTAATTCACTTGCAAAATGCTCTCACATCTCATGCATTTCTGCTCTTGTAATTTTTACAAACGTTCAGTAGATGAAAATGCACCATTGCCTTCTTCAGGGGAAGCTGATTAGCAGAGGGGTTTCTNTTTTTTTTTTTTGGGGGGGGTGTCTGTTTTGCCCTGTTTTTACGGGGTGGGAACTGATTCACAATTTCTTTCTACAGTTCTGGTCATGAAAAGTGTTTCTTTATCAATAGAATGATTTGTAATGGAAGGAATCCTTAAAAGTCATCTCGTTCAAAGTCCCTGCCATGGGCTGCAGTGCTGTCCTCACTGAACACACAGGATGATGGCTGGAGCTGCTTGCACCAACACATACAGGAGGAGAGTTCCTGTTTCACTGATTTTATCACCTCAGTGCTCAGTGTTCCGATTCCTCTCAACTCCAAATGAAAGCTGACATTCTGTTGAGAGTTTTCATTTCTTGTTATTTGTTACTGCAGAGCTGCTCAGATGTAAGGAGCGAGAGCGAGCTACAGTTTTAAAAGACATAACTGCCACAAGGTATTTGTGTGGTCAGTGGATAAACAATAGCCAGGCTGTTTCTTCCAACTTCAGAAACGTATTTTCTTTGAAAATTCTCTTGTGTTCTGAAGAGTCACCATTATGCATCTAAAGCCAGATCGTACACAAAAGGCTCAACACTAGATGATGAAAGGTTTTCACGGTGCAGTACTTGTGGACTAACAGAAGAGTACGTTGTCACCGTTCACTGTTAACCACTTTAATCTGGCCTTGCAGCTGGTGTGATGGAGTTTCCAGTCAGCTGATGCTGGGTAAAATCAAACTTCATCTAAGGCTCAGACTGATGATACCAACTGACTCCTTCCAAAGCACATACAGCATATGAAATCCCAAATTACTGGTCACCCCACTTTATCCTCAACTCATTCTCTGTTGCCAGAGAATCAATACAGGATAAGCAAGCCCATGATTTTGCATGTTGAAGGCTTATGGAAAAGCTGCTCTTTTCTTTACCACTTGATGGAAGGAAGCATCAGACTCCTGCCAAGCTTTTCTACCTTCCCTTGCCCCCTAACAGTCCTGTTTGCCCTGTTCAGCTTTTCCATCAAATTTATACTATCATTCATTCTGACAGCAGGAAAAGTTAAGTGGCTTAATTTGTTCTTCAGAATGAGGAATTTCCTCATGCTCTGGTCCTGTTCTAGTAAACTTGGCTTTGTCTCAGAAAAATATGAATGTTCTCTATTTTACAAACCTCACCCTGCTCACCACTCAAAAGCTCAGTCTGTGTCATGGCTGGTGAAATCATCTACTCTTATATTTCATTGCTGTAATACAGCTGTTAAGGCAATTATTGTCCTTTCTGTTAGAAGCTTCCTCTGTCCTCTAGAGTGGAAAATTGTCAGGAAAAAAGGGAATTGTTACAATTTCAAACAGATGCCAGTGAGCTGCAATAGAATTTCAACCATTTATTTTGATTACACGTGTTATCCAGGATACAGGGTTGTTCTTACTCTCACCTGACAACTGTGTATTGTACAGTTCTGACTTTAAAAATAGTGTCCTTTTCCTTATGATTGTTATTCCAGACGAATTCTCAGCTGGTACAAATGCATTTGGGGTGAGCAGTTAATATCTCAGGATCAAGCCCCTCTTGCTTCTAACCTGAGGATCTCAAGGTGCTGGAAAAAACGTTCACTGCTTTTGCTGAAGAAATATTCCAGCTTTTTCTGTGATACTGAAGTCTGAGCATACTTGATCACCCCCTTTGTTACTCACACAACTTTCTGTGCTGGAAAAATAGTTCACAGTAATGTCAGGTGAATGACAAATGCTGTAAATGGTGTATCTGAAAAGAGGGAGTCATTTGGGATTTGTTATTTGCTTAACATTTAAGACACCTAGAAATAGAAAAATGTGACTAGTGGATATTTTGAGGTCAGGTCTTTATACTTATAGCCTCAAGATTACCGTATTTCTTCTTTTCTCCAAATGGGAATTGCTATGAGAACAAAAATTTGGCCTGAGTATGCTGGCATGTATTATGAAAGCCTTGTCATATTCCATCTGTATCAAATATTTTGGTTAAAACACAGCTATTTGAGTGATAATTAGCAAGCCCGGGTCTTTATGGAGTCTTAGTCTTGAAGCAATATAAGAAATGTCTAGGAGGTGAAGGCAAAGGTTAAAGATGCTTGGTGTTTTTCCAGTTAAAACTGTGCTAGCATAAGTCTCATATCTATTTGAAGAGGAGATTGCTGTTTCTTTCAGAGCTGTATTATTTTATTGTTTTACATCACAGCTCTGCAGGCATCAGTCTCCTACAGGGCAGATTGCTTTATTTAACATGCCACAGAAAGCTACTGCTGTTGCATCAGGGAGATGGAATGCTTCTCTTAAACTGTAATGCAAATAATTGCCTTTAGCCTTCTACACAAAGAAAGTTCTGGTCTTCCAATTGTCTGGAAGGGTTTGTCTATAATTGCTGCAATGTACAACCACTCCTAGAATGAAAAGGAAAGTGGCATATGTTTAGAAAGTTCAATAAAAACAGTGCAAACAAGCGCTGCGATTATCTGAGATGTCGCATGAGCCCCATGATCTGAGACTGAGCCTCCAAAATTGTTTCATTGCACATGGTGAGCAGACACACTCTTAATAGGAAAATAGAATGAAAGCAGTTGGAATAACCACAAGAACACCCTCCCAAGCACCCATGTTTGAGTAAGCGTACTTGTCTGGATTCATACCAGGCAACTGGGCTGACAGATCATTCATGACTGGTTTCTACTCCATGCTGATTCACAGCAGAAGTGATATATCCCGTTTGCACATGGAAGAGTTCAATGCCTTTGACCTTGGGGGAAGTTAAAAGGCAAAAGGGTTTTAAAAGCTACACTTTCACGGAGATACTTCAGTGAAATCTCTTAACGCTTGTTAAGCTGCTTCATGAGTTTGACCTACTTTGCAGTACAGTCAGGGCCCTGCTATTGACCTGCAAATCTGCAGTTTTTCAGCTGTCTGCACTGCCAGAACAAAGAAAGGATTCAAGCAGAGAGGGAAGTCACCGGTAGGGGTATAAGACAATGGGGACTTCAAATGCCCACTATTGCCTAATGGGATTTAGTATGATTTCATGGAATCATTTTGGTTGCAAGAAACCAAGTCCAACCACTAAGCCAGAGTAGCCAGGTCTCTACGGAGACACCTCCTTCAGCACCGTATCTGTGGGTTTTTCAAATACTTCCTTCCAGGGGGGTGACTCTACACTTCCCAGCTTGTTCCAGGTCTTAACAACTCTTTCTGAAAATAATTCTTTCCTAACTTTCAACCCAGACCTCCCCTGGCACAACCTGGCAATATTTGTTCTTGTTCTAGGACTTCTTACTTAGGAGAACAGGTTGACCCCTGCCTTAGTACAATCACCTTTCAGGATGTACTGAGCAAGGTCATTCCTCAGCCTCCTTTACCCCAGGCTCAAAACTCCATCTCCCTCAGCTGCACCGGATATAACTTGTTCTCTAGTACCTTCCCTAGTTTTGTTTCCCTTCTCTGGACAAGAATCAGCACCCCAATGTCCTTCTTGTATTGTGATGCCCAAAACTGAACACAGTATTCAAGGTGTGTCCTCACCAGTGCCAGGTACAAGGGGGACAACGACTTTCCTATTGCTGGCCACACTATTTCTGATAGAAGCCAGGATGCTGTGGGCCTTCTTTGCCACCTGAGCACCCTGCTGGCTCAATTTCAGGGTTTTTTTGACCAATACCCCCAGGCCTTTCCTCACCTTGCAGCTTTCCAGGCACACTTCCCCAGGCTTGTAGCATTCAGTGTGGCTGTTGTGACTCATGTACAGAACCTGGCATTTGACCCTGTTGAACCTCATCCACCTGTCCTTGGCCCACTGATCTGTTCAGGTCTCTCTGCAGAGCCTCCCTACCTTGAAGTAAATCCGCACTCGATCCAGCTCGGTGTTTGCAGACTGACTGAGGGCGCAGCTGATACCTTCATCCAGGTCAGTGATAAAGATGTGACAAGAACAGTTCCCGGTACTGAGCCTTGGGGAACACCTCTTGTGACCGTCCAGCAGCTGGATTTAACGCCATTCGCCACCAACCCCTAGACAATCTGGCAATCTTTTATCCATGGTGTTCCCCGTCCCTCTGCTTTCCTACAGGCAGTGGGAAGCCGGCTTACTGATCAGCAACTGTGTAGGTGGCTTTTAGCAGGCGTAGGAGTGAAGAGAATGGAGATTTCTCTCCTGATATAGTGTAACTTCAATAATAAATGGAAAACCCAAACAGAGGAAGGAACAATTCAGCTTTTTAAACAGAAAATCATCTCAGAGCTTGAAAAGAATTGTTAAACTTTCTGCAAAATGATCTTCTGGGCTGGGAAGGAAATTGCAGAGCAGATACCTGCACGGGAACAGCTGCTGTTCCCTCGTCTGTCACCCACACACAGAACCATGATTTTCTTTCACCCTTTTCATTGCTATGAAAAACGTTTGTCACAAATGGCAAGCTATTCTCCCATATGGAATGACTGAGCGAGGCCCGGGAATTCCAAGACAGAGGTCTATCGTGTCTTTCCATGAGAAAGTGTTCTTTGTTTTAACGCTAGATGCAGAGATTAAAAATATTTGAGATTTCTCTTCCTCTCCTAAAACACCTCCACGTGTTTCACACAGATCAGAATGTTTTGGGGTTTTCTGCCACAAATACTTCAGTCCAAAGCAGATTGGTAGATGAGATGTCTGTTTACAAAATTCACATCTCCTCAGTGTGGCGGTGACTCCGAGCAGCTAATGAAGAATTCCCCCTCTGGCTGCGGTGATTTCCGTTATGTTTTCTGGGTTTGCTAAACCACAGCATTAACTGCAAGGTGTACTTGTGTCAACGAGAGCGTTAACCTGTCCTGGCCATTCTGTGGGTGTGCGCTGGGAACGTGGGTCATACCATACAACCTCGCAGTGTGCCAGGACGCACAGCGTCGCTGCACCCTCACTGGATTATTTGAGAAATAACAGCAAGCTGTGCAAAAGAAATCCAGTCCTCAGTTAGAGGAGACATCGCCCCTGTGCTGTACACAGGAAGTTACAGCTTGAGGTACACTGGGAAATGCTGCTGTTCGTCTCTACATCCATTCTTTGCCTCATGTGTAGCTGGATGGGGAACTGCAAATTAGTTTTCTCTTGGCTTCTTTCTTCTACTAATAGGAAATGGAGAAGAAGGCAATAAAGGTTCTGATATTTCAGCTCCCCGTTTTCCACTCATCCTTTCCTCTTCCCTCTCTCTGCTGTCTCCTGGTCCAGTTCCACAGCCACAGCCCAGCACCTTAGTCTCCCCACAGCGTCCTCAATCCCTGTCAGTGTTCACTGATAACAGGTCTGAGTGTTTTGGTAAGGGGTAAGGCACACTGTGGCTCTTGTAAATTCCACTGTCGGTAGTTCTCTTTGCGGTTTTGTCTGTCTGACGGCCCAAAACGTACAGGGCCAGATTGCAAATGGTGGCTTTGAGCCATGTGAATGTTGCAGCATCTGAAACATCAGTGTCTGCATGGTCTCCTGAATTATTTGAATGGCAAAATATGCACACAGAAGTGGAAAGCATGGTGAATCCGTAAGATCCCTCCCAGGCTAAATAGACACAGGTCTCTCAACTATTCCTTGCAAGATAAATGCTCTGCCCCCCCAATAGTCTTTGTAACCTTCCTCTAGACTATCTCCAGTAGTTCCCTGTCTCTCTTGAGCTGGGGAACCCCCATCTAAATGTACTTAGCTAAGGACAAGCATTATGTGTGCAACAATTTCTTCAACTCATGTGTTCTGAAAGTACACATTTTCGCTCCTGTTTGCCTGTTTCAATGTAATTACATTCCTTAAGCCCCCTTATATCTTTTCTAGGATTATACTACGAAATACTCAGCGTTTTGTAGAACTGCACCCATATTTGAAAACTTTCGGCCCATCAGTTCTGCCCCTAAACTTAGGCAGATCAAAGCCGATGAAAGCGTAGCAGTGGTAGTTCCACTGCTTGTTTAGGCACTCTGATCTGCTGAAACCTAAATGTGGAGAAAAAGGACTTAAAAAGAGAACCTCCCCAAAGAGTGGCTCTCAGGCAGTTCTTTTGTGTGGGGATCATATACTTGACACCATGCCTTATGTGGAATGCACATCAAATCACCTGGAGACTCCACATGAATAGTAGTTATGTGCACACATGGACCTCAAAGAAAATAGACCCTTAAACCAGTTTGGTGCCTGAGACACACACGCATACACACACACAAAACAAAGAGTGTAAATCCAGAGGAGCACATCACCTTTTTCTTCACCTCTCTGCTCTGCATTTGCCTTTGATTGTTGATGGTTTTTAGCATTTTAATGAATGGATTATAAAAAATAAAAGCTTCCCCAGTACCAC
Source organism: Upupa epops (assembly GCA_013397515.1). Classification (NCBI taxonomy): domain Eukaryota; kingdom Metazoa; phylum Chordata; class Aves; order Bucerotiformes; family Upupidae; genus Upupa; species Upupa epops. The sequence continues at coordinate 291,747 of VZRI01013746.1, read as the reverse complement.
CAGTGGTCTATTTTATAAGGTTCTTTCCTTAATCTAACACATCTGTGTTATCTGATCCAAGACTGCCCATAGAACAGGGGGCCAGATTCTTAGCTCCCATGCATTCATCTAGTAGACTTCAAGGGGGTTGCACTGACTGCAACAAGTCGATAACTTTCTCTCGTTTGTTGTCCAGCTCCTAAGTGTTACCATATTTTCCTTTAAAAGTCACTGAAGCCCATTCAAAGTACCACTCAGAAGAAATAATTTCTTCTGTGCTCAGCCGGCTTTTGCTCCAGGCTGGCTTTTGCTAATTCCAGGGAGGTTTTGCCATCAGAGTGAACAGGACCAAAACAAGCCTCTTGTATGAGTCAATGGACTTCATTATTCATAAAATGGATTTTTGAACCTCAAACCTGAGTGCAGTCTTAAGGTTCATTAGTCCCTTTAAATCTAGAGACAACAGGATTGTTAGAATAGAAAACGAAATCAAACAGGACAAGCCAACCACATACACAGCCTGTTTGCAATCCAGGATGAAGTGGCTAAACCCTAGGTTTGCCTTCTGCTGCACACTGCGGAGCGAAAAGCACTGCTTCTCCCTGATCCCCCCTAGCCTTTCAGTGACAAAAATAAGTCCAGTGTGAATGACTACTGAATTTAATAAACCTCGGTGGATGTGCTCATGGGTTCCATGGCTTTCCTTCTGCCCTTCCACTAGCTACCACTAGACAGGGTGGGGTTTTGCCCACCGTGTGGCCAGGTTGTCAGGCTGCTGTGGCAGTCCATCTTAAGCAGGGATTTCTCACCACACTGAGAAGCAAGATTTAACAGGGATTTTCCTGTGACACTGGAAACTATTCTCTGCTTCTGGTGAATACAGACATCGTCTCCCCTCTGGAATTCCCCACCTTCTCCTTCTGATCCTCCATTCCCAGGTTGCTTTCTGAGATGCAAAGAAAAAAAGGACACCAAACAAGGACAACCAGTTGCAAGCTTCATGCACCAAACTCGTTTTGTTTCAGTCCATCACACTAGCCCTGACCCTGTAGGATGGCAGCCCGTGTGTTTGCAACACACCATGTCAGCTTTGTGCCTGGCCAGGACTAAATACCCGTCAAGGGAGGCTGCGGAGACAGAGCAAGGTCCTCTGCTGCTGTGGGACCTAAGCCCTCAAACGAGGCACTAGTCTCAAAGGCTGAGAGAAGAAGAGCATAAGGAAGATAAGAGGTCGGCAGTAAATGCGCGTTTCCACACAAGTGGGCAATGTGTGCGTTGTGTGTGTGTGTCTTCACTAGGATATTTGGGTTTAAAACTTACATAATGGTTACTGTTAACCCAGCTGACAGGTACACAAGTACAACCTGCATAAAATGATGAAAGGAGGAAATGTGGTGAATGTGACTGCTCAGAGATGGATCTGAGTTGTACTAATTTGGGGACATGGGGAGCCATAAGCATAGGGTACCAACAAGCTCAGAGAGCACCACTGTACAACCAAGTGAAGCTCACACTGTAATAGTGAACTGAGAGTGTCAACAAGACCCACACATATGAGTCTAGAGTCTGAGGGTGACAGACAACTGGGGAAACAGCTCTGGGTGGTTACATGTAGTAAAAGGAGTCATGGGAGAGGGTGTAGTCTCCTTACAGGTGGGAAGATCATGCACCACTTTGTGGGAACAGCTGGAAGGAACGCCACCCAGAAGCTGAGGACACTTAGCTGCAGCGGAACCAAAGCAGGCTTCTTACTACATGGATAATTAACTACCAAAACAATCTCTGCATTTAAGTGATGACATTATGTTTTAGCATTTCCAGCTTAAGAGCAGCTCCCTTCTTAGAAGGTATCTTTTACCGCAGCACATACTTTTTTTAGCTCAATGCTGTTGTAACTGGATGCAACTAAATGGCCTGTAATGTATATAAGAAGTCATATTAAGAAATCTGATGTCCCATGAGTCCTTAGACATGATAAATGAACCCAGAAAGTTCTCAGGGTGATGATAGATGTGGAGACTGCAACTCCCAGAGTCAAATCTTTTCAAGCAATCCATTTCAAGCAGTGCAACCAGCATGCTGTGATCAAGCCTGACTGTTGCATGGTTTCGCTGCCTTCTGCAAGATAGCATCGTCTGCAAGCTGGTCTCTTATATGCAAATTAAGAGCAGCCTTGGTCCCTGGCTCTTCGCCAGCGAGACCCTCCTTTAAGCAAAACCAGGCTCTGGCTTGGAATAAGTAGTTGGCTCCATATGGAGAGAGTAGTGAGTGCTCTCAGTTATTCGGTTCTCACTGATGTAGGCAGGAACTCAGATTGCTCTGCGTTTAAGGATTGCACCCTGCAGGAGAGTTTTTGTTTTGTATTTTATACTTCAGTAATTGAGCAGAGCAGTTTCAGAGGCTCCCATAAAGATACCTGAAAAAACACCATTACTAGCTAATCTTTAAACAACATGCTGCCTTTACGGTGCTAAGCCAGGGAATGCGACCCATCTGGTTCCTGCATTCTCTTGTCTGGAGAAGCCTCCATGGATTCTGCTCCTAGTATCTGTGCCTCCCCAGTCAACATGCTCACTGGTTTCTCCCTCTATTTGTAATGAGGCGGTTTGTCAGCCAGAGCACTGCTAACTAAAACACTGAGCACTTGCAGTGTGTTGGTTTCTTGGATGGGGGGTTAGTTGTGGTGAATGTTAGTAATTTGGGTTGAATTACTAAGGAGAAAGTAAGTCATGATAATAACATGATGAAGAATCATGGGCTTGGAATTAGTTGGGGCATATCATTAAGGAGGGGGGAATTCCTCTTTCTCTAGCTTAAAAGGCTAACGTTTGTAGCATAGCTTCTTAATGATTAGGAGGATAGGAGGGAGGATCAGCTCCCAAAGTTGGCAAGAGGGGTGGATTCTAGTACAATANATGTTAGTAATTTGGGTTGAATTACTAAGGAGAAAGTAAGTCATGATAATAACATGATGAAGAATCATGGGCTTGGATTTAGTTGGGGCATATCATTAAGGAGGGGGGAATTCCTCTTTCTCTAGCTTAAAAGGCTAACGTTTGTAGCATAGCTTCTTAATGATTAGGAGGATAGGAGGGAGGATCAGCTCCCAAAGTTGGCAAGAGGGGTGGATTCTAGTACAATAGGTATGTAGCTGTGGTTGGCTCCACAGATTTCAGAGCACTGGCCGTAGAAAATTCCTGGTCGTGTGGTGATTAGGGGTGTTTGGTTAAGTTGACCAATGTTGTTGGTTGCGTTGGTTCTTTTCAGTTCTTCTCAGACACCGTTCAATGTAAAGAATCACATAGAGGTAACACAGGTCTAGTCAGGTCCAGCCTTCCAAAGCGTGACTTAGACAACTCGAGAAATAAAACTACATCAGAGGGGAAGTGGAAACCTGACTCAAACACAATTGCTAATAACAACTTTAATTCGGGAAAAAGTAGGGTTTATTGGACCTTTGCAACTGATGTTCAAAAGGATGGGAAAAGAACATGTAAAGAAGATTAGCAAAAAAACCTGTTTTCCCAAAGCAGTGGCTGCTCATTGTAGGGAATGTTGGTTTCTCCATGTCTTAGCAGTTCTGTACCTACCTTGGAGAAAATGAATCCTGTCAAGTCACTCAAGATGAGATTGTTATCGATTCCTAGAAAGGGAAAGTGTAAGAATACTTGAAACTGCCAAGGACTGTTTCACACAGTCCACTCTAAGGGTTGCCATGGACGTCAGTGAGAGATCCATTTCTGGGAAGTTATCAGAAAGGTGAAAAATTCCTTTACAGGCACCCAGGGACCAACCTGAAACCTGAGACAGGGAAGGGA
>VZRI01013746.1:259522-273069 GCA_013397515.1 Upupa epops | reverse complement strand
GGGGGGGGGGGGGGGGGGCGAGGTGTGCGTGCAGATTTTAAACAGAGAGAACAGCCTTGAGGTGGCTCCCCGTCAGCGCCGGTCCCCTCCGACGGCACCTTTGGGCGCTGCGGCGCTCGGGGCCAGGCNCTTTTTTTCTTTTTTTTTTACATTATGTCAACTCGGGATGGATATTCGGAGCTCAGGATTCCTATTGAACATGTCTTTGCTTTAAGTTTTCCCCCTGACCCTTGGGCTAAAGTCCTTGGTTGCTCAATTAAACCCAGATGAGAACAATTAATAACTAAGTAATGACAATAAGTTGAGAATCACACGGATGAACGCTTCGTGTGAATAGGAAAAGCTCACACAAAAGAGCAAAAAGGATTTGTCGGCTCTTTTTAAGGGGGAATTGGCTTTTCTTTTTTCTTGCCTCTGGCTTACCAGCACATAAAACTCACTTTTGTGTCTTTGTCGCCTTAAGGATCTCAGTGGGCAGTTGGAAGTGAGAATGGCTGTTTTCCTTTCAACTTGAGGGTGCTGGCGCCACGCAGCCCCAAGGACAGAGAGTAGCCAAAGCAAAGTTTCCTAATAACTCTCCTCTCCCTCGCCACTCCTCCCCAGCCACTCCGGTACCCCTTCCCCACATATCTCCGCACGCACTCCTAGAGAGCTTGGGCTGACAGACGGGAGAAAGCATAGAGGCCCCGAACACATCCCGGTGCCACGGCGTGTTCCCGGACGGGGCTGAGCGTCCGCTCCCCTGCCCTGGGAACGCAGAGGGGGGGTGCAAATAAGGCGCATAGTAAGCAGAGCACGGAGAGAGAGCAAACAGGCGCAGAAGCACACACGAAATGAAAGGGAAGCCATCTTTCTAGTCCTTTGGGGTCGCAGCCGAAGGGGGAACAGCTCCGCTATGCGCACACTAGCTCAGCCTCTCGGGTCTCCGTGCCCGGTATCGGCTCCGTGCGGCCTCGGAGCCGCCGCGGCACCTCGCCCGGCTCCAGCTCCGGCTCCGGCTCCAGCACAGCCAACTTTAGGGCTGGGGCAGAGAGGCAGCAGCTGGTGCGTGAGCAGTTAAGGAGAAGGGAAGACTTTCAGGTTTAGTTCCGAAGGAGGCTAGAGAGGAAACCTGCTGCGTAAATGCTTCGCATTTGTTGACGTCTCCGAATATCTCGTATTTTCAGGGTTTCTTTCTGAATTCGCTCTTGAAGTCGTAACACGAACCGGTGTCCTGTTGAATGCTTCATCTAAAGTTTGCCCCAGTACTCACGTGAATTAGGAGCTAACCCCCTGCTTTCAAAAGTGAAGCCAGGCTACATTCAGCGGGCTAGGCACAGCCGCCGCAGCCTCCCGCTGCTCAGGATTGTGCCTGGGAACACAACCTTCAGAAATCAGAGGCAAAGCGGGGAAGCTGCCTAACTTACCCATTGTAAAATCCAGGCGCAGGGGAGGGAGTGAGACTGCTTCTCAGCAGTACTCATGTGCTTCAATCCAGGCTCATCATGGTACGAGTTTCCTGAGTCACATCAGACCTTTTTTTTCCAAAAGATCTATTGAAAAACACTGCCTGGATACCTTCATGGAGAGAGGGGATGTGTAGTGCCGACCGACGCCCGGGCACTGCCTGACGGTAAGCAATTGAACTCCGGCAGTTTGTATGTGGGTGAAAATCCCAGTCACCAAGTTATTAGGGACTCTGCTAATGATATATTTGATTTTATATGAGACGCAGAGGAGGTCAGAGAACACAAGAAAAAGTGTTTGCTTAGCTAGCCTCGTGGCCAGGACGCTCCTCGGAGCTGTAGGGCCATTTAAATTAAATCCAGCAGAGTGATGACTGGCAAGTATATCTCTCACTGCTTGGGATATAATCTACCGTACCAAATGAGCTCTTGGATGCAATGAGGTGGTTCTCTCCTTCCCCAGTTTTCCACAGGAGCAGGCTGGTGTGGCTTCGGCACTTGACTGTAAAGAGTGTAGTAGAAGAAGACACTTCTCTCCTGCCTGTCATTGATGGATCAAACACTATATATATATAACTATATATATATTAAAACCCAGGGAGTATGTGGATTCCTGAATTTGACTTTCTTTATCTTCTAACCCTCTCCACACCTTATATGAAGCACAGTGATGTCGGTCATTATGGCCTGAGCAATCTGTTCCACAGCAGGGAGACTAAAAATGAGGCATTTTGATAATGGGCATTGCAACACACAGCTCCTTGGGGCTGGCCCGAGGCCCCTCTGCAACACGGACCCTTTGTCTGTCCCAGCTTTGCAGCAGGAGAAGCTGGAGGCAGAACCAGAAGCAACAGCTCTGACTCATTTAACTACGAGTAGTAAATTGTAACATGCTGCACAGAGAGATGTGGTAGTGATTTGCTTACAACAGTAAACCGGTTGACATTAACTCTACTCCATTGTACTTCTTCATCTCTGAGATCTTTTATCCCTTCAGGCTGGATCCGGTTCCCACCCTGCAGTGATTAAAGGGAAAGCAAGAGAGGCAGCTACCTGGACACAGTCTCCCTCGTGTCACCAGGAATGCGCAATAAATCCACCGTGCAAAGCTGTCCTTTTCATCTCGGGAAGTGGCCCCAGCTGAGGACCCCACTGCAGCTCTGAGCAAAGCTCTTACCGGGAGGCGAATGCTTGCAGCAGGCTCATCTTTGTGTGGCTGTGGTGCGGTATGGAGTCCTCAGCCAACTGATTCTCATGATGGTGTGAGCAACACTTACCATTTCTTCTTGCTTAGCCCTGTGGAAGAGAAACAAGCCTCTTGCATGTGGTCACAGGATGATCAAAGCTAATCAGTTAAATATGAGAGATTCAGGCCTTGCTAGTAAGCTGTAAGGTAAACCTTGGGAGGGAGTTTTGTAGGAACAATTTTCAAAATCCAAGAGTGATTTTGAGTCTATGGTCCACTCTCATCAAAGCTGGGGCACCTGGTGGGCCAGATCAGCATCAGGTGGGACCGAGATCCAGGAACCCAGGCATAAAAAGATTCAGCCCAAGAGAAATGTTCTTTTCAGCCTAATTCAACTATGCTTTTATTGCAAATGTTCTGTATTAACAGCAACACGCAGGGTGGGGTGTGAGCTCGATGTACATTGAAGAAAGAGGCACTGTACAACGACAAACACATTCAGGACCTCCTGACCACCAAAGCTGCTGCCTGATGTAGGAGTAGGAAGAGAAAGAGCACCCAGGGAGTGAGTACTTAGAGGTTTCACTGTGATTTGGGCTCCCTTCGATTGCCAGGGAGAAAGGAAGCCGCAGCGGGAGGGAAAGAGGTCTGGTACCAAGGAATGACAAAATTGTGTTAACTGTAATACTGCAAGTGGTGTGGAGAAGCTTTCAGGAATGGAAGGAAAGAGTTATTTCAAAAAGACGAGCTGTAGGGAAGGAAAAACCTTTTCTTTAATGCAATGTTTTGTGTGCTTTGGGCATTATTATGCAAATATCAGCTAACACAAATACGGAAGGACGGGATGCTTTAAAGCTCAAGGGGTGATTGTCTTACACTGTAAATGCATTTAGACATAAGACAATGGCCCTGTTCCCATTTACATCCGCAAAGGACTGGAAGAGATTTTTCTGGGTATCTGAGACCTGCCCTGACATTATAGCAAGCCTGTATGCATTAGTCTTAAGGAACACCCGCTCCTCCCACTCTGCTCGCTAAAAGCCATAAACACTTTTCAAAACCTCATAATGAGCTTTGGGCTTACTGTGAAAGTCATATCTGTAGTACACCACAAGAAGAGGCAGTGGGATGTTGTGGATATTGCCAGTTAGACCAAAAGTTCTTCTTTCTGTGACCCTGTTAATTCTCCCTTTAGGTAGGAGACTACGTAACCAATACAAGTGAGATTATAAAACAAAAAAAGAGGTTGCAAAATGCTGGACTAGAAAAGACACGGAGTCGGTGGTGTGTGGAGCACTTTAACACTTCAAACATTAATTGACTCGAATTAATTGCTGCTTCTGAGGCACTTACCTGACTGTGCAGAGACTGTAAGCTACAAAATAGGATGCTCTGTGCCACCTCTTCAGTGGGAACCTGAACTCAAATACCCCGTGAGACCCCCAGAAGCAGAAAGCTTGTAGCACCAGAAGGCAGCCTGATGTCTCCACACAACAGCAAGTGTGTCAGATAACAACTGTATCAATATAAATAGTAATCCAAACGCAAAATTTCTCTAGTGATTGTCCTACTTAAAGAACTTCAGCCACATCCTTTCAATAGACAGTCTACGTATGAACTGCACATCCAATATGTACATTCAGAAATCGTAGAACTGGGCTTTTTACTCAGATTTTTAGTTTAAACAGTATTTAAACAAAAACTTGCTGCATCTTTAGTCAAAAGACACTTCAAGAGTACTTTCTTAAAGTTCAATGTCTTTAACTGCTTTTCTGTCAGCTATGATTCCTGAATTAAGGTGAACTTAACAGCCTCATTAGTTCAGAGTTCAACTTCTATCTTAAGACAGCATTCCCTTTAAATCAAGAAGTTGGTGCAGGCATGTTAATTTTCCCTTTAAATAATTGCATCTTTCAAGTACATACTCAAAATCAATCAAAGTCAAAAACTCTGGAAAGTAAATAGAAAATTGTACAGGGCATATAATAAAATGAGAAAGCTGAGATGGACATGTAATCCTAAACTATTACTTTCTAAAACACCAGGCTAAATTTCTTCAAATGTGAATAGTTTTCCCTTCCTCAAAGATGGCTTTAATACCAGCCAAGTTTGAAGTTTCTAATGAGATTTATTTCTGAGCTGTGTGTGTATGAGTATTTCACTTCAGATAGTTGGAGACTGTGATCTTTTTCAAGCTCACATAATGTTTAACATGGCTGAATCAATTTTCAAAACAATGAAATGTGAAAGCATTTGTGAAAGCATGTGAATGCCCTGAACAAGGATGGGCATTTCCATTCCATAAGGAATTTGTTTGGAAAAAATTATAGAGAGTTATTCGAATTAGAATCTAAGTTTATCTTAAGTTTGCTGGAAGGGAAAGTTACATTATATGAGACAATTAACCATTGGTTTCGGGTCTGATCCACAGGCCAATAAAGTCGGTGGCGTCTTTCCACCGGCTAACTAACAGGATTTGGATCTGACTCATAAACTGCAGAGCTCCACAGGAGATAATAGCTCTACAGTGCTTATGTGAAAGTTAAATATAGCCCAATGTTTGTAAGTGTGTGTATGTATTATGATTCATTTAAAACACTGGTTAGGATAGTTTCCATTTGATTCACATGCGTGTGTTTGTATTTGTATGCACGTACATGCAAGGACAGGCATCTGTAGATGTGTAAGCACACATAAAGCCAGTGTCCTAGAGATGATTGGATCACCTATATAGCCACGATGGTAAATATCATCAGTTACTACCGTAGGTATCACTGCTGGAGTGTTTAAATTGTGACAGATCTGAACTTACGCTTTCAAAATGAGCAGCATGTGTTTACTTTGAGCTGCAATAAAAACTGAAGGAGGGATCAGTTAGTATTAGAATTTTATCTTTTCAGTGTCCAGAAACAGTTTAGTGCCTTTGATGTAGGCTGTCAAGCACTACTGGAAAATTGCATCTCTCTAATTACCACATTCAGAAGAGAGGGAAGGGCACGACTGCCTAGCAGCGCTTGTCAGCAGGGACCCTGCAGGGACTTGCTTTTTGGGTACTGATAAGGAAAGTCAGCTCACCTTCAAAAAAGAGTAAAGCAANTATTTAAGATTATTTGGTAGAAAGCAGTACAGTTCTTCTCTAGTTTAGCTATGATTAACCCTTGTCTCTACTGGTTGCTCACTTCAGATGGAACTCCCAGTATCCTCCATGAGCACCTAGCCTGAATGCAAACCCTGTGGCAGCAGCACCACTACGTACACAGGTATGTGCATGTTCAGGCCTGTAGTGAGCACCTGCTTGACCCAAGACGTGGTGACGTCGTGTTTGATCGTGTGTGTGGCTTCACATTTTGAGGCACTTAGAGGTGGTTCTGGTTTACCCAGTCCTCATTATCCCCATTGCTCCCCTTATGTGACAGAGGCCCCTCTTGGCTATGTGTCTCAAAATATTTTGAGGCATTTTTAAACCTGGATCAGTTGCCTGATGAGATTTAAAGCTACAACTGTGCTAATGGGTGCAGTGGCAAAAGGGAGATCACAAGAGAGGGGCTGCAGCAGGCTTTGTCAGGTAACAGTGCCACAAGGTAAAGAGTAGCACTTGCCCCTCTACAAAATTGTTTGTTGATAGCAATAGGATCTTTTATTTGAAGGTCTTATCACAAGTGAGAAATAAGGGACTCATAAAGCTTGTTCATGTTCTTTTCCTCCTGTGTAAACAGAGGCAAACATTTGAACTAAAGACGTCCCCAACAAGCACTGGGAAGAACGGCTTGTCAAAATAGTAATTGCACCTTTTGCAGTGTTTCAGCCGTTCCGTGGTTGCATGCAGAGCAACCTTCCAGGAGGTGAGAAGGATAGGATGTAGGATAGACAGAGGGAAGAGTGATCTCTGAGAAATCACTCTGGAGAAAAACAAATGGAAAAGAAAAGTAGCCAGACAGCAAGCAGGGGAACTGAAGTGACTGTCTTGTGGGTGAACAAAGCACCCAAAACATCTTCCTTGTAGCTACCGCCAAAGCACAGGTGGGGGACAGGGAGGTGACATGGTAGAAGCCCATCCTGTAACAAGCAGTTCACAGTGAACAGCAGTAAGAATGCTGTGAAGACACTGGGTGCATTGTGTTGTGCCTGGCAGCAACATTTATTTCATAGGGGCAAACTAAGTGCAGGAATATAAACATTTGCAAACAGTCTACTTTACTGGCAGTTCATAAGGAGAACCTGCAGAGTGCTTAATGCTTCCACATCCCAACCCAGGGGGACGGAGGAATTCACACGTATTTTAATAAGGAGGAAAAGCCAGAAAAGGTTTCTCCTAGCTGCAGGATTTCAGCATTATGGGGTTGCTGTTGGCCACTTTGATTCTGCTGGTTGCGGAGCACAGGTATGCTACAGGTATTTAAATCTCAGAGAGCAACGCGGGACACTCTGCCATCTAGAACCAGTTGGTGCTCCTCCGTTGGGCTGCAGTTTCCTAGAGGCTGAAGTGCTGAGAAGTTAAGCTGACACGTGGATGAATCTCACAACCAGGTGAAGCACTGAGGCTGGCCAGGTGCCTCCTACCATAGCCAAGGGCAAGACTGGATTGGCCACCAAGAAGAATCTTTAGCTCTGCTGCTGGCTGCAGCTCAGCAGGCACTGAGGCTGGGGACACAGGCCATACCAGACCTTGACAGGAGGAACAGGCGCCTCTGTTGTAAGAGGGACAACCTCCAACCCCCCCAGCGACTGTCAGCAATCAGAGATGCCACTGACAGTGGGGCAGGATAAATTGGGCCAGGGCGAGTAATTCTCAGGGTTTTTTTCCTTGCTGGCCTCTGCATGGCTAAGGTGGGACACGGCTGCTGTTGGTTTCCCTGCGTTGATGTTTTGAGTCAGTTTGGTTTCTTTTGTACCTGCAGTGAGTGGGTTTGTTGTTTCATTTCCTTCTTGTGTTGCTGGCCATGCTGTTTCATTTTTGTGCCCCTGTAGAGATAGATAATAAAACTTACCTCTGTTTTCTGCTGATGGCTGAATCCCATTCTCCAGTTAGGCTATGGAATTGGCAAAATGCAGGCATAACATCACCTGCAAAAAACCAGAAACTAAGCAGCTAACTCACTCCCATGTAACTCAACTCAATGTGAGGATGTGGAAGTGCTTAACTTGCACTCAATCACTAGGATGTGCTGAATTTAGCATCAGGCAGGTCAGCTAAGGTCAGGTAGCACCACTCCCTGAAAAAAATGCAGCTAGAACAGAATGCAACTGCCTACTGCAGAGCAGGCAGCATTCTCTTGCATGGCTTTGTGAAGAGCTCAAAATCAACATGCAGACCTCCTAGGCCAGTGTGGCCCTCCCACTGCTGGGGTCTGAAGTATTGCCTGCTCCTTACTGCTGAAGCTGTGTCCCTCTGACACACAGTACGCAGGTAAGGGGATCATAGGACAAACAACAGAAGAACTTTGGCTCTAATTTAGCATTTTAGATAATGGTTATCTGGTGCAAAGTTCAAAGGCAACTTTTGTGGCAAGGCTTTTTACAATTTAATCTTTAAAAGTGCCCAATTGGCACTTACAAGTCACACTGGACATCTAAGCATCTGCCTTAGGTGCTCTGGAATAGATCAAATTGAGGGCTTTTTAGACACTTTAGCAGCTGCATTCGGTGCTCAAAGATGGTAGCTGAGTGTAATCTCATTTTCTAAAATGCATGTTTTCTCTGTACGTTCACTGTGTCTGAAAAAACTCAAGTAGAAATTCAGACATGGAGAGAGTTACACCTTATTTCCTTTAAGTTTTCTGTTTGCTTCTCCGTTTATTATCCCTCAATTATAGGTAGACCCCGTGCATCTTTGAAGCCATACCTTTGTGTCTGTGCGCTTGTTCTTGAATCGCATAGTTGTCACAACATTAAATGAGGTGTAATTACTTTTTACTGTGTATTCCTTTGCCTTTTCTTCTGGATGGGAATTGGTATATGTGTTATATTTGGCTCTAGTCCTGCAAACAGTTATGCCCATGAATAATTTTACCCACATTAGGAGCTCCATGGATCACAGCTTCTCTCTCACCCACTGAATTCTGTGAAGTTACTCATGCAGTTAAATTGCTCATAAGCATATGTGTTTGCTGGACCAGGGCCTCTCTATGTAAGTTGGAGCTTTATAATTAATTTAAGACACTAATACACTTTTTAAAAACAGAGAGGGGAACCCTTGAAGTGGATATAAATTTTTAGAGCTGTACTTATTGGTGCAATAAAATGGACCTTGGTTTATTAATTAATAACGGGGTTTTAATTTGGCGCTCTAAAACCAGATCAGTATGGATGCATTAGTAAACCTTCATGTAAAATAACATTTATTCTTTAATAATATGATATAATAAAGTCACTGATAGAGTTTATGGAAATTATCTTGCCTTGCTGTGCCCTTTACTTAAAATGGCAGCCTTTGCTGACATATCGTTTATGGTAGCCTGTTAGAAAATGCATCAATACCTCGGGCTTTGATCCTAAAACCTGTGCCAACTGGACACGGTAGTGCCTGCCTGCAACCCAATTAAGTGTCCAGGAATGCAGTGTGCCTTAGAATGTGGAATGGTCAGGGCCTTATATGTGAATTTCTGCTTGGCTTGCAAGTGTTGGTTTAGAGTAATTTTCTATTTTCCTTTCCACTAGAACCTCCTGCAGGTCTTTTTGGACAGCAGTGACTCACGACTGATACTTCATTTGCTTTCTGGAAGTAAGAAGTTTACCCTCTCTCTCAAAGGAGACCTTGGATTATGTGGTTCTAGCTTTTACATTGCCTTTATACTGGGCACAAACAGAATACAAGCCAAACACTTCCACACCGTTTGCCATCCTTCTCGCAGAGGCAGATGGAAATTTTACTGTGAATCACAGTAAATCCACCTCTGGGAGGTGATATATCTACTCTTGACCCAAGCCTTTGCTCATGTCTCTCCTCTCCTGACTCCTGAATCAAGTGTGCCTCATTCTTGCCTGTCCTGCTCCACTTTCTGTCTCACCCATCTCGGTCATTACGCTTGGTTTGCTGGATGTGCTGACTTGGTGGTTGTTGGGGGACTTTACTGTTGTGAGCAGCCATGGGCACTGCCTTCAGGTGTGTCCCTACCTGCAGCCCATGCTTGGTGGTATAGCCAGTGGAGCCTGGCTATGGTGCTTCTGACACTCCCTCCCTTCTCAAGGCTGCAAGGCTTCTCTGCCCATCTGGCCAGTCTTACAATATCCTCATGCCATGTAATAGGTGTTAACCTTGTCTGGGCTGCACCTCCTGTAGCTGGTTTGCTCCCCATTCCTTCTCTCCAGGTGTTTCTCTTCTCAGAACCATGATCCTCTATCTGAACACATCTCTGTGTGTGGCAATTGTCTCTTTTAGTGGATGGAAGGACTGTGGTCTTGCTGCAGTGGCATGGTTTTTGCAGCATCAGACTTGTTCTTCTGCCTTGTCCACCTGCTTGCCTTCAGCTCTGGGACTGCTCAGTTTCACAGTATCCTTTGTTTCAGACTAGACTTCCTTTAGCCTTTCGAGCCCTGGTAATGCCTGATCTCACCTCAGCTCCATGTCTGCTCCTGAATCCTTAGAAGCTCTGTTTTCCCCAGAACAGACATTCCCAGGGCTGGTTTCTTTTTGCTCAGCAGCAAAAGTGGTTCTGTTTCACTACCAGCTTTCTTGTGACATCAGCATCCCAAGCTCTAGCACTTGACATGGACCTCACTAAGGTCTTCTGTGAATGAAGTGGGCCTAGAAACCCTGCAGGAAAGTCAGATGAAAGCAAATGTTCACAGCTCTCCAGAAACTGGTGTCAGCTCCCTGATACAGGGAGTTTTACAGCTCTATAAATCAAGCTGAAAATGTAACCAGAAGCCCTGTTAGCTTTCTGTTTCTTTTAGCACATCCGTTTCTTGTAAAATTCTGATTAGAGGGACTGGTCTCTGTAGAAATCATTCACTCTGAACCCAACAAGGCTGTAAATCAAAGCACTACAAATCACCACAATTTGCAGATTCTGTGTTTCATCATTTTATTGCCTTTGGAGAGGTTATGTGAATGCTTTCAGGAATATCAGTGCCAGCATTCTCTGTCATGTCTGAGATGAGGAAGACAGTAGAAGTGTTTTCTGAAAGCCAGGTGTTTCATTCAAGTTACTCCTACTAAACTATTTCTCTAACAGACCTAGTTAAGAGCCTTTCTCATCTAGAGATCTCACCAAGATTAGTGAGATTACTGCAGTAACTTGAGGCTAGATGAACTAATGATTTTCTTTATAAAAGCCAAAGAAGGCAGGATTTTCCAAGGGACTCTGTGAAAATGTGATGCAGTGAAGATGTTATGAACAACACCATCTATGACTTTTCTGATTCAGCCTGTGTTTGGCTGTACAAGATCGTGATTTTCTGCTCCAGGAGGCAAAGATTTCATCACCTTCCAGTATGCATGACAAAAGTATTCCCAACAAATTTTGCCCTCCCAGTAACAGTAAATTCAATCTAAGCTTGCAAACTCCAGATAACCTTGAGCTGAATCACACTGGACTTTTCAGCAATGCCTCAGACCTTGGCAATGCATCAGACCCTGTAGAGGCCACAGCTGTGATTTGGTAAGTGATGTGAAAGTCAGCGGGAGAGTGGTTTTAGACCAGGCTCAGACACAAATTGGGTTCTGTGCAATATTTTGACCGGCCCCAAGCCCAAGGATCTCTCGCTTTTTACCTACCTACTTCCTGAAGCCTAGTGACATCAGCAGACTTGTAGCTTTTTAACAGACTTCTGTTCACCATCCAGTTCACTTCATCAGTTACAAAGTGCTGGGACCTTCTACAGATCCCAGAGAGCAGGGAAAAATAACCCTGGAAGGGAAAAAGGTTCTGGATGTGAAAAGCACTGCTGTGTTATTTTTTTCCTTTGCATTTAGTATCACAGCAATAACACGCTCTTTACCTGGGATAAATTGTACTGGGGTACATTCTTTAATTGTGCTAGATTGGCATCTGAAAGCTCCAACGGAGACCAGCTGTGAACTGAACAAGATGTTATACAACACAGAAGGAGAGAGAAAAGTAATTTCCCATGTGAGCTCATAAGTCACTGCATTTCCTTTACCAGAACTGTAAGTTTAGGTGTATCATCATTACTTTCAGGTAAAACTTGTCCTGTAGGGAGGAAAATGAAGGCACGGTTAAGTGTGTGGTATTGTCAGATGCCTAACTCTCAAAGGAAGTCTCGATAGTTATTTGCCTGTGGCGCCTTTGGAAAGGAGCACTTGGGCACCGCAGTGGTGTGATTTGCGTTTTTCGGATGCTCCTTTAAATCCTGGAAAGTGCTCTCCGAAATGGGATCTGCTCCAAAGCTGCTGCTTCTGACACCCCAAACTTTTAAATTCAGTTCAGCATTTAAGCAAGTCCATCACCTTTATCCTGTAGTCTATAAAGCAAATTGAAGTAATCAGATGGAAATTGGAAAGTATTTAAAGGCTGATGTAAGATTCCTCTCTGAGCATGAAGCTTAGTGTTACAGTAGGACACCATCTGCTGTCCAAGCAGAGCCTGACGGCAGCAGCTCCACAGCAGAGTGCAGTATCCGAGGCACAAGACCAATGTGACTTGTACAAGCAGTGCCAAGATAATACAGACTAAATTGCCCATCAGATTTGCAAGTCTGTCTTGTATTTATTTTGGGACAACTAATCAAACTTGGTCTTTTTGCCCTTATGGGGTAGGAACACATGAAGTGAGGGTTTCTTCAAGAAGCTGATATTTTCCTTTCGTGGTAAAAGCCACCACTCAGGGTATTGAAAGCCACCACTCAGGGTATTGATGCACAGAAGTTGTACATTGAAATAATTGATAACACTTCAGATTTTGTTTGCAAATACATTATGTGGCCATTACTGAGCAGCCTGCTATAATACTAGCACAACAGAGCCAGACGAGCGGAAGCTATCTAAATGTGTCTACTCATTAAAGGTGCTCTTCCCATCCCTCTCTAGCTCCCAGGGAAGCACCTGAAGCCTTCCAGTTGTGGCTGACACTGGTGTTAATTATAATGCAGGTTTCTTCACTGTGGCCACCTTTAAATTTGAAACTGCACTGAAACCATTCACTTGTTTTGCACAGGCTGCTGAGTTACTGCCAAGCAGCAACGACTTGGGATTATTGTCAACATTAAGCACTTGTGAGGCCACCTTGCTGTGGGAATCTCCGTATTCCCTTACGGATCTTCCACTTGTACTAAATCACTCTGTCTTTGGGTGTAGTTTGTCAGGTCCAATTATACCTGCTGACAACCTAAGTGAAGTATTTTGTTGCTGACATAATTAGTATGTCTGCACTTCATTTCCTTCCAGAAAGAAGGATATTTTGTTTAATGTCACTTCTATTGGTTTCATAGTTGTTTTTTTCCCTGCTCGAGCTGCTCAGAATTCCAATGTCACCATAAGAAGTGTGGTGAATTATCACACTGTACCAGAAATGCCATGTGCTAGAGGTATCACTGCAACTGGTAAATTCCAGTTTGAGTCAGTACAGTAAAGCTATGTCCAAGCCTTGAGATAGGGTACGTAGTAAGAGATTGTTGGGATCATTGTATAGAATCACTAGGGATTGGAAGGGACCTTGAAACATCATCTAGTCAAATTCCTCTGCCACAGCGGGACTACCTAGACCAAGCTGCTCAGGAATACATCCAGGCAGGTCTTGAATGTCTCCAGAGAAGGAGACTCCACAACATCCCTGGGCAGCCTGTTCCAGTGCTCTGTTACACTCACTGTGAAGAAGTCCTTTCAGATATTTATATGGACCATATGGACCCTCCTCTGTTCCAGCTTGCACCCATTGCCCCTTGTCCTATCACCAGATGACCTTGAGAAGAGCCTGGGTCCATCCTCCTGACACCCACTCCTTACAGATTTATAGACA
>VZRI01013746.1:220785-259308 GCA_013397515.1 Upupa epops | reverse complement strand
TGTTCTTGCCCAGATGCCAGACTCTACACTGACCCTTGTTGACCTCATTCAGTTTCTCTCTGCCCAGCTCTCCAGCCTTCTGGAGGTTACCTGAAGTGACAGTTATGAATAAAACTGCCTTTGCATGCTATTACCTGGAGGGTTCTGTTATTTCCCTGTTGCCTGTGTAGGAAGGCTCTGTTTGGGTATTCAGTTAGGAGGGATGAGTTTAGGTCTCATTGTGCAGTGTACACAGCCATGTGTGAGCTCCTGAGAAAATAAAGCGGATTAATATTTTGCCTGCTTTTGAGAACCATCTAGACATTTCTCTGTGGATAAAACAGTGTCACTGGACAACAGGCTTGGCCAAAGTT
Source organism: Upupa epops (assembly GCA_013397515.1). Classification (NCBI taxonomy): domain Eukaryota; kingdom Metazoa; phylum Chordata; class Aves; order Bucerotiformes; family Upupidae; genus Upupa; species Upupa epops. The sequence goes on along the minus strand of VZRI01013746.1, from coordinate 258,955 downwards.
CTGATCACAGCTGTATCTTCTGTCTTCAGGCCTGGCTCCTGCAGGAGTGGCACATGCAAGACTGGACGTGGTGCAGTAGTTTTTCAAACCAGGAAATTACATTTGGAGGATTTATAGATGTGAAGAAGAGTTAAAACTGGATTTGGCAGAGGTTATTTATCTTTGTGCCACTTTTCCATCCCTCCCTCCCTCCCCGAGAAATCAACAGTTTCTTTCTCTCTTTTTAATTTTGTTATTGTGTGCCATGTGAGTGTGTACATACTCGTAGAGCTACTGTACACATATGCTAATGTAACTGGGGAGCTCATTTCACTTAACCTTAGAAATCATATTTTGGCCTGAGGGATAAGAGCTGCTACTTGCAGGGCCAAGCAAGGCTATTCTAATTGGGAACCCTTAGATAAAGCCAAACCTTTCTAGGGAGCTCTTGCCTTACATGCCCTGCCTCTCCAATGGAAGGTGTATTTGTAACTTGCAGTTCCTGCTGGGTTGCTTAGCTGAGATTGAGAAGTCACTTAATTTGACTCTATAACCTTAAAGGGATTTTCCAATACAAATTTTCTATGATTTGAGGAGAAGGTTGAAAATACTCAAAGTATTTAAAAATGTAGAAGCAAGGGAGAATGGCAAACACCGTGGATCTTTTCCTGTAACTTCCTTTACAATGCCTACTAAAAGGTTTGGTGTAATTTATGTCATTGAGCAATGACCTGAGATGGATGAGCGTGGTCATAATTTCCAAGTATGCTTCTCAGGTTCAAACAGTTTCTATTGATGCAGTGATCATTGCTATGAAGATGAAATCAAAACCATCTCTGTTAGAAAATACGCATCACTACGTGGGTGAAAGTTACAGGGCACATGCCACAGTTCTGCTGGCACCAAACAGCGCTTCTGTTAAGTAGGTGAAGATCAATTCTGTAGTAGAGTTGAGCAAAATGGTTGGATGATTCTCATTTTTCCCATTTGTCCAATTTCACCAATAAAACCATTGTTCCCAGTCCCCAGGTATGAGGAGATGGCTTTCTGCCTGATGTTTCATCTGTGTTACATGTACAGACTTGGATGGGATGGACTGTGGACCAATATAAAAGCTTTCTATGTCAGTCATTTGCCATCTGCCTGCTGTTCCCAGTCTGAAATAGAGGAGGCTCCTGGAAGGTGTCCTACAGGCCTTAAGCATGTCCAAGGTTCCTTAGTGAGCAAGGGAAAAGAGCTCTCTGTCTGCTGTTAAGTCAGAAATGATGAGTTTGAATTGCCCAGGTTATGTGGGATACTGGGGGGGTGGGTGTGTAACAGGTCTGCTGGTGAAAACTGAAGATGAATAAATAACTAAGAAACGGGTTTTCAATCATAATTAGAAATTCCTTAAGGACAGGTAAGCAAGCATTCTGAGTAACTTTTCAATATGATCCTGCCCTTGAAATTGGGCAGAGGAGGGTGAACTAAATGGCATTTTTAGGCTCCTGTTCATTTTTGGTGACTCTATGATTTTCCCCTGCCCCACTTCCCCATAGCTGTAGCTACTGCTGTGGTTACTACAGGCTGCCCCACTCCTGGACATGCTGCAACTGAAGGTGCACTTGCAGTTGGCAGACTCAGGGGACTGTCATTCTCTCACCAAACAACACCAACAGATCCCAGTTGCTCCAGTGGATGCTCAGGATGTGTTGGAGGAGATGGAAGACACGCTACAGAGGCTGTCCCTTCCTCCTGCCTTTCTGTGGACCTCCCTGTCACTGACTCTCTGCCTCTCCAGCCATGAATGCTCCAGAGGGAGCCTCAAGCCAAGGGCTTGTCATCACAGGAAAGCTTCCCTGGTTATTCCTATGTTACAGCTCCAGTGTAGCTGCATCGCTACAGTGCTGCCTGGGGATATGCTTGCTCTGTGATAAGAGTAGTTTCTTTTGGCTTACTTTAAACTCATTTAGTTTCCAAAGTGACGTCAGGGTGCAGTGTTGGTTTGGACACAGACAGATTTTCAGAGGTCCAGTCACTGCTATGGGATTTGGCTCCCATCACGTCTTGTGGCTGTGGAGTTTTTCAGTTCTTTGCCTTTTAACTCTTGCATCAACGGCAGCCTTCAGCACAGGGCCCTGTGTTCTTCCCCCAGTTCACACAGCAGAAAAAGACAGCCTACCCCAGAAGAAAGATTCTTCTATGGTAGAATGGAATAACACAGTAAAAACTGCCAGGTAATGGTATGGGTTTGAGACTCTTTCTCAGCTCCCACTAGTTGCACTGCTCAGTAGCAAATCCTCATGTCACCTCATCATTGCCATCCCTCTGCACACCCACTCTGTCGCAGCTGCTCTCCTGGGGCTTGGCCAAAAGCCCCTCAGACAACTCCCAGCTCTCCTCTCTGACTCCAGGGGAGCACAAGGAACAGTCTTCAGGGATTCCCACAGGATGGCTACTGCTGAGCCCTGCCTCCTGTGTTTTACCTTGTGCTGCTCCCTGCTTCCTCTTGTCTGCACACCCATGGCTTCCTACCGAATTTCCCCAACCTGCAGCTGATTTTGAAGACATGACTGAAACATGTATGCTCACTTGGACTTCACATTAACTCCCTGTGCAGCGGGAATTTTTGTACAGGTCTGGTGATAGCTTCAAGTGAATTCTCTCTTTCCAGCGCCATAGAGCAAACAGCTTCACTGCCATCAGTCTGACTATGATACAGTCGCCTTTCTTGATGGTAAATTCTGCAGGGGAGAGAAGCGGATGCTATACAAAGCACAAGTGGTCTCAGAAATCACAAGGGCGATCTATTTATTTATTTATTTATTTCCTCTTGCTCCTCAGCACACATACTTGACCACACAGTGCCTGGAGCTGTTTCAATCGACAAGCATACGCAGAGGTCCGGACCAGCACACTCGTTTTCCCCAGCAGCATACATAGGTTTGTGCAGTATTAAAATATGTAATTTTGAGTGCTTATCCTTTATTGCTTTGTAACGAGGAAACCAGATCTTTTCCCACTGACTTTCTGCGCAGCTTTTCCCTGTTTTCATATCCCCTGTGGCTCTTAAGTGAGCAAAGGCACCAGTATTAAAGTTTATAAGATATTCATATAAATCCGATGGTTGGTGAGCATTAAATCTGATTTTTCTCATTAACCCAAGGGGGAATGTTAAAATATTAAGTTATTTCAAATTTTAAAACGCAAATGGGCTTTTGAATAGTTCGGGCCAAAGCCTCAACACTCGTACTGCTGAGGGCAGAGTCCGTCAAGTTTTGACCTTGTTACTCACTTCTGGTGAGGAGGATGGCAGGCTCAGTAGAAAGCCTGCTCTCAAACATCACAGGCAGAGTGATATGGGAGACCAGTTTTGATCCCATCACATGGTTTAGGTCTTGCGAAGGACCCCTATCTTGCTCTCAATAACTGTCATAACGCAAACATTCTTGTCTGAGTTGCCTCCTGTCACTGTCAGCTTAGGAACCGTCTCCACTTTTGTACTTCAGTGACCTCAGCCTACTTGCAAATCATTTGAAGCCTACGTGAATTCCCCACTTCCAGAGACCTTTTCCTCAGGCTCCTGAGGCACCGCTCCCCAGGCTCCCCTCCTGGTTCCGTTCTCTGCCTTCGCCTGATCATGTTGTGGGGACAGTACTCAGGTCCTGAATTAGTACGGTAACAGCCTCCTAGTCCTAATTCTTCCAACACATGACTAGCATTTGCCTTCGGGAGGACGGACACATTGCCTTAGTTGTGCAAGGGTGTGTGTAGGGTAGCCGGAGGAGTGGGAGCCGCGTAGACGAAAGGAATGCTTTGCTCTTTGCTCTTTGCTCTTTACTCCTTGCTCCTTGCTCCTTGCTCTAGGCCTCGGTTAGGTCAGTTCTTGTGGCAGAGCTCTTCCCACAAACCCACAATTACTGCTAGCACGCATCTCCTGGGAGAAGGGGTTTATTTGAATGCTTTTGGGTGACTGGTGTCTACTGGTGTACGTAGGTAAGCAAGGTAGACTCCAGCAGGAACGTGCTGAAGCGCTGTCACTCTGTGTTTTTGCACAGCCAAGAAAGCAGCCTGGGGCCCAGCTGCCTGCGCCCGGAGACAGAGACGCTGCCGTGACAGAAGAATGCTGGCACCAGCAGAAACGGGAAGCGACATTGGGGAAGGTGGCATTTTCCTTACAACCTTTTTATCTCTGTGCTTCGGTTTTCATTCCGTACTTCAAATCCTAACAGGGAAACTATATATTTTGAATTAAGAAGATTGAGCTCTTTGCCTTTTGAGCCGCCATTTGAACGGGTTGCTGTTACAGCCTTAAAAGGCATATTTCAGGGAATGCACCCAATGTTAACAAGTAAATAAACACACTTCAAAGGAACAACTCCAATATTATTGTTTATAATATTTCTATTTATTGATAATATTGATAATAGCTTGCCCTTTCATTTTTTTGCTAGAACAGCTGGAGGGCTTTTGGGGGTGATGGGCAGCTCTTTATGAAATGCCATGAAAACTCCCAAGGAGTGATTTGTCCTCTTAGAAAAGAGATTTTAAATAATTACCTTATTGCCCTTGAAATAGGGTTTAGAAGCCACAACGATGAAAGGCATCAGTAAACTACTGATAATCACCCCTATATGTATTGTGCTCCACATGTTTATGCGACAGACAGATCTAGACTTGTTTTACCTTTCCATCACATTTCTGAATGCTATTAATGCTATGAAAAGAGTTGTATATGTAATTGTAAATTACAAAAAAACCCTGCAAGTGAAGAGGGAATGTCCATCATCATGGTTGTTGGCCCTCATCAGAAAGTTCATCTTGTTGAAGTAGATAATTGACTTCTTAAAATCAGAGGTGAAAGAAGCATGTTAGCTATTTTTTCACTATGAAAAACTGGGCATGCTTCAGTTATATTTTATCTAGAAGAATGCTAATTCAGTGATTCATAAGAGGTACCCTTTTTCAGCCTCCAATATTGATAGTTTTTGTGCAGCAGTGCTGATGAATTCTCAGTCTAATTTGGTCACTTGGAAGTATTCTCTAAACATAGTCTTACCCTTAGTTGTCTTTATAGGTCTGCCTAGATTACATTTTAATCAAGATTTTGGCCTTTATGATGATGAAGAAGGAAGATTCTGTACAGAAGACCGTTGTCTCTAGACGTAATACCGGGTTTGGCCACGAGCTCTCAGTGTAACTCTGAAGCACTGAATTAACTTCTGAGTGCTTGGTGAGAGGACTCTGCTCTAGTGTCATTAGTAAATGACCTTCACTAAAGAGCCAGTGGAATGAATTCAGGTGCAGAGAAAGTCCATGGAGGCATTTAGAGACCTCTCTCTATTGGACTCTGTGCAGAGATGAATTTTTCATTGTGTAAAAGCTGGTAAAACCTGCTCCTTCATCTCCAAGAGGAAGAGAACTGCAACATAAACATATCAGAACAGAAAGGAAGTCCCTTCCTACCTTAGCATAAATGACTCTTGTTTATTACATCAAACCCAAAATAATGAATTTAACCAACATGTGTCCTAAAAATGAATTAAAAATGGGGACAACATATATTGTAGACCCAAGCAGCCAGGCTTTGTTCTTATTTGCAGAACTGTAAATGCACATCATGTTCCCAAAGGAAGCAGAGTCATAGAATCATAGAATCACTAGAGATTGGAAGGGACCTCAAAAGGTCATCTAGTCCAATCCCTCTGCCACAGCAGGATCATCTAGACGAAGAATTTGTTGACTAGAGTATTGTCAGACAATCACATCTAGTGCCTTCAAAATACCAGTGAGGTCTGAACTGCCATCAGAGAATGAGAGTAATCAAGTCACGATTTACTTGAAAATTCCTTAATGGACAGGCATGTTTAAATGATAATGTTCCATGCATGATCAGACATTCAGTTTTGTAGTGAAACAGATACTGACTTTTTTAGCTCATTGCTTCACAACATGTGCTGCAGCTGTTGGCGAACTCCTGCTGCAGCGTGAAGCTGAGGCCATGTGTAGTATGCTCACAATGTGGCTTGAAGAAGGATAGCATTGGAGTATGAGAGGTGGAGGCAACCTTGTGTATTTTGTCCATAATACCTTCTAGGAAGGCTCCTGTCCATCCCTCACACTGTACCTGAGGCCTAGCTGGCACAGTAGTCAGCTGTCAACAATGACATGGCATGAAGAACCAGTGGTCTGGTGCTGAGGTTTACCCAGATAAAGTACTCTATTTAGCAGCATAGTGGTATCACCAGCAGAAGCAGCACTTTTAACCAGTGCTTCAGTGATGTGTCTATCTGATTGAGATGATGGCTATGTTCTGTCACTCATGTTTATTTGTAGGCAAATGTGTAGTCTCTCTGGCTGAGCTGTTTGGACAAGAGGATAGTACATGGGGTCTTACAGTGCTAAGGGATGTAATGAAGTGATGGAAATTACAGCAAATCTGGTAGGTTGAAGCGAGCATTTTGTATCTAAAAGGCCAGGAAAAAAGAAGCAATGGTGTGCCTTTGTGTTCACAAAGACCTATGATCCTCATTCTTCAGAAAAGGAGAACTTACCACAAAACTGTTTACCTTTGTAGAGGAGGTTCTATGCGGCCATATTCTGTGATCCTCTTCAGACTGTGCAGAACACGGAACCTGTTATGATGGTCCGTTTACTATCTCTTCTACAAAGAGACTCTGATTCCAGCTGAAGTTGTATTATCTGTGTGAGAAGAACAATACAACTGGCTTAAGAATTCAGTTGTACAGACTGCAATGTCATCTTTGAAAACCTTATTCCTATAGAGCAAGCATTAACTCAGCTTGATTTATCTTGTATTAGCAAACATTAACTTATTGCTGCCTTCCCAAGGTGGAGAATGTGCTTTCACTGTGAGCACGAACGTTAGACACAGGTAGTACAGACATTACCAAGAAAACTTGCAGTGATTTTTATCAAGTTTTACTAGTGCTACCAGAATCTGCAGAAACAGTTTCTGAATAAGAAAAACTCTGAATCATTTTAGGCTTTTCTGCAATTTGGGCTGTGTTAATTTTCTTTTATGTCAACATGGCTCTTGGCTTCTCTTGATTATTATATATTTAAGCTTGTCATCATCATCAGAATAAACAAGTGACCCAATTCAACTCGGTCTTCACCTTTCACCCATGTAAAATTTCAAAAGGAGACTCATTGTTTTTGCATGTGTCGTAACCCTGTAATTATGAAGAAATCCAGTAGCAAATTGCTTCCATGGCTTTTTCCCTCCATTCTCAGCAGTTGAAAGCATTCCTTTAAGAGACATCAAATAGTCTAAAAGTCCTTCTGAAAATACCATACTAATGAAAACACGCACAAAATACTTTCCTGCGAGTGAAACACTGGTAAAGTCAGTGGAACTAGATCACTGTCCACTACCAGCTGCAATTTGACATCCTCTCCTCTTGTAACCCAGCACCTCAGTAGTGTTGGAAAGGTACACACTAGGGAGCATCCTAGAACTTTGAGGAAGTTCTTGTATGTGCAAAATGTCTAGTAACCTATTACAGTGGTTTTTTGTGTTTCCCAGAGCTAGATGATCATGGACTGCAGAAACATGGGGGAACAGTGAAAAAAAGCCATGGGTGAAATAAGAGTACCTGCTAACATGTGTCTTGCAAAATCATGGTATGATAAAAAGCTATCAGCTTGATGCCAGTGTTTGCTTGCCATATTTCATCAGGTGTCACGACAATTAGTATAAGATTAAATGTATAGTTAGGAAATGTTGTCACTGGGTATAACTTTTGCAATACAGCTGTCTCTGCGGTGTGTGCAGAACAAACTCTTCCCCAGCCTCTCAGACCACAGCAGCTAAACCGCAGAGTGAACTCACGATATTTGTCATCTAGCTAACCTCAAGTAGCTGACTTGTGAATGAATAATCAGTATGACATTTTGGAAGGCTGCTTTTATTCGCAACATGTTTTCCTGTGCTTGCCAGTTGTCAAGAGGAAAGACAACCTGACAGTATTTTAAATCACGTCTTTGATCTGAAAATATGTAAACGGAGGGGTTTTTCCTAGCACACTTCTGGTGAAGTTGTCCGAATACTGGAAATTTTTTTATCCAAGATACAGGCTTCAAGCAATTCCTTTGATTTCCTGCTCTGTTAATAACAACCTATTTTTATTGGGGTGGTAGGAGTGTGTTAGCCAACTGCTGGAAAGCTGGGGTGGCAGATGATGTTCTACTGTTTATGAATCTACAATTTCAAGCCATTTTACAGTGGGACAGGCAGAGTAATCTAGACTTTAACACTGTAAGTGAGCGGTTAAATGCAGAAATACTAGAGCCATTATATTCAGTATCTCTGTGCAAATATGACAAAACAATTCTGACACCAAAGAGCTAACACCAGAAGAGAGAAATTGCAGAAACGTGGTCTGTTGCACCTGATTGAATAGACTGAGTATTTTCTTTTGTTGGAAGTTAATTTTACTCTACTCTCTTACTCTGGAAGACTTTGCCTGCCTGCAGTTTTTAGCAAAGTTAGGCTTTGTCTTAGCTAGCACATTGAAGTTTAAGGTTTTGTCGAAAAGGATGGTTTTAGAGCAAGAGACAATTTCAGTAAATGCTTTGTGACGAGATGCAATAACGTGTTATCATGGTACCACTGACAGCAGAAGGTGTACAGTCTGGAAAGTTCTGGGGGAAAAAGAGCATTCAAGGAGCCTTTTATTTCTGAGGAGCAGTCTGCATAATGCTGATGAATGAGAAATTACAAATAAACTAAAAATAAATGTCAGACAGTCTAGCCCAAAGGTTTAGCACCCAGAGCCATCTCCTTCTGCAGATCTTTCTCTGTGCAGCTTGACTTAGGCTCCTGATCTTCACCTTACCTCCCGATTCAGCCACCCTGGCCCTGCTTATAATGATGCATGTATTGTTACATAAATTATTTTGTGCTGTTCAGAACTAACATATAGATGAACATGTTCATTGCATTGTGATGCAGTTGTATTCAGTCCCTACAGTGTATGGTGCTCCAGAAGCAGATGCCAGCCTGCTGTAGGGGGCATTGCTGACCTGAGATACTCCCACATCAATGCTTTAGTAGCGAGCAAATCTGCACCCAGGAGTTGACCAGTATAGGAGTAGGACTGATAAAGGGCTGAGCTGAAACCCACAGACTCCGGGGAAAGGTGAGGTGGTTTTATTTTTTGTTTAGGATTATGCAGACTGAAGGCTGAACTTTGGAGTCAGTGGTTTTGGGAATGGTATAGTACAAGCATGCATTTAGAATGGGGGGTTAAGGTGTTTAAAAAATAATTAGCAAGAATAGATGCAAAACCTGCTAGTGCGTTCTCTACACTCTCCACATTCCTCACTCATGTGAAGATCACCTCAGCTCAGTCTCAGGACTCAGTCAGGCCCAGAGATTAGATTTAGGTTGTGTAGGTTTTGGTTTCCTCGATGTCTGTACTGAAATAGGCACATAATTCAGAGCCTTAGTAGGCTGGTTTTTCTTCCATGTCAGGTGTCCTCGCTCGTTCCCGTTCAGTTGGTTTGGCTGAGCTCAGAACCATCAAATTCAAACCAGTCATGTACAGCGTTTCAGTTTTACAGAGTTGACTAATTTACTTAAGAGAGATCCTAGACTCCAAGAATACATATTTTGGCAAGGGTTAAACCTTAATCTCAAATGCTACATGCCAATTCAGAGTGTATTTTGTGTGCGGATTTATCTGAGAGTGGCTTGGCACTAAAGGATTTTCCACTGGCGCTAAGAAAGCCGCTTCATGCCAAGAGAGCAAAAATCAAACAGCAATGTGCCAGTATTTCCTGCCAGTCTCACATTTTTGAAACTTTTTCCATCCTCCATGCCATTGATTTCTGATATGCTCCCAGGCTTCCTAGGGAAAAGCTTTTGAGTCTCACCCCAGGATGCTGAAAGTCTTCTTATTTGAATACTAAAAATGTTAAATTAAAAAGGACCCCTCCTCCCTCTGGCACCCCCAAGGAAAATCTCAGGATCTTTTCCTGTGAGATGCTGGAAGACTTCAAGAGTTTTTCAACCATCCAGAATGCACCACAGATGGAAAGGGACACTGGCCCAGGATGGCAGACATTTCTTACAACGTTTGCATAAACAAGTTGGTAAAACCTCTCCGCCTCTTTTTGGAGTCTCTTGTGACATACACTTCTGATCCTAGCTAGTTATTGATTCCTGTGTCTCACTTTTCCACTCTTGGCTCTTTTTCTTTAATCATTCCTATCCTTGAAGCTTTCTCTCAGCTCCTGCCTGCCAAGTTCCACCCTTGAAGCTCTGTCCCTTCAAGGCTCTTTCTTTCACACGTTGTCCTTACGCCATTTGCCACTCAGTCCAAAGGTTGGGCTGCATTTCTTCAGGTCTCTGTGGAACTCTTTGGGCATCAGACCAGGAGTTCTCCAGCCCTGCGAGCAGATGGCCTTGATCAGCCTTTCTGTCACTAGATTTCTTGCAGGATACACCTCAGTCACAGTGGAATCTCGTTTAACAATGTGCTATGCACTGAAATAGCAGTAATAAAAGTACCCAGATTATACTGCTTTGCCAGTGCATTGAAGGGAAACAGGAAATGGCATAACCCGCAACTTAACCGTATTTCATAAAGCATGAACTATTCTGTTTCTGTTTCTAGTTTGTCTGCTAGGCATAATAAAGCTTTTCACTATTGTTTATAATATTGTTTCCAAAATTCCTACAGTGCTCAAACATCTGCCAGGTAGATCTAGTACCTCCTAGATTTTGGATGTGGTGCAACATGGAAAATGCAGTGAAAGTCAAAACCTTTGTCATACCAGTAAGGCTTTTAAATAGCCTGCTGCTTGAATTTGATGCTAGTATTGAATTATTTGGCTAATTGTAGTTTCTAAAGTTCTCGAGTAACCAACAGAGCCAAAGGATGGACTATCATAAGATTCTGAGAGTGACTGTGTGACGGCTGCAGTAATGACTGCTGCCCTCATCACTGAAGTGTCTTCTCACCTGGCATTCCTAATGCTGCAGAGAGCATAACTAGAAATAACTCGGATCTTATATGATGGAGGAAATCTTATTTAAAAGTAATGTTTCTGTAAATAGAGAGAACTCCAGCTTCCAAAGACCCAGATCCGAGCAATAGGAGACACAACTTTGAAACTTCCAAGCAGCGCAGCAAAGATGAACAGAGGATCTGTGTGTGAGCATGTATCTGCACAACCATGTGTACATGTGTTTGAATTTGCTAAAACAAAGATCAACACAGGGTGTGTGTTAATGAGTAGGAGTGGAAGTGGACTTTTAAAATAGAAAAACCTAACTGAAGTGAAATCCTATGCATAAACCTATGTTATCAACACAGAAGTGTGTGTTGGTATGAAAACAGTATGTGCACCAACACCTGATTTTGGATTCCTTCTGTGTATCCACTCTACTGATTAAAGAGGACATTCTGCTCCTGGATCTGGACTGCAGATCTTGATTACACATTACTCCTTGGAGCAAACTTGATAAACCTGATAAATATTGCCCTAAATCCAGGATGTTGCAGGGTTCTTTTCAGGTCATGGCACTGCATAGTCCTGAGGTGGGCTCATGCACAGTCTGTGCATTCCTGGCACTGAAGGTGTTGCTTATGTCAGGCCTTGCTTTTTAGGGGGGCACATGGCTAGATGCCATGTTTTGGGGCTGTTTGTGAATGCCAAAGTGCATCACTGGGACTCCTAAAGGGTCACAGTCCTTGGCCTCTTTGAGTGATCACATACTGTTGGAACATTTGAAGGCTCTGTGCTCAGTAAAGTCTGTGAAAATAAGGCAATAAAAAAAATTGAAATGAAATAAAATAAACCCCAGTCCACAATTTTTACAAGCTGCTGGTGTGAGAAATGTGGGAAGTCTTTCCACTACAACAGTCGTATCTTTTTAACCTGTGCCCCTGGAAAAGGGCAAGCTGAAAGACTCCTTTTACCCTCTGTTCCTTGATGACTTTTATTCAAATTGCACCCAAAATGTTATATGAGTACAAATTACTGCTGGTCAATTAATTTTTCTTCCTTGACTGCCTCTGCTGGGGACCTCAATCACTAGAGAGCAGGCATCATAAAGCTGCTCTGGTTCAAATCCTTACTCTAAAAAGTCATAACTGCTGTGAATATGTTTTTTATATATAGCCTTACTCAGAGCTCTAGCAAAGAGCCTCAGCGACAGGCCAGGACTCAGCCATGAGTATACTTTTTTAAGCTATGTAGCATGGGTTAACAGCATGGAAAATAATATTCTCAAACCATAAAGGAAGAACCTATATGCACTACCTGGATGAAAAGAGTTGCGCAGCAAAATCTCTGGCACAGACACAGGGAGGTGTCCTTGCAGCTTGCTTGAGCGAGGAAGCTCTAGAGCTCCGCTGTCAGGACATGCTGTGTTGCCGTTATGAGCTTTAGAATGTAGATGAGCCCAAAATAGGAGTCTGCATTGTATCTGTTCAGGATTTGTGGCAACCTATTCAAAGACAATGCTGAAAGAGTGTTGTCCATGAGAACAACCTTGTGCAAGCTGATTAACTAAAGAGAGGAGAAAGCCAGTGAGGAAACAGGGATAGCTTAATTCATCCATTGCCAATGCATGCTCTTTTTTCCCAGTGGGTAACAAGCTGATCAAGTGCACATCAAGCTTCTCCTCAACAGGACACTACTGTAAAACAAAGATAAAGCGTGTTCCTAAAAACAAGTGATGCTTGACACAGAAATTGCAGAAAAGCAATGATGCTGTTTTACATGCCATTAGGATAATTCACCAGATGCTACCCAGCCTGTTGGTATCACTGGGCACGCTGCAATGTGTGGAGGGTATTTGTTGCCAGCCTCTCTTGGTGATTCATTAGCTTGGAGTTGCTGCCACAACATATCACAATTAGAAATCTTCCTTATTTTAAAGGAGAACATGTCCTCATGCTGATGAACAGTAAAAGCATTGGAAGCGTACAGTCAATGGACTGAGATGCAGAGAAGTCGTGACACAAGGGATGGAGACAGAAAGCAGAAAACCCTGTTTTGTTCTGTTTAGACATGCGGTTGCTGTATGCGGGCCAGTATTTTTGTCCCAGGAGTAGTGAGTTTAGGCTTTGGTGCTCTGTGAACATCAGCTAGTCATTCCCCACTGTGCTCCTGGTTGTAAATGCTTTTGACACCAGAATGGGCTCAGTGATACAAACAGCTATAGATAATCCCTGCAATAGTTTTCAACATTTATGTAAGAGTCAGAAGGGTTAATCCTCTATTTCTAGGCAAATGCTGAGGGTCAGTATCTGACTCTGGGGCACTAGATTGTGTGTTAGGATAGACCTATGAATTGCTTCATGGAAAAGGGAGTTTCTTAAGGCAGATGTTGAGGAAAGGAGGCAGTGTGTGGTTGGAGCTGAGGAACATGTCTCCTTCACAGCTTTTGGGGTCCATGGCAGCAGTGCTGTTGGCAGTGCTATCACCTTGGGCCAGTGACTGTACTTTAGCTCTGCTCTGCTCAATGCAGCTGGAAGGGGAAATAGTGGAGGACAGTTCATTGCGTGACTACAGTCCTTAGCTGAGGTGCCTCAGAGAGAAGCTGATGGAGTAAGTTTCATGCTCAGAATGTAAGACTTTACAGCTCTACTTATAGACTCTGTCTACAAGAGAAACTGACCTAGTTAAATTCAGATTTTCCCTTATTGCAGGCCTGATTTTACTCCTGTGGGTCCTGCAAATCTAGAAGTGCTGCTTCTGTTAAGAAGTATTAAAGTCAGACACCTTCTTACCAGCAGTGACTTGCTGGGAAAATTGTAGCATGAACTAAAAGGAGTGACCTTTTGTCAAAATGTGGAGGAAAATGAGAGGGATGCTGGCAGAATGGAGCTGCAACCTTGGGGAAAAATAAGCCATAAACCGTCAGAGTCTGGGACCATGGGAGTACAGTCTCTGCTAACACTTTCTAGCTGTGTCCTTGCTCTGAAATTCAAAGGGCTGATTTTAAATGGTTCCTTAACACTTTCTAGTTAGTATGAGAGCTAAAGCACTTTGCTCACCATGGAAGGGCTATGAATTTGGAGGTTTGACTCAAGGTAGTTGGTGCTGTGAACTCTCACAGTTCTGTTCCCTGGTGAGTTAGCTTCCAACCCTCAGACTAGGACTAAAAAAGAGGTTTAGTTCCGCTGTTGTTCACACTGCAGGGCTTGTACGAACATGTCAGGAACAAGAAAGCTATTTCTACTGCTTGTTGTTCCTGAAGTAGCCTTCTGGAGGGCTATGGAAGTCCTGGATGCCTGAAATGCTGCTTGGCACAAAGCTCTGGAATCAGAGAGTTACTGGTACCAGAGAAGAAGCATAAACCCATGCACAGATCCACTTCAGCAGAAAATCTAACCACCGTGGAAATGACTTATCCTACGAGATATGCCCTGCAATGCCCACAGGACATTGTTTTTTGACTCTGATATGGTGGTGGTAAGAAGCAACTGGGGTGATGGTAATAGATTAGTCTGCCTAGTTTTGCTGCCGTGTTTTTAGGAGTAAATCGGGAAAGGTTAAGGTCTCTGCTAATTTGCTTGTCAGTGCCATTTTATGGGAGCAGTTGCCAAAGTAGATTCTTCACAAGTCTGAAACCTCAGGAGCCTGAGAGATCATAGGAACGTTTCATATGTAATCAAGCAGCTACGGAGTCACAAATAGATAAGCAAAGAGTTTTCAGTGCTTTCCTTATGCTGTAGCTAATGGACAGGAGCACAGGCAGGAAAAGGATCAATCTAACAAGCTAATAAGCCAAGTGCTGATAGGAAGCAATTCTGTCCCAAATTTCCATAGGAAAAAATAGTTTTATATTACAAATAAATTCTGTATTATGTTACATCATGTTATGTGGTCAAATAGAACATTAGCAATGCACCTATTCCTTTCTGGGGTTGTTTCTGTTTAGGCATATTTATACTATAGTGGAGATAAGAGATCTAGCTTGGGAGTACGTGTCCACTGAGCAATGTGGTGTATCAACAAACAAAACCTCCAGTCATCCGGGTACAGCCTGTGAACTGCAATGGTAGATGGCACGCGTGCTGACAGCACTGCAGTCATGTCATTTACTCCTACTGTGCGTCTGTGGATGCAGAATTATGATTCAATGCGCTAGACTAAAAATAGGTTTGCAAATCGAAGGTCATCATGGGAGCTGCTGTAGCTCAGAGGTGTTCAGTCATGTGCTGGAATACATTTTCTTCTTTGTGTTACTTAACACCTTCCTAGACCATGTGTTGAAATTCAAGACATTCATTCCAAGACAAATGAACTTTGTTGTACTTGCAGAAGTGAAGCAGGCCAGTAAAACCGCATACTGTGCTTCGAATTATCCTCACTCAGTAAACTGGCCAACATCTGGATTTGGCTGCTATATTTGTGGCATGTTCATAAAGCCATACTCTAACTTAGGTGCATTGATACCCATATCATCATTATAATTCAACACAAAAAGGAGGCCAGCAATGTGCTCTTGTGGCCAAGAGGACCAACAGCATCCTGGGGTGAATCAGAAGGGGGATGGCTAGCAGATCGAGAGAGGTTCTTCTCCCCCTCTANGAGGATGGAGCCAGGCTCTTCTCACTCTTCATCTAGTGATAGGACAAAGGGAAATGAGTGCAAACTGGAACATAGGAGGTTCCATGTAAATATTAGCAGGAACTTCTTCACAGTGAGGGTAACGGAACATTGCAACAGGCTGCCCAGGGGGGTTATGGAGTCTCCTTCTCTGAGGATATTCAAGACCTGCCTGGACGTGTTCCTGTGCAACTTGGTCTGTGTGATCCTGCTGTGGCAGGGGGATTGGACTGGATGATCTTTGGAGGTCCCTTCTGATCCCTAATGATTCTATGATTCTATGATCTTTAAGTGAATGAGCCCAGTACATGCAACTACAGTGACTGGGACTCTTCTGAGGATGAGGAGAGTATCTGTGTGATTAATTTGTCAAAAGCAGCAGAAAAACAATTTGAAATTTTGTAATGCATTACACACACACAGACACAAGTCACAACACTTCAAATAACTTTACATCATGTGAAATGTTTTATTGTGGAGAGGATGCAACCCAAATAGATGTTTCAGGATGTTTGTGTTTGGTCTCTTCTTCAGGATGCACTGTTAGCTTTACCTTATAGAGAACTTGGAATTCCACCTCTCTGCATAGTGATCTGTTATAGACCAAATGTCAGAGTGCTTCTATTTTAGTTTTTAATGTAAAGACTTCCCTTGCAAGCTAAAGAAGACCTTTGACTTTGTAATGAATGTGTCAGACGATCTGAGAACTAGTGGGTGTGTTTGTAATCCCTCCAGTTTACAAGTGGAACAATTCTGTTAGCCAAACTGGATGAAGAGGGAGAGAAAGACCTCCTTAATCCCCTCACACCTAGTCCCATTAAGGAAAGAAAGTGAAAAACTAATTTCCTCACCTCTCCTTCACCCAAATGAATGAAAAAAAAGAGGAAGATAAAAAGGAAGAGAAAGATCAAAATTCTCTGAGAAAATAGTAAGTTCTGATGCTGAAGGCTTCTAAATACCTGATTCTATGAGTCACACCAGAAATGCGTGACCAAGCAGGTAAGTGACCACTGCATATAGGCTACTCTTGTAAGCCATAGCTCATACTTTCTATTCATCATCTCACAGTGTGAGGGCAAAACTTTTCCCTTGGCCTGTCTATTCTGGCTTTCCCTTCTGCATGGCCCTTTGGTCAGCATGTCTTTTGAGTTTAAGAACCCAAAGCAACAGGAAAACCCTGCCGTGCTCACTGTCCCTGACCGCGTCCCTTCTGTTCCCATTTATATCCTAAAAATTAACTTAAAACCAGCAACAGTGGGGTCAGACCTTAGCTATGGCAACTATCAGTCTTGCCTGTGAATAAGAACCAACAGCAGAATTCTTCGTCCTGATCTCTGCTGGGTTAAAATGGTAACAATGCCCTACAATGTCAGGCTGGAGGCTGCTGTCTGCAGCTTCTTTGGATATTATTTGGCTCTGTGGCCTTTTTTTTCCAGAAGCACACCAGAACTGCTATGAAAACAGAATTTTCTTGCTTACAATCTGAACAAAACAAACTTTTAATCTCTTTACCTTCAACTGTTTATATGGAGAACTGCGGGTTTTTGTCAACAAGCAGAGAAACAAGAAGTCTCTCAGAAGAAAATGCAATTCCTTCAGACCGCCTAGGAACTACAATTTATTCCTTGCCTCCTGCTCTCTTCTCTATAGAAGAATCTTTTCACTTCTGTCATGCACCTCAGGACAAGTGAATGGACTCTGGGTTTAGTGATCGTTTCTCACAAAGCATGGTGATACCTGAAGACCAGAGGTTCTGCTTGATCTCCGGAGGAGGAAGGGTGCAGCTTGAGACCTGATGGCAGCTCTGGCGAATGACTCAGACTATCTCAGGCTGAAGTCTTAGTGGCTTTGTGTATTTGGTCCTTAAATTAAAAGAACTAATTATCTGGCAAACATAATCTTAAGAATTTTAAATCTAAATCTGAACTTTCAAAAGACAAAGGGTTTGGGACAAAATATTTTTTTCTGCCTTATAAATTTTTTTAATGCCCTTGTGATTGCAGACCTTGAATACTGGACTTGCCCTCCACCAGCACACTCATTGGAATGATTGACAAATCAGGCCATGATACCAAATACCTTATTTTAAGCCATCTGTGTTATATTTGGGAAGATAGCTGTTACGTCTTTACTATAAGGTACATCTTTATCTTAACTAATCTCATGGTTATGCAATATAATTATAATTACACCAGAGGAGAGGTGTCTGACCACACAGAGGTAACTGCCTCTCTGTTCACCAGCAACCCATCTCCACAAAACAGCAGAAAGCACAAATGCTGTTGCCCAGTTAGCTTCTGTGTGTGGGGAAAGTGGTACAGCAAGAGGCATGTCCGCACTGAGATGTGGACAGAAAACCAGACACGCATGATTTGGAGCAAAGCAGCCAGCTTTGTGCCCAAACTGCTGAGTTTTAAATCACTATAGGAAACAATGTGTTCCAAGCCTGCAGAGCCAGGGCTTGGGAGCACTCCTATTGCTTGGATACTTCCAAGATTCTCTTCAGACAGGAAGAGTAGTCACACACGTTTTTGAAGAAGGAAAGCTGAAATTCAAGAGCACACTTTTGCAGCAAGGAGTGATTGCAGGTGAAATCCCCAAGGCCCTCAGAGCATAGTAGGGGCCCACTTATGTTTTAAAATGCACCCCTGACATGGCTTTGGTGTGATGCGCCTCCCGTGTCACCGAGACATACATGTATTCCAGGGGAGCCTGGCTGGATCATCTTTGCAAACCGCAGGAATTCCTGGCACACTCTGTGTGCTACAAATATCACTCCACAAAGCGCCCCTCAGTGTCATGCTAGTCTAAAAGCTGGCTTTCTGCTCAGCTGCCTTGTGCTTGGCAACTGCTCTGGTGCCTTGTGCTACATTGCAGCCATTAAACAGGACACCAATGATTAAAAACAAACAAGTAGTAACTTTGAGAAAACACCATTTTTAGTGGATACTCTGAAGTTGTTTTTCCTCTTAAAGCCTTGTTCCACCCTGGGAGCCCTTCCCTGCCTCTTCTCCACCAAAGTCTGGCTTGGGGTGTGCCCTCAAATCATATCATACAAATATGTGTTATTGCTGGCAGATTCTGTGTGAGCAAATGACAACAGTTTTAATTGTGCGTTAGCAAAGGGAGCTATTAGTAGAACTCAGTAACTGTTAAACTGTTTAAGTTGCTGCACTGTGTGCTGACCTGAATACATTTCTTTCTAAGCAATTAAAATTCTGCTGCTGCAATGCTGGCTTTCAAGTACCCCACTTTACAGTGATTTTTACTTGACTCGCTATGTATGTAAAGTACAAATGAAACTAGGAGTGAAGTCTTTGTAGAACAGCCTTTGTAAAGCCATCTGAAACATCCTATAAACATCAACAGCAGGCACTTTCAGCTGAGGAATATGATCAGATCTACAGCTGAATGGAAACTTGCAGAGAAGTTACAGCTTCTTGGATTAACCTGTTCTTCTCGTTTGTTTTCCACTCGTTAAGAACTTTGGCTTCCAGCAGTATTGGTAGACGTAAAAAATCTTGAAAATTCCCATATGAATGGCTGTTTGTAAGATCTGCAGTGCATCCGTTTCCACAGCCATGGTGAAACCTCCCTAAAGTCTGTGTTCCTGCCCATGCATATTTAGACATCTGATCTAGGAGGGGTAATTTTGACATACAATTTAAGCAGAGCTCTGATGCTGACAGTACTGGTAATTTATTCTAAGTAATTAAAAAAGTAAAGAAGTGATGCTGCAGCTTGTAGCTAAGAGCTATGAACTCGAAACTTAAGTGGTTAACTCCTACTCTTATTCACCAAGATAAACCTAAAAATGTGTTTCATCTAGTTAGAGCAAGAAATAAAGACAATAATAAACCCTCTAAATATACTCATTCTAAAATCATAGATGAATCCTATTTTTGTTTGCGCTATTTGAGTGATTCAGGTTGGCAATGCAGCCTAAGAGACCAGGTTCTCAGCTTGGGGATTGAAGGGAGAGTAGTGAGGCACACAAGCTAAGCTATCAATTAGTTGGAAACGAACCGTGATTTAAGACACAATTGCATCGAAGACTCTGCATAAAACAGCTGCTGAGATTGGGAAACATTTTTGTCTCCCGGAGAAGGAATGTCTGCCAGGATTTTTCTGGGACAGTATGTCTGCGAGCCCTGAAAAATTCAGATGGAGAGCTGGGGACAGCAGCGCCGACTACCTTTCTGTCCTGTATCACTTGTGTCTGGAGCATTTCTTAGTTGCCCACATTAACAATAACAACAATGACAGAACATTGCCCTCAGTAATTTCTGGAGCTTGAAAAGCATTTCCGTGTTTTGCTTATACAGTTCTGTTCCAATGCTCCGTTACCCTCACTGTGAAGAAGTTCCTGCTGATATTTATGTGGAACCTCCTCTGTTCCAGCTTGCAACCATTGCCCCTTGTCCTATCACTAGATGACCTTGAGAAGAGCCTGGCTCCATCCTCCTGACACCCACCCCTCACAGATTTATAGACATGAATGAGGTCCCTCCTCAGCCTGCTCTTCTCCCAGCTCCAGAGCCCCAGCTCCCTCAGCCTTTCCTCATCAGGTAGCTGCTTTCCTTCCATCATCATTTTGTTGCTCTACACTGGACACCCTCCAGCAGCTCTGTGTCCTTCTTGAACTGAGGGGCCCAGAACTGGACACAATACTCCAGATGCAGTCTCACCAGTGCAGAGTAGAAGGGGAGAAGAACCTCTCTTGATCTGCTAACCACCCCCCTTCTGATCCTCCCCAGGATGCTGTTGGCCCTCTTGGCCACAAGAGCACATTGCTGGCTCAGAGTCATCCTGCTGTCCACTAGGACCCCCAGGTCCCTTTCTCCTCCACTTCTGTCCAACAGGCCAGTCCCCAACCTATGCTGGTCCCTGGGGGTTGTTCTTGCCCAGATGCAAGACTTACCTTGCTTTTTCTCTTGCCATTGCAGCTGGTGACAGCCCTAGGGGAAGTCCATTAACAGCAAGAAGTTTGAGAAAGGTGTGTGTTTGCTTGGTGCTTTATGCTGGCTAGCAGAGCAACTGAAATGATGTATGTTCTTTGATGCCTTATCTTTTCCACAGCTCTGAAGAATAAAAGGTGTCCCTTCTGCTATGAGGCTATGTAACTTAGTGTGTATACTCTGAAGGAGAATATCTCTGAACATCTGTGTTCTCCTCATGCATGTCATGTATGCTACAGCTCGGTTTTGGTGTAGGTAGGTTGGCTGAACAGTGGATACAACACAGGGAACAGTGAAGTTGGTTATAGCACACCTCTGAGAAACACAGAACCAACCTGCAAAAAAAGCATTTCTGCATGGGGACCTCTGCACTTCCACCCACAAAGTCTGTGCACATGTGCTGGCTGTGTGGCCACACTGTCCTACATGTAGCTACTGCACGTGTGTCTGCAGACAGTGGCCACGTATCCAAACAGCAGGTAACACGGTTACGACTACTGTTTTGACTGGGCTTATTAACATCCAGAAGTTGTGGACATGTCATCAAATTCCATTTCCCCCCGCCCCGTTTAGGTAGACATCCTAGAGTAAGGGGACATCACCCAGCGTAAGGCTGCCTTGATTCTTCACACCTGTACTGGAGGTTTTGTAGGCACAGTAAATAAAATCAGGTAAGGGCAACACAACTAACCCGTATTGGGAACAATAACAGTGGTGAAACGTGGTGCACGGATCTGCCTTCATTTGTGTAACTGAAGAGAAACCAAGGAATCAGTCATGGAATTGCATATGAATATATCTAAACTTCCTGAGACACAGTTTTTAGTCTGTATTGCTGTCCTGTGCGGTGGGCTGTGGAATGGAGGGATCAGAATGGTCCAAGACACGTTTTCTTCTTGCTTGTTTTGGGTGGGTGTGACTTGGAGGGTGAGCACAGGTGGTACAGCTGGTGTCTGCCCAGCCAGCTCTAGAAATAACCCTTATTATTTGTTGAATGATGGAACTGCCTGGCCCTCCCACTCATGGATTAGCACTCCACTGTGCTGGCTGCTACACACACATCAAACAGAGCTGGCCCTTGGCTCAGGAGCTTCTCCCACGAACCATACCAGAGAGCTGTGAGTTATCTCTCTTATGACTGAAAGCAGTTCACCAGCTCTCTCCTCTCACACACTTGCTAAGGCCTCTGTGGACCTACATACAGGGGCTTTTGGAAAATGTTCTAAGCACGTAAAGCGTCTAGACAAATGATTTTTTTTCAGCTAGCTAATCGTAGCTGCAAAAAGCCTTTTGAAAGCTGTAGCCAGGACTGCAGAGCAAGCGTTGCACGCAGATACAGGCACCCAGTTCATCTTTTTTTGGGAGCGGTGGGTGTGAACAGCAGCTTGTGGCACTTCCTGAAGAATTTCAAGGAGGAATAGAACAAACAGACTAAGTATTCATACCGAAAGCTTTGTTTTTGGTTTCACTGCAGTAACAATTAGCAAACAGTTGGCTTTTGGCCACTGATGATTATATAGCCAATTGGCAAAAAGTATAATTTTTTCCTGGCATGATGCTTGCAAGCTGGGTGGCACAGGAGGATTCTGTGAGTGCGTATAAGACTAACCTCTGCAGAATAATGCACTAACTAGGCAGAAGTCCTTTCTTCATGCAACCAAAGGCTAATTGCCAACCAGCCTCACTGACCTTCATCAACACTGACCTGTGGTAGACAGTGACATTTACCAGCATCTTCCTATTTTCTCCTGTTTCTGTCGCATTCCCTCACCACCCCTCTCTAACATTTCCCCCCACACATACAAACAAAGCTGTTCCCCGTTTGAGGAAAAGGTTCCAGATAGATGCAAAACTCCAGCACCATCACATCTAACAACTGAGCAGGATCTGCTCATAATATTCATGGGCTGTGATTCGGGAGACACGCTGCTGGACCCTGGACCCCACAGCAGCCCTGTGTTGCCTACCCAGAGCTGGAAAGGGCACACAGCTGGGCACTTCCACCCCTAGGCACTAGCAGGTCCCCAGGGAAGATGCTTTGATTGCAGACGCCTCCTTTTGCGGTTGTACCTGTTTGCCCGAATTTCTGCACTCTCCAAGGTGAAGCTGCCTCGTTAGCAAGCTGGCACAATCCATCACCCAAAACAAGCAACAAATGGTGGTTTATGACATTATAATTGCAAATACTTCTGCTTTGTTTTCATCTCAAGGAGGAGAGGTTTGGAATGAAAGGAGAGCAGGGGCTTGCCAACGCGTGAAGTTTTGTGGGCTTACGTCCCAAAATTATAGCCTCTAAGTCAGTCGGTTAGCAGCTACATCAGGATTTTGAACGCTGTTTAAAAAACTAGGACATTTTCTACCAAAAACTTACTAGTACTAGAATAGCACAACAATATTGTTGTAATGAGCATCCCCGTGAGATGAAATTGTGACAGAAGTGGAGATGGTATCATAGCCTGAAGCAGAAGCCTGCGTTTGTGTGAGTCTAAAAGTGCAGCCAAAGGCTTGTCAAACGTTCAAAAATTGAGAAACAAATCAAACAGTCTCTAAATGTTTCTGCCCACTTAATTATAAATATAATAGCTCAGAACAGTTTTTAGCAGCTCCTGAGGCAGACTGAGTGTCAGCTGCCCTGCTTATTTTCTCCTTCAAATTCCCCATCCCGCATGCACCATGGGAGAAGTTCAGCTGTCCTGTTTCTTCTCCTGTTGAACATCGATAACAATGAGTTTGAATCCAAACGTTTTCAGGAAAGCATTAAATTGTCCAAGCTGATTCCTTTGAGTCACCTTCTTAAGATGAATAGCACCTTAAACGCTGGCACAGTCAGGTACTGGTAGGCAGTAGAATGAAACTGCTGCTCTTCCACACCGATTTTTCAGCATGGCTAGAATTTGTAGCTTCCATTTTATCAGCAAGCTTGTAAAGGTAACCCGAAGCGATGTTTTCATTTTAAAGCAATACAGCTTGTCAACTTGCTGTAGCAAGACACATGACATTTTTCTAGTGGTGAGATTTTAAATACTAAGGTATCAAGGTAGTGACTGGAGAGCAGTAATCTTCTGAAAATACAGCCAGTCTCTGCAGTGAGGGCATATATGGCACTGTCAAGATGAGAATTCAAATCGCTTGAGGCATTAAACAAGGCTGCTGGCCACCAAGTCAGGCTAAGATTCCTATGCTTTGTGTCGTCAACCCATGAGACGAAGCTTTGCAAAGTGCCAAGTCAAAAGTCTCCCAACAAGTAACAGGTTAAGTTCAGAAGAACAGAAATGATCTTTATTTGAAATGATTGATAGCTCAAATAACCTCAGAATAAGAGCCTGCATTCTGGGATCACTTTTCTACAAGGGGGCAAAGTTGCAAACAGCATAAATGAAAAGTGGTGGAAATATTTATTGGCAACCTCAGTCTTTAGGAGCAGGACTTTATGTGACTCTGTTCACATAGCTCCAGCATAAATGGGGTAATATTAATACCACAAGAATGTCTGTTTACATGCTGCTTCAAGAATTTTCTTGCAAAGGAAAAACCCTTACCCTTGCCATTATTTTTTATGACCACCAATCCTCATTAGCTTGGGAAAAAATGCCTCTTTTAATGTTTACACTATTTTTTAATTTCATTTTTTAAATAATTGAAAGAAAAGATAATTACTTGGAACATTTGATAATGATGTTTATTAGGACAATAACTCTTTTTCTACTATAAAGGACATCCTACCTGAGCTTGCTTTGCTATCAAGAAACAGTACGTGGCACGTGTTGCTATGCTCAAAGTGCAGTTCTGGGGGATCTCTTGGTAGAAAGGAGATGGGAGTGTCTCCTTTTTGTACACAGAGATTTGCATTTGCCCCTGACTAGCTAGAAACACTATGTACTGCCACAAAAGAAGCTGTAAGACCTATGAAGTTATTTGGCTTTCCAGGAGCCCCAGCTCATCCACTTACAAGTAAGTGTCTACTGCATGCCGCTGTCTTCCTGTGCAGGACTATCCGCGTGCAAAGGCCACCAACCATCCAGCAATCCTCATTCCACAACAGTTCCTGTCTTGCATCTTTGCCCCAGTTTTCTCCAATGGATTCATGTCTTCAGTCCCACGGCCTGGCAGAGCACTGGCACTCACCATGCCATGCCACCTCTTACCAAGTTTCACAGACACACGTGTTGCTTGCACTAGGGCAGTTTCCAATTGGACCTCTTCATCAGCACCTACAGTTGAACTGATTTGGAAGCAAGGCAGAGCCATCTGCACAAGTTTTAGCGAGAGTTGTCTCTGTGCAGGACCAGTTTCTTGACTGCTGGGTCAGGAAACAAGGATTTCTTCTCTCTGTTCCATCATCTCTTTAGAAATTGGATGGAAAAAACCATTTTAGTGGTTCTTCTAACAGACATGATACTGTCACCTCACACAACTGCTCCCCATTCTTCCCACACAAGGTTTTCTCTGCTTAGACAGAAAACGGTTTGATTTTACAAAGTGTTGAGAAGCCCCTTCCCTCACTGCTGCATCTGAGCAGGTTTACCTCCGAGCTAATAGTTGTCTTCAAGCCTGCTACCCTGACTGCTTTCAGACATTTTCCTTGCCCATTTCACTGCCACTGAGAAAAGAAGTCTCCAGCGTAGATAGTAGTAATGCATTCTGAAAATACCACTGCTGAGCAAAAAAGGATAGCCTGTATTGAGGGCAAAAGGTTGTGGCAGTCCTGGAAGAGAGAAGACTGACCAACTGAAGACCAGATGAAACATCTGGTGTGAACGCAGAAAGGAAGCACAGAAGATTATATCGCTGGAGTGGAGAGGATAGAATGCCAGGGGCTGAGAAACATTGGCTGGGAAAGTCTTTGGAGCAAATGTCTTCGAGTTCAGCTTTGCTTTGTGTTTGTGCAGTGCCGACAGTGAGGTTAAACAGCTTCAGCTAGGTTCCGTTATTGCCCTTTTGCAAATGGAAGCAGAGAAGGAATAGATGAGAAATTTGGACTGTAATGTCAGAGGAGATCAGCCAACCTCAAATACACCAGTCCTTGTCCTCACCGTCTCACGGTGAGCCAGAAACAAAACACAAATGGCCTTTAGAGACCCTGTCTTACTGAAATAAGGACAGAGAAAGGGACATCAGTTAAGAAACCAGAAAAATTCAGCTGTCTGGAAGCTTCAAAGTGATGCTGCTTTCTGGACTGAGCGAGATTTATAAACGGCCAAGGTGTCTGAGAAGCTTAGGAGCAATTCAGCCTGTGGGTGGAGGCCTGATGCTTTGCTTGTGGTTCTTGGCTGCATCATGGCCAAGAAGGGGGATGCTTGATTTTTCTCAGCACCAAGGCATACATTGCCCAGGGTCGGGCCGAGGAAAACAGGGCAATACTCCTGTCCTCCCATGTGTGGATGTCTGGGAGGGGAGGTAGTTGGGAGCTGAAGCCTCTGAAGCACAGGACGGTGAAAAGTTTAAGGCTACATCTCACTGGCTGCAAGGACTTTTACTGTTGAGAGTAGCACTCAGGTGTGCAAGAAATGCCTCAGTGTGTTTTTCCAGTGGTTTTGATGTTACAACAGCCATTTCATTCACTGCAGGTTCATGCAGAGCGAATAGTGGCAGAGAAAGGATTATAGTTTCACCGGTGGAGTTAGCCTGTCATTACTCCTACCCTGATAAACCACGGTGTCTTCTACTGTCACAGAATCAGTTGTGTCTGTGTTGTATTTGGTGTCGGCTTGTCTTCACTGAATTTGCATGGATTTTTCTTAGCACTTAGGAAGCAAAACAACCACGTTTTAGATAAATCAATGTTTGGAAACAACATATATTTGACCACAGAAAATAATAAGGCACCAGTGTTGTAGCAGACATTATAAAATATAAAATTAGATGGAAAATTGCCTTAAGCCCCTGTAAATTAAAATTGCTCTTTTTATAGCAAAAATGAACCTTATATAGCAACAAACAATTTTGTGATCTTCTTTTAACTAGCCAATTTCATATGGCAAGCAGTATTTATTCATCCTGCTCCAGTGACCTAACCAGCAATTTACAATGTGATGCCTTGCATATTTTCACAGCACTGTAAAAAAATGAGGTTCTGTAGATTTATTTGATCCCTGTTGAGAAATTATTTTTGTACCTCCTCCTAACCAGTGTAAACTGGAAATTGTCCTTAATGTAATTCACTTGCTTACCTTCCATTCATTAATCAGGAAACTAATTAGAGCCAGTTTGCTTACTCTAATTTGAAAAAGTAGAAGTAACATGTGTTGACAGTTAATGTGGAGGTTTTTTGTTAACGAGCACACAGGTTTTACACTGAAATAATATTTGATACTGACACAGAAGAACATGGACTCATAAATTGCAACAGGCTGGGAAAATGCAGTATGTGAACCGCTGTGGGAATAACAACAGGGATCGTTTAGTCCTCTAGCTTTTCTATTGATGCTTTTCCATTTCAGCTATTTTTATGCGGTATTAGAGTGACTTGATTTGGAACTTCTCAGACACACGTCAATACAAGGTTTTGCATTTTGCAAGTTTCTACAGGCCTAATGCAATTTCTGAGACTGATTACAAGAAAAATATTATGCATCTAGGCTCCATTTCAAAACCTTCTGTTGTCCTGGCTTTTAAAAAACGTCAATATGCATAGAAGGTGCCAGCTGACAGCCTGCAAGGGTCTTGCTTAAAGCTTGAGCCAAAGCCCACCCAGGTGATTTGTACTCTTTGCTCTGAGCTGCTTCCTCTTTGGGGCAGATGACTGGTAGTAGCAGCGCAGGCATCACCACTTGAGCTAGCTGTGAGCTGGAGACTGACCTTGACTCAGCTGCTTCCTGTTGGCCTTATGTGAGAGGAGAAGCCCCGCACCAGAAGTGAACACTGAGCTGAGCTATTGTCCTTTGTTACTACTGCGCTGGGCTCAGCTGGCTGTGTTCCTCTGGTCTGATGTGTTTCTCCATGCTGAGACTGCCTTTGTTACCCCTCAACACGTGGGGTAACGTGCATGTGGAGGGGATCTGCATGGCCAGGCTCTCTCCTCATGTCTACTCTGATACCCAGCAGACGTGATGCCAGCCATGGGCTCCATGGAAATGAAAAAACCCAGACTGAATGGAAGTTTTCCACACTAGTGGGATTCCCCTCTCCAAGGAAGAAGGGAATTTTTTATGATGAAGCCCATCCCATTTTCAGGAAGAATGCAAGAGCTTTTAGGTTTTATTTTTGCAAGGATAGCAGAACAGATGCAACTTAGGCCCACATCAAATGCAGGATGATTAATGTGCTTGTGGCAGTCTCTTCTGCCTGGGCATGATGTGAAGAATAGGAGGAATGAGGCCATAGAGTGGCCTCAAGGGCTCTCATGTTGTGGGCACCTGACCCAGCGCTGCCCAGCAGGCAGGTGGAGAGGAATAAAAAAGCAGGAGGTACAAAAGCCACTTTCTGACTGACTTAGGCAAGAGACTAAGCTGTTTCCAAGGTGATAAGGTAATTTAGGCTTGTCCTTGAACAAAACAGCTGCTCACACTGAGACCTTTTAGCCCTATCCAGGAGACTTGAATGGAGTAACAGGCTAGGAACTGGAGTGGTGCCTTAGAAAAAAATAATCCCATCTCACTGTACTCAGAAAATGAGGATGTGCCCATGGGATGGAACGGTCCAAGCTAACACATGAAGTGTAAATATCAATGTGTTACCAAATCAATAATGGCATTAATTATTCAGCACAAGTACCAGATAGTGCCAGTTCATTGCCGAGCTTAATTATATGTTTATAGGCTGGTTGGACATCCAGCTTTCAGAAAATGCTCCTTCCTCAGCAGACCTGGCAAGGCTATCTGCTGCTGCTACAGGAGTGGTCTTGATGTTACTGCAGGTTAGGTGAGGTAGCTACCGGGAGGAGAGTGACCAAGGGTCTGCTGAGAACAGTTCATGAGGAGCAGTTCATAGAATCATAGAATCATTAGGGATCAGAAGGGACCTTGAAACATCATCTAGTCAAATCCCTCTGCCACAGCAGGATCACCTAGACCAAGTCACACAGGAATACATCCAGGCGGGTCTGGAACGTCTTCAGAGAAGGAGACTCCACAAACCCCCCTGGGCAGCCTGTTCCAGTGCTCCGGGACCCTCACTGGGAAGAAGTTCCTAATGATATTTATGTGGAACCTCCTCTGTTCCAGCTTGCACCCAGTGCCCCTATCCCATCACCAGATGACCTTGAGAAGAGCCTGGCTGCATCCTCCTGACACCCACCCCTCACAGATTTATAGACATGAATGAGGTCAGCCCTCAGCCTCCTCTTCTCTAAGCTAAAGAGACCCAGCTCCCTCAGCCTTTCCTTATAAAGGAGTTGATCTACTTCCTTGATCATCCTTGTTGCTCTACACTAGACACCTTCCAGCAGCTCTGTGTCCTTCTAGAAATGAGGGGCCCAGAACTGGACACAATACTTCAGATACAGCCTCACCAGTGCAGAGTAGAGGGGGAGAAGAACCTCCCTTGATCTGCTAACCACCCCCCTTCTGATCCCCCCCAGGATGCTGTTGGCCCTCTTGGCCACAAGAGCACATTGCTGGCTCAGAGTCATCCTGCTGGCCACTAGGACTCTCAGGTCCCTTTCTCCTCCACTGCCCTCCAACAGGTCAGTCCCCACCCTATCCTGGTCCATGGGGTTGTTCTTGCCCAGATGCCAGACTCTACACTGACCCTTGTTGACCTCATTCAGTTTCTCTCTGCCCAGCTCTCCAGCCTGTCCAGGTGTCACTGAACAGCAGCACAGTCTGCTGGGGGGTCGGCAACACCAACCAGTTCTGTGTCATCAGCAAACTTGCTGACAGGGCACCCTAATCCCTCATCCAAGTCATTAATGAATAGATTGAAGAGGACTGGTCAAGGATGCCTGGATTTCTTGTCGCATGGCCTTGACTAGATTTGACAGAGGGCTTTGGTACTTTCAAGACCTGGGGAAGAGAGGCAATGCCGTAACTACATGCATTCGTACACGTATCTTTAGCAGCAAATATTTGCACTTTTATTGAAAACACTTTCTGAGTAGCCAGTGAGATTCAATGCTTAGTGAGCTGAAGCTGTGTGAGATGAATTTCTGTTGAGATTGTTTGGAGTAAAACGGCAGTGATAATTAAATATAAATTGCAAAAGCTGAAAATTTGCACTTAACCTTCGTTTTGAAGAGAGCAGAACATTGGAATTTATCTTTTTTATCTTTGTTAGGGATCTCGGATGCTCTTTGGAGAAGGCCTGCAGTTGACGCAGAGATGCAGGAGGAAAAGAGACATGTTCTAGAGAAAGAGAGGATAAAATAATCTAGCCAGAAGACTTAGTCAGAAAAGGGGTTCTTGGACGGGTTTTTTTCCCCTCCCGGAGTATTTGAACAACTTTAACTTTGACCAACAGCCGCTAGAGGTCAGCTGTGGTTTTAATTCAACAGGATGATGTCTGTTCCATTCCATTCCATTCCATTCCATTCCATTCCATTCCATTCCATTCCATTCCATACTTTTTTTGTCTTATTTTCTAGAATTCAGATTAAATTCTCACACAAAATACTGGCTGGGTTTTGCTCTTTGAAATCCATCCAAGAATCTGTCATGTGATGAGAATGATAGCAGGAAAAGGCAGTAGTCAAACGAGGTGGTTCAGCACAGGTCGTTCTCAGCACTATAGCTGAGAAGCTTGGTGGCTGTGTGGTGCTCTGAAGTGACTGTGGCTGGCTGGCAGACACCAGCACAGACCCATTACCTTCAAATTAACATCAGGAGCTCAGACTATGATATGCAACACTAGTTTATTCTTTGCCAAGGAATTTGGTCTACGTGAAAGTGACAAATTTTAAAATTAAAAATCTTTTCACTCTTCATTTTTTGTTTTATTTTAGATTTGATGTTTTGAGCCGCCAGGGCATGTGTGAGCTTTTTAGGGTTTTCAGTTCCAAAGAGATAAGCTAATCTCCTCTCCTGCACTACAAAGTCAAGTGATCTCTTAGCAGTTCCATGTGAATACATGAACTGCTCACACACCCCCTTGCCTTAAGTCTCCCTGGCATTCAAAAAGACTGCTTCCTCTTTTGCTGAGCAGGGAAATCAGGCCTGTATTGGGATCCTGGGTTGATATCTAGGTGGTTTCCACCATTACTGCTTCTCAAGATTCATCCTTTCAATTGTCTGTAGTAATTCTGGACTGAGTGTTTTGAGCAAAGAAGCAAGTGAGGAGTTTCTGTTAAGCGGCCAGTCTTTTCAATGGTGGGAATACTGGCTCTCCAGCTTTACAGTATGGGTTTTTGCTTCAGTGCAGTATCAAAGTGACCACACATTGTATGTGGTAGCACACATACTGTGGATGACAAGAGAATTTGGGCCAATCCCCGAATTTTTAATATAACAGACTTCCATCCTGAATCGTTTAGTCTTAACCATGGTAAGGCAGTGAGTCAGTGAGGATTTAACGGTGGCACCCCCGGGAAAGCCATGCTAGCAGATACTGCTTCATTTGTATTGGACACCACTGTGAAACACCTTGCAGACAAAGTGCAGATGAATTACTGTACTTAGCACAGTTGATGTCACTTACTAATTGCTCAGATGCATCGCTCTGAGTATGCTCCCTGGCAGTTTTCCAGGTTAACAGGACAGGGCAGGTACCAGGATACCGGGAAACACATGCTTTCCTGTCTGCTCCAGCCAGAGGAATACTTGTGACTCCTGCCTTCACCCTCTGCTTTCCTACACTGCTTGACAGACCCGTGGTTTTTGTTGTACTTGCTTAATTGAATGGCTCAGAGGGGTAAGCATTCAGCAGGACAAACACATGTGACAGCACAGCAAGCAAAGCCATGGCACCATATGAACTTTCCACTCAGAGTGATTCAAATATGGAGTGTTGTGAAGAAGGGTTTGGTCCTCTCATCTTGAACTGCTCGGTGTTTGACTGTCACAGATTTTTAATCCCTTCTGCTGTGTCAGAA
The DNA here is from genome assembly GCA_013397515.1 of Upupa epops. Lineage (NCBI taxonomy): Eukaryota > Metazoa > Chordata > Aves > Bucerotiformes > Upupidae > Upupa > Upupa epops. The sequence continues at coordinate 227,482 of VZRI01013746.1, read as the reverse complement.
AGCCAGGAGTGTTTTCAGTTTTACCTCTCACTAACGTTTCACCATATTTTCTACTCTCAGTCCCATCCCTTGGCTGGGCTGAAAAGCCAAATGCATGGTGCATGCATTCATGAAATGCTATTGCTGAACACAGCTAAAACTTGTGGCTGCTTTCAAGAGGGACACCTGGAAAGCACTTTTCTGAGTTGCAACTGGAGAGAGTGCTCCTCTCCTGCTACTGTCAGCTGTGTATGGTGACAGGGCTGGCTAGTCAGAAATGGGGCAGAGCCACTGTCCTGAGATTTCGGAGCAAAGCAAACTCTCACCTGTCCTCATTTAGTGAAGCAGACCCTGCAGATTTTGTTTTTAGATGAGATGACTCCAATAACCCTCTTGATTAATTGTCACTTAATTTTTCCCCTAATTAAAACTGGTTTATGGAATCTGAGCTGCTGGTTCATTGACTAGGAAAGAGGAAACACCAATACAATGGCAATGATCATGAGATGAAGAATTGATGAGCAGGAACAATCCTACAGCAGTGTTCTAAGCAAAATGTTCAATCTAAGAGTTGCAATTAACAGCACAGTTAATTTCATGGCTCAAAAGCATGAAGGCAGAACAAAAAGAAAAGGCCTGGGACAACAGGAGAGAGAAAATGAATCATTCAGAGTTCTGCTTTCTCCGGGCAGCTGTATACAGTGCTGCATAAAGGCAAGATTCTAGACTGGGTTCAAGATCCTTTAACTCTTTTGTGCTCTTCATGGCTTTTGTGACAAAAATTCAAGCCAGAGAATGTGATGGTGCTTTAGATATGGACACCACATGCTTCCTAGCTACATCCCTGGCATTCATACTGAGCCTGAAAAAGAGATGGGACTTTGTTCACTCCAAACATAAATGGTATGGTAAAATCATATGATAAATAGTGTGTTATTGCCATAGGGTCAGCAGGAGCTTCATCTGATAAAAGGTCATGGGCTAGCTTGTCTAGCCTTCATTAAAGAGTGTCTGATCACAGGGATCCTGGGGTAGCAAGGGTCAGAAAAGTGTGATTTGGAGGAAAAAGTAAAATTTGAGTTTTTACCTGATAAATTTGCTAAGACCTACAGCACAATCTGTTGCAGCAAATGCTTTTTCATCAACTTCTGCTTAAACATTCCCACCACTTTTTTTTTTAAGCTTCAAAGAGCTGAGCTTTCCCATGCTAGAACTGTTTACCGCTCCCATCCAATCTCTGCTTTGACCTGCTTTCCCATTTCCATTTGACACGCCTGTGATGCGAAGTGAAGGGCTGGTTGATTTAGATACCTTGAGAACACTGATGCTCATTATCAACACAGATATCCATTCAGTATCTCATGACAGAGGCAATCTTCAAGTGACTCCAACACTTGGCTTGGACTTCTCTCTGTTTGCAGCTATCCTTTTTTTATTCATTCATTTTGTTTTAAGAGATGGTGATGGGAACGTTATCTGACACACAGGGAGTGCAGTGAATTTGGGGAAGAAATGCAGAGAATTTGAGGACATGGAGACAGCAACAGTTAATAAAACATGTTTGGAGGCCATAACCTCAGTAGTTTCATGAAACCATTTCAAAGCAAAGATTATATCCTGATCATGTACTGTTACAGAGTGGGAGAAAGAAGAGCTCATGCAGCAAATTTAATATCCAAGAGTGCAGCAGAAGCCTCTATTAAGATGGGTTGTAGGATAATGGTTCAGTGATGATTAGTGGCTGTTACAGTAATACAGTTGAAGAGTATGAACTCATGTTCAAGAACAACAGTGATCCAATTTTTTGACAGATAATTCAATTTAAAATATCTTCATTTTCAAGATCTGACCACCAACTCATTTCAATTAACATCTGGTGCTTTCCAGATTATGTGTGTGGGATGAGTTGTCCAGGGACAGCTGCACTATTCTTTTCAGTGGAATAAGGACGAGAGCTTCAAACTATACAATTTCCTGATTACAAGTAGTTTTAACTCCCTCTGAAACGGAGCACAGAAGGACTGTTTAGAGCTGTTACTGCTGGTAATGGTTAGGCCACGCAATCACAGAGCTGAAACCACCTAATCTGACATTAAGCTTTTACTGTGAGGGTAACTGAAGAGTGTAACTGGTTGCCAAGTGAGGTTGTGGACTCTGGGTCCTTACCGGTATTAAAAAATCAGGTCCTGGTCCTGGGTGACTGAATCTAGGTAGTGCTGCCTGAGAAGAGGAACTGATTGTGACGATCTCCAGAGATTCCTCTCAACCACAACCAATTTTTGATTCTTATCCTGTGACACAGCTGACCCACAGTAGCTACCATTTCACAGGAGGTCATTGCTCCTTCAAGGAGCAATACCCAAAGGAGGAGAGGTCTGTAAGCTATTTTCTGCCATTTAACATTCGCAGCCCTTCCTAAGGAAGTTCATTCATCTGTGTAAATCAGCTTCTAATTTCATTTTCCTTAGTGGTGTGGAGCTAGACTCACACACTGGTTCAAAGGAAAATCCTTCATGAAGGTAAAATGTAGGGTACACGAAATGTGCTTTAAAATGGATCTGTTTTGCTGAGCACAATCTTTTCCCGTGCACTGTGTGTTTAAAGGCAGTGGGCATTTGCAGGGTCACAGACTCCGTTGCCACAGCAGCGATGTTTAGCGTGTAAAATCAGCTGCCTCTGGGAGAGCATCTGATGACCCTTCCCTCGCACACGCAGCATCTGCAGTTCCACCGCTAGATCGCAGCATGCGGCAGGGAATGCTGTTCCCCAGGCTTCCTCGGAGTAACTGCCCGGCGTTCACACAGCCTCGGGGAGGTGGGAGCAGGCAGCAGGAAAGGCAGAAGGAAGAAGGGAGCGTACCTCTTCATTCCTTTTAAATCCCAGCTGCTTTTCACCTCTCAACAGTTGTGATTCTTCTGCACCTTCTGAAAACTTACGTGCTCTCAGAATTGAACCACAAGACGAGTGTAAAAGAAGGACTCCCTTATCTGCCACTCGAGTGTGCACAGAGGTGTAGAAAGACTTCTCGTGGTACCTTAGCACTTGTCTCAAAGGCCACCGGAGAGTTAACTCTAGATGCTGTTTCCTTCAACAGACTAGTGACGGAAAGGATTACTGCTGGAGGTGGGAGGAATTGCAAAAGTGATTGTGCTGGTCCTGGGGGCTGTGGACATTGACAGCATTACTACTGCCCTTGTGCCTGCTGTGTCCCCGCTGTGCCATTTCTTCTAGTGTAATCCATTAAAACCTAGTTCTAGTGAAGATAATGGAGTCGTCTTTTAGAGACATGCAGTGATTTGCATCAGACGTGTACCTAACAGTTTACAGGTGATTGATTCATCTCACCTTGGCTGTGGACCAGGTGGAATTCATTGGTGAGATCTATTATCTAGGGAAAGCTGGGCGGGGGTTGAACTCAAAACTCAGTTGGTCTGGCAGGGGTTGCCAGACAGGGTAACAGTTAGTACCCAGCAGGACTGGTGAGTTGAAAAGGACACCTTAAATCTTGAGGAGGTGAGAGAAGGCATGGTGTTGGTAAGCTGATTAGATCTCTCTTTATGGAGGAGAAAGAAAATCTTCTATATTTACTCCAAGTAATGCTCTCAGGGGAAAATGATGGCATGCTCTTTAAGACCTGTTGCTGAGGATGATCACCAGAATAAACACCTGGTGTTTTGTCTGTAGGTGTGTGAGACTCTGAAAAAAGGACTTCTTGTCTCAACATGGCCTTATTCAGAGAAAAGAACAGCCTGCAACCTTTGTGACCCCCCCTCCCCTCCAAGACCAGATGGCTGGTTATCTGGAGACCCCCATAGTTGTGCCAACCAGCCCTCTCTACAAGATACAGGAGACTCGAGATAGCAGAGCGTAGTTTTGGCCTGGCTGAGCCTGGGACAAGATAAGAAGACAAGGTTTTTGACCTTGAGCTTTCCAGACTATTTCATCAATGGAGAGCAAAAAACTGCTAAGGCTGTCCAGGAGACCAGCGGAGAAGGGCAGCCCTACTGTGAAGTGAAGATGGCAGGGAAGAGTACAACACTCAACTTAAAAAAGGGTGGGTGCTTAGCAAGAACTTTGGAAGCTTCTCCCACCCAGCAATTATCAAGAGCTCAAAAGACAACAGGATGCTGCTGCATTTTTGGAGGAATCTAGGGATGCCTGGATTTTGATGGTGCTGACTACATCCTCTTTGCCCTCTTTACCCCTTTCCTCCTTTCCCCTTTCTCTGTCTCTCCATCACTCTTTCTACCGGTATTGTTATGCAATAGAGCCTCAGTGTGGTCAACTGCAGTTGATTCCACTTGGCTCTTAATTCTGCCCCAGTGTCTTTGAACTTTTCCTGAATCCGCCTAATGAAACAGGACAAGGTGACAGCTTCAACCAAAAAGCTGTCCGGGTAATTTTTCCCTTTTTCTCTCTTCAAACTGTCATGTTTCTACAGAGGTCTGGGCCCTTTAGGCCATGTGTGTAGACAGGCGTGGACATTAGGAAGGAGCAAAAATTATGTTAGGGATGCACAGCAGTGGAGTGAGAGCACTGCTTTGGAGAAGGATACCCCTGGATTTCCTGGGAGGGGGCCTTTTCACTGGTGGGCTCCCTGTGCTGTTCCCATGTCTTTGTAGACACTCCAGTGACTGCAGCACATTCCATTTCCTATTCCTCCATGCCCTTGTGGCTGTCCCTGGCAGCCCATGAAGCAACGAGGCTGGATGTGACTCAGGTCTTGTGCCACGGTGTTACATACCCTGCTTGTCTTGAGATCCTGGTCACTGTAAGATGCCACGGCGAATAACCCTCCTTGCTCTCAGCACACATGAGCACACTGGTGACATTTTTTCTCTAGCCATGATGAGATCGTTCTGTCCATCACACTGAGATGAGATGGTTACTATAGTCCTTTACCAAAAAATACATTACTCTGTGATTTTGAATAAGGATTTAAATTATGGTTTCAAGAAACAATTGTCTTTTATATCAGTTCACGTGAAAAAAGCTATTGTGTGAAAGACATGTCATTTTAGCACTTGTAACAGGTACTACAGGATGTGTCCATCCTGCCTGCATTACATTATTAATTTCTAAAAGTACCAGAGGTAGTGAATTCAATATTTTTCTCAATGAAGATTTTGCAGACTTTATGAATGAGGGGACCGTTTGGCTGCTGGGAGCTGGATTTAGATTCAAATCACAGCTCATGCTCTGCATCTCTGCAGGAGGATGTCGAAGCTCTTGCTACGTGCTGCATTAAACGATGTCATTCGGTGCACTGGTAAGTCTTGCTTGTCTGGGGGTGAGGAGGGCTAAGCAAAGTGATTCTCAAAAGGCACACTAATACTGACTGGTGAGAACTCCAGGCTGCAGTGGACATGGTCCAGGAGTGGGCAGCATAAATCCTTGCTTGATGGCCAGCTGCATTTGTGCGTTGCAAGACTCCTGCTCAAAGGAGGAAGGTGGTAGGAGATAGCTGGAGGGTATGTACGTGTCCACGGATAGGCCAGGTTTGAGCCCCTTTTTCCCGTGCTGGAGAAGCCCAATTAACTTTCCCTTTCTCGCTTAGCTCTGACCCTTCCGTTACAGGGAGACACTGACAGCTCACATTTCTTAAAGATATCTTCCCACATGGCTGCAAAGTCAAGGAGACATCTTGGTGCTGCTTGGACTTGCACAGTGTTCTGGGCAGTGAGCCCTGTGTGCCCGTGTCTGTATTGCTCACGTAGGCTTTAGTCTCTCTCGGAGCTTTTTGCTACTGTGCTTTTCAGCGTTTTCGCTCTGTCACAGACATTTCATGTAACTCCTGACAAGCAAGAACAAAGGTGGGCCATCTTCTCCTGGATTCAGGGGAAAAAATAAACTGGAATACTTTGAATTCTGAGAGCAGCCTCAGATCTGTGGCCCTTTGACACCCTTGTATTGCCCTGGCTTGTTGGAGGTGCCAACCAGCATGAGGAAAGGGTAGCAGCTGATGACAGTAAAAGCAGAAGGAAGATGAAGGCTGATGCTGTGATTCTTCAAATGAATTGCAGGTAAAACTAAACCTAGAGGCAATGTAAGCCCCCTGCTGAATGAGGTGGGTGCCTTGAAGACAGGATACAGAGAAAGCAGAGATACTGAACACTTTCTTTGCCTCTGTCTATTCTTCTGGGAGCTGTCCTGGTATCAAAGCCCAGACTGCTGAGGCTCCAGAGGAAGTCGAGGCAAAAGAGGAGCCTTCCCTGGTTGATGAGGACGGGGTTAGGGATAAGTTGACCAAACTGAAAGTACATAAATCCATGGGGCCTGATGGGATGCACCCGTATGAGCTAAGGGAGACGGCGGAAGTCATTGCTCAGACACTCACCATCATCTTCTCTAAGTCATGGGGGTCAGGAGAGGTGCCTAGGGACTGGAGGTTTGCAAATGTCACCCCAATCTTCAAAAAGGCTAAGAAGGAGAACCCAGGATGTGGTCTATCTTGACTTCAGTAAAGCATTTGACACAGCATAGCATCCTCGTGGCCAAACTGATGCAGTGTGGATTGAGTAGTGAGATGGATTGTGAACTGGCTGCAGGATAGAAGTCAGAGAGTGGTGGTCAGTGGGACAGTCTAGTTGTAGGCCTGTATTAGTGGGGTCCCCCAAGGATCACTACTGGGACCAGTCCTCTTCAATTGATTCATTAATGACTTGGATGAGGGATTAGGTTGCACTGTCAGCAAGTTTGCTGATGACACAAAGCTGGG
>VZRI01013746.1:167575-220670 GCA_013397515.1 Upupa epops | reverse complement strand
AGATGTTCCAGACCTGCCTGGATCTGTTCCTGTGTGACTTGGTCTAGGTGATCCTGCTGTGGCAGGAGGATTGGACTGAATGATCTTTCGAGGTCCCTTCCTATCCCTAATGATTCTATGACACTGTTGTGTTTTTAAAGAAGCAAGTATTTCATTCCTGTGCATGCAGAAGACCTTAATCCTTAAGGAAAAAAAAAAGGTATTTTCTCCTCAAAAGGAAAACTACAACAATTTCTTCCCACTTTTCACACTTGTAAAGCAGAGACACATCTCACCAGTGGGACTGTCATGAATCAAAGTGGTTGCAATTTCCCTTATGTCAGTTCCCTCCTATAAAAGGTAGGAGAGAGAGAGTTTGCAGGTCTGGCAAAGAGGCTTTGAAAAGAATTATTACTCAGATACTTCCATGAGATATATTGCTCTCCTACACCATGGCGAAAGGACTCTTATTTGCTGCAGGATGCACTAACTGCCTTGATTAAGTTGTGTTGAAATTTTGGGATGAAGTGCAGGCAAAGATTCGCCTAGGTGTTGTTACTGGTCACTCTCCTGCCTGGGGAAGGGGTTAATGACAGACCTTCTGCCTAGCATGGCCAAGTTCTCAGCAGTAGGAACTTGCAGGAGTTACCTGTGAGCTTTATGCAGTTTATGCCTCTCAGTTGTTGTCAAGTTGAGATAAATCTGAAGTGCTTCTCTGAAGATGATTTAATGCCAAGGACATGAGATATACTTGGCACTGGAGAGAGGAGGGCAAATTCATGAATTCAGGTTGCTCTTAGGGGCATCTGTCTTCTTAAACAGCAGCTGCCCAATGCATTGAGAAAGAGGAATTTCCTTGATAATAGAAGCAGAACTCTTTCACTGCTTTATGAAGAACACTGTCTGTTCTTGAGTTGTACAGAGACCTGTGATGTTCAAATTGAGCTTTGCATGTTTGGACAGGTATATAGAGGGAAAAGCCTCTGGAACTAGGCATTTTCTTCTACAGACTTTGTCTCCAGCTGCCTTCATGAGCTCTTCTCATCTGGTACATAAGATAAGGCCTGGCTTAATATGCTCTCAGGATGGGAGCAGTTTGTATTATCAAATGCTATGCCATTAATGCCAAAGGAAATAAGAGCTTATAAGCACTGGCTCTAAAGCAGCAAGCCCCATTTCACGTCTAAGTGTCTGCCACACTGAAATCAACAGGCATTTAAGTCTTAATTGGAACAACCTCAGAGTGTTTGAACATAAATTCATTGCTTCTCAGTTTCAAGTCTCTGGTGGTCCCTTCTATCTACAGCACTGTGAGTGCCAGTTTCTCTGAAGCACAGGGTAAGACTTACTACCATGGATGAGAGGGCAGGTCAGATAGGCTAAATGTTAAATCCAGTATCTTAAACACCTTGATCGAGGTTTTCTAGGGTTGCCAATAAATAGTAAGGGTAGCAGAGACTCTGTTTGTTAAGAAGTTGATATTGGTATTTAATTCAGGCCTCAAATACATATCTGCTTCTCTAGTAATGTATTATCCTCAAGAAAATTGTAGACTTTGAGATGAATTCCTCTTTTCATGACCGACAGGCTGTATGTAATAGACATGATAGCAAAGCAAACAGATTGGCTGGAATACTACTTTAAGTACTTCTGTGTGGTTTATCTCTTACTTGGTTTGATGAATGAAGCTATTGAGGGGAAGGGAAGAGAAAAACTGGGGTACCCATAACGGCAATGCTTTTGCCTGTTAACTAGCTTTTCCTGGTAACTAGAATATTAATGTAAGTTCATCACAATGCAACTGATATAGGAGGAAGAAAGTTCTTGGCCAAAAATACAGTCATTGCTTTTGAGGACCTAGATGAGGTTTACAATGTCATCCACATCTTCTGTCTGTCTGTCTGTCAAGGACTGCATAGCCACAAAGACATCTACATACATACTTACACTGGCCTGGCTGTTTTAGCCATTCTCCAGGAAGCCTGTTTCATAGAGAAAACCATCCTGAAAAGGACAACCCTCCCCCCCCTTTAATGGAAGAGAAGACCAAAACTAAGAATTTATCCTAAATGATGCAATGCTGAGGAGGCAATGCCTCAGCTACTTTGATGACAGACACTCTATTTCAATCATTGGGCCTATTTCAGAAGAGAAGGAGGACCCCAAAATTGCTGGAGTTTGCCATGAGGAAGAATACTTCAAAACTGGACACAAGAAGTCTGGTTGTTGTGCTTCTCAAGGGATCTTTTCTAGTTATTATCACCTTGCTTCTTGGATGGCGTTTTCTGTTCCTGTAGTTAGCAGGGAGGCAAGTGGTCAGTGATGTATTTACTCCTCAGTGTAAAGGATTTCTCAGTACAACCCTGATAAGGGTCAGTTTTCAGGTCTTGTTTTTCTCCGAGTCCCCAGTGTCGGTCAGGGTAGGATGGACACATAAGGGTTTGTTTGTCAGACTGACCTGCTAAGTGGGTGTAGTTTGGACATGTTGAGCTGGGGCATGAGTGTGCTTGAAGAGCACAGAACGTGCTATAGGAAAAGGTGCTGGGGTGTATCTGCACCGGCTTTGTCAAACAGCTTGAGAGTGCTCTGCCAGAGCGGACACATTTGCTCTGGCTAAGTCATGCACTCCCCCTAGCTCAACCTCCGTTAAGACCCAATCTTTTCATTGAGACCTACTGCTTCTTCCTACGCGCTGGTTCACATCTCCTGGGTGCAGGCGTCTTGCAGCAGAGGTAAGACCATGATTTTCCCACAGCTCATCCTAGTCTAAGCTGGATTTTCCTCTCTCCGCCAGCAGTGCAATTTTTGCCCCCAGCCACTGACACAGGCATTTGGTCAGGTGAGGTAGTGCAGGAAAGGAGTACCTTCTGCAAAGAATGGTGTGGGCATGTTTGCCCAGGTGGAACACACAAGTGTAGAAGTCCCATTAGATCAGAACAGATTGCTTAAAAACCTTTCACTTGCCTAAAATAAAAGGAGGAACTGTCTGCAGGGTATCACTGCCTTCCTGTGCATGGATGGAGAAGTTCATAGAAGTTGTGCACACCAACAGGTTTTTCAATCCAGTACCTAATCCTGGGGTGAGGAACGTAAGGATTATGTCTGCAGGACAGATATATAAGATGAAACAGTTGACTTATCTGAGATCCTGCTCTTTCAGTGTTAACCTACTGCATCAGTCTCTAAAACATATAATGGGGAGGGGAAAATGGCTTAGGGAGCTGAGGGGACTGGCTGCTAGCCAGGAGCAGAGCCCCTGAATGAATAAAATATGCTTACCATTACAGCTTCAGCTCCTTCTTAAACACTGACCAGATGGTTCCAAGTGCTGGTCTGTAAACCCCTTCCCGCAGAAAAATCCACTGCACATGGAAATACTTGCTTGTGAAAGGGGAGAATTTACAAGTCCTCTGTTAATCAGCTCCTGAACTGATGGGAGATGTTGGAGGTAGGATATCAAATCTTGGCTGTGGCAGTGTTTTACCCACAGTGTGGCTACCACTGAACCACGGTTGAAGTGATGTGCTCCACCAGCTACCAGCAAGTAACCACCCACTAGTCATATTCACCTCATATACACTTCTCTCTTAAATTGCTCAGCATCTGTGCTGTCACCTTATTTCCTGTGGCCTGATAAGGAGTTAATTTATTTCACGTTGTAAAATGAGGCAAGGCATCATGTCTGAAGTGAGTACAGTGTTCTTGCGTTAAGGTCTCAAGGTAGACTCATTCCATAAATGCTTTTGGAAAGCTTTTCTCAGCTCTAAGGTTGTAGACCAAACTCAGTCTGTGCGTCCCCTGGTTAAATCAGCAGCAGCTCTCAGAGGGCTGCCTTGTGTCTGTACTGATGTTTTTAGGAGAATGATTTGCCATCCTTTACAAAGCGGGGCAGTGTACACTTGAAGTAGTGCCTCCCTCCATCCCACACAGGAATTTTTCATTCATTCCTGAGCTGCTTATCCAACAGGACAGATACCTGAGCTTTGCAAACCCAAAAGCCAGCTGCCCACGTGAGCATCAAAGACAGATTAAATGCTGCCAGGGAGATGAAAATCTTCTACCTGAAACGATGCATCCATTCTCTCTGACAGCATTTAATCTCCCTTTGTCACCAACAAAGGGAGGAATGAAGACATTATCAGTTGCTAAAGCTTTAACAAGCAGGTCTAGTGAGAAAAGAGGAAGGCTGCAGAGTCTCTGCTCGAGCAGCCAGCCCCATCGCATGCTGCAGGTTGTTTGCTGGGGCAAAACACAGCAAAGATCCTGAAGTGGCAGCAGGAAGTAGCAGCAAGCAAAATGATAGCTGCCTCACTTGTGTCTGCCTGCCTGCTGTAACAAGGTGGAGCGAGTCACTGGCCTTGAGCGGAAATGAAGGAGTGTTGATTCCATTTCGCAATGCCAAGGTTTCACTGCTCTATGCTAATTGATAATGTGAAGGGCTGATATCCTCAAAGGGAGGAGGAATAAGTGACCTTTTTTACTTCGCTGAGGCCTAAATGTCACAATAACATTCGAGAAAACTTTATTGCTAGATTTGCCCTCTTTCCATGCATTTTAAAAGGGAGCAGCTGTGGGGTTTTCCTTGATTCTAAAGGTCTGTGTAGTTCTGATCTCCAACAAATCCTTTTCCAGACAAAGACGTTAAGAGAAAGCTTAAATCCTTTCAATTTCAAAGAATTTTCTTCATCAATTTAGAAGTGAAGCTTTAAGAGGGATGGGAGAAGTCTTGAGAACAGAGAACTCTGAGCATCTTTGAAGATAATGCCGTAGGATGTATTCATCAAAAGAGAAACAGTGATCTGATGACTGAGAACCAATTAGAGTGTGCCTGCTCTGGAAAACCGTTTTGTGAATGTGGTAATGAAAAGACCCCAGAAGGTCTTCGGAAGACCTGTGTTAAACCTCAAAACCAGGTGGGTCGTGAGCATCACTAAACACACTGTGTTTTAAGTTTAACACGATTCATTGCTTTTTAACATGTTTCTCCTGGCTTCAATCCATGCTGAGAAAACGTTGTCTGGATCTCGTGATAAGAGGAGGATATAAATCTATTTTAATTAAAAATAGAATCACAGTCCCCTAAAACAAGACAATAAATTAGTCTCTTGCACTAAAAATAATCTAACCCGGTTTTGCGTGACAAACCTAGGCTGTCGTGTAGCAAATGCTATGATGTCTTATCGGGTATTGGGCAGTAATGTTATGCTGAGAAGAGAACAGGTCTTTACACACAACTGAGCAGTAATAGCTAACTGCGGCACGACTGTGCGGTAAAAAATCTCCCTGTCAGATTCTAAAGTCTAAGGGGAATATTAAGGAATTCCAGCTTGCACAGGCATCTATCTGAACAGCCTTGCACACATAGCTCATTTAGAGAACTACTAATTTTAATACAGGTAATCAGTGCACAAAACAAACTCACTGTGAAAGCCACCCATGGTGTTAGGTAATTTAGTGTGCTGGGAGTGTTGACAATGTCTCTCAAGCCAGAATCCCCCTGGTCCTAAAACTGTGTTTACCAGCGTGGTTGTTGCCAAGAGTGACTGTGCCCAGATCTGATTTATTAACGTTGCTTTTTTATGAATTATTCTTCTTGCGACTTGAAAGTGAATGCGTTTGCACAGTGAGGCTGTTTCTGTGGGCAATACGCTTTGCAGAAATACCTGCGCATGGGAAATGACAGGGCAAACCTGCCAATTCAGGCATCGAATGGGCTTGTGGGTGTAGGGAGAACTGGTTAACATTCTTCCTGCCTGCCTGCTGCTTTCGTGCCTGATGTTGCCACAATAGAACAAAGCTACCATGTGGTTTTGTTCTCCTCACCCTCGAATTCTGCCAACTCCTATTGCAGCCGCAGCTGCTCCTTGGCTGTCTTCAGCAGCTGGTGGAAGTGAAAGTTCAGCTGCAGCAGGGGTGTTGTGTCTGTGTTTGCTCTGGATCGGGTGGGTATTCATGTGAGTGCTGAAGTACAGCTGGTGGGAAATTCCACCGAAGTCCATTGGATTCATGTACTCAAAGTCCATCACACACACACACAGATGCTTTTCCTTGTGGCTCACGCCTGCTGATAAATGAAATGAACACATTAATCCCTTCGTTGCTCAGTATCAGCATATGGGAGTTCTACCACTGCTGGAGAACCGGAGAACTGCTCTGCGTGATGTTGTCATTGTCTTTTAAACGTTTATCCTACAGCAGTACGTGCAAACTGTGCACCTAGAGTGCGGGTGTGAGGAGGAGAAACATTGGGGGTGGCATGAGGTGTTGTGGAGGAGGCTCTTACCGGCGGTTTGCCAGATGAGTGTGCTCTTCCCACCGTGTTTGGAAGGAGGTAGAAAATGGGGATGGCAAAACATGAGCTGGAGCCTTCAAAAAAGAAAGATGAAGAAAGTGAAAATAAAAAGAGATATGGAAGAAAAGACCACTGATGTGAGCTGCAAGAGGAGCTGGCAGGACAGAGCGTGAGAAAGACTGAAAGACTGAAACGAAGGGGGTCTGGGTAAGACTTTTGTAGATGGCTTCTGTTTGACACTGCCTGAATTGAGCTCCATGATGCAGGAGAGGAGAGGCGACCTTTGACTTAAGAAACAGCTCGCAGAGACACAGAGGCTGTGTGGGACAGCAGAACCAAAACAGCTTGCTTTAGGCTGTACCAGAGCTGAGTGACAGCTGAACATTCTGAACGCTTATAAACATGGTGTCCTGCCTCTCTCTGCAGGGCCAGTGGAGGATTTTGGTTCTCTCTGTCAGGAACATTTTGTTTCCTTGGGAGAGAAGGGATGAGGAGAAAGTGGAGGAGCAGATGGAGGCTTTTTCCTTCCCAGTGGTTCTGAGATAGTAATTTGTAGCTAGATCTAAAATTAGCTGAAAGGAAACCTGGAATTGAGACGCTGTGGTTTGAGAGTTGTGTTTTCTGTGTAATTCCTTATTTATTTAGATTTCATTTACAAAACATGAGGGGAAAACATAATGCTTTGTGGGATCACGGAAATGGAGCCATCACATTAAAAGTGACTGAAGAAGAGAAAACTTTACTTCTCTTGCTGTGAAACATTTGGTTTTGTCTACATCTAAGTTAGCTGCTTGAGGCAAGGAAGTGCCATTCAGGTCTCTACAGAGCAGAGCTGACATACTGTGTCTGCGTGAGGGAATTAAGAGATCTAGGAAGAGGATGGGGCAGCTTTTGAGGCAGGAGACCTACTCAGGCACCTTTTCGGAGACCTACTCAGGCACCTTTTCCTGGTCTAGGTATGAATGAATCAGCAAAGGTTGTTCAGAATGTGACGGATGACCACGAGCTCCTCCACAGACCTTGCTGGCCTAAGTCACTATCAGGCATAGGAGGCAGAGTTGGGTTGCAGGTCTGCTTTCACCAGGCCCTGGCGGTTTTTTGTGCTTAGGTCTGTCTTGTTGGACAGATGATGACTGCTGGACTTGCTTTCCTTCTCCCCTAAACTTTATTTCCAGTAAAACTTTCCTCTTCCCAATCTTAAGTTAAGTTTTATCCCTGTTGCCTCCTGCTTAGCAGAAGAATACTGCTGACATAATCTGCTGCCTTTGCTTTGCCCAGCACTTGGCACCAGCCTAGCGACACGTTAGATGCATCTTCCCTTTCTGTCACGTCAGTGCTTAGTCCTGCAAGCCCCAAGACATTTCCTCTGAACCGCTAAAGAAGTCATTTCATAAATTAAATTATGCAGCAAGTGCAGTCCTTGCTGAATGTGTATGGTGAATGATTTTGGAATTAGAATGCTTCAGATCACACTTTTGGGTAAGAAAAAATAAAAAAGGAAGCTTTTAGGGCAGAACTACATTCACACAACAGCTGTTCTCCTTCCTAGAGTAAGATTTTCCATCTTGCCACTAGTGTGCTAGCTGCAAAGCTGGTTAATCTATTTGCAAAATCTGTATCACAGAACTAATAGCAGAAATAAAATGAGTAATAAATAAGGAAATAAATAATAAATAAATAAGGAAATTAACAGAGGACCTCTGTGCTGCACAAGAATCAGGGAACTGTCCTTGCTCCACCTTTTGCAAATTAAACTGCAAAGCTGAGATAACTGGATGTTGTGTTTATGGTTGCAGTAGCAGAGGGTAGGCTTGGGGAGAACAAAGACCCACAGCAACACGTATATATGCATGTATGTATGCTGCTTAGAGAAGCTGAGCATTTGCAAGCACTGCTAGACTGAGACAAGTGTCTAGGGTGGGGAAGAGTAGAAAAGGAAGGGAAACCTGTTGCACTTGGAATAGCATTGAATTACCCACATCTTTGGGATGAAAGAGTTCAGAGTTAGAAATCCCAGCTTTCAGAAACCAAGCCTGTCCTAGAAAGCTCTACAGCAGAAGCCAATCCATGCTCTTAAAAATGTTTATTAGATTAGGTCTTTAGACCACAAGTTATTTGGCTAGGCACACCGAGACTCATCTCAGTGGTGATTGTAGGAACTATAAGAAGCAGTAACAGTTGCCCACGTGCACTGTTTCTTGACTTACTTTTTTTAATGCTACACAAAATACTCTCAAGTTTCCAGGAGCTGTTTCCATTCTGTGGTAGTGGGTATCAGTTTATTACTGTGTTCCTGACGGTTTCAATTGCTGTGGTGCATTGTTTGTATACTTATGCTCGCTCCTCTTTAAGGTATTTGAGTCTGGCCTATGGAAACTATGGTGCTCAGACGTACTGGGTAACTCTTCAGGATAACCAGTTGAATGGAGTGATGTGGTTCACACGTATCTGCAAGGTACGATTCAGCTGAGTGATTCCTTTAATGTATTGGTTTACAAAGTATTGCTAGTACTCATAAAGGTGAATTTGTGAATGTGTCCCGTACAATTCCAGGTAGTATTTAATCACGTGGAGAAATGAGACTGATTGCTCTGCATCTAAAGAGATTCATACCCTTCAGGAGAACACCTTATGTAAGCTTGCTCTTGTAGTTCCTGTAGTGGAACAGCATGAACCATTGGTTTTAATAAGGGGATTAGGTAAAACAGGCACACATTACTTGGCTATGTTGCCTGGGAACACATTTCCCTACAACACTGTTCTGGAAGACCCAGTTAGTTCATTCTATGCTGTGCATTTAATTGCTTTACTTCTCAGCATAACATTTAAATACAGCTGTAATTAGTGCCTATCTATCTGATTTGTTGAACCGAGCACACAGCCATTAAGCAAAGAGGCAACAGATGATAACACTTTGGTAACCATCAAGCCTGTGAACTGCTCGTGGAACCAGGGAATATTTACTCATCAAGAAATGTTCCTCTCAGTGAGGAAAGAAAGAATGTGGGTGTTAGGAGCACCAGAAGGCTTTCTGCAGTTCTTAACATCATACTACACTGCCGAGAGGTGATCATGATTCTGCTTTTGATATCTCAGATCTCTTGTTTGTAGTGACTCTATTAAGTATTTCATTTTAAAAGGAGTCAAAAGGAAAGAGCTTGTCTTTCCTAGAGGAATATTTCTGAGTGAGCAGCCACAGAACAGAAAGGGACAAGATGAGATCAAGCATGGGAAGGCAGCAACTCCCTAACAACTGCCAGGGTATGGGCTGTTCCAGGCTGTCATTTGCTACTCAGTTCTGTGCCCTTGCACAATACTTGGGTTGTTTTGTTTTTCCTTTCTTAAGGAAAAGGAGTTTCCTCTAAACAGAGACATTAATCTCTATGACAGAAAAAACTGTTACTGCTCTTGGAAGCTGAAATCAACAGAAGAATTATTTGAAGTGCAAAACTTAGCAAAGAGCTCTTGCAAATGGAAAATCACAGATGAGTAGCAGAAATCATAGCATGCTGGAAGGGACTTCTAGCGAGCTGTTTGCAAAGATTCTCCCTCCTCACCACGTCTATATTTAATCCTTCTGTCAGAGAAAATAATTTGCAGGGAAAAAGTTGCAAGTAGGAAAACTAGACTAGTGGAGCGTGTTACATGGCCACCTTAAAATAGAGACCTTTCCCTGCTGAGAAGCAAACAAACCCTTCAGACACCTTTGGCAGAGTTGCACCAACCTATATTTCCTAGTGCTCCTTGCCAGGAAGGTGTGCTTGCCAGAGCCACAGCAATGTGATTGCAGAATCACCAGAAGGTCCAGATTTGGAGAAAGGCCGGTTCATGCCATGCACTCAGACACAATCAGCCAGAACAAGTTGTGCATGCCCTTGTTCACTTGTGTTTCAAATATGTGTAAAGACGGACTCTCCTCAACCTCTCCGAGTGACCTCTCTAGTGTTTGACCATCCTCACAGTAAGAATGAATGGGGAAGCAAAGGGAAATGTCACCTCCTCTGACCCGCTGGTAGTCACTTGCTAATGTAGCCACAAAGGCACGGGTTTTGTTCGTATTTCGTTTGGTGTCTACCAGGGTCTCCGGGTCCTTTTCTGCACAGCTGCTTTCCAGCCTCTTGGCTTTCGGTGTCTACCTTTGCTGGGTTTACTCCTCTCCAGGTGCAAGACTTGTATAACAGGGCACAACTGTTAGCCCCACTAGAAAAAAACTCAGCTCAGGTCCCTGTACCTGTAGAAGCCCTTACAGCCCCATGCCACATTCTACTCCAGGGGGGCTTTGGCTTTCCTAACCCTATCCCAGCATGCTCAGACTGTCTTTATAGTCCTCCTGGGTCTTCTGACCCTGATTCCATCTCTTGCAAGGTTTCTTTTTGTACGAGTTTCGTCAGGATCAGTATGGTCACGTCTAAAGGCCTTTCAGGGCTCTCGCTCTAGCACAGGTAAAGACATCCATCCTCTTTGCAAAATATAGAGCACAGGGCATGCAATTTCAAGGGGAATAGATCTACTGTCTGCAACTTCTGTAATGTAGTAGGGTCTTTATAAATCACATTTGGGGGGGTTGATTTTGTGGGAATTGGCCCAAAGGATAAATGAACACAGTTTTTATGAGGAGAACTCTTTTCTGCATTTTGAGGACAAATTTCTCTCTTAGAGTCCATGCATCTCCCAGCAAAAATAAATTAAACCTGGCAATATAATTCTCATACTCCAGATTTACAGAGACAAAACTCCTTCTCATACCTTCTTGTATGACAGCAGTCTTCCTCCGATTTATCCAAACAATCTTCAGCGTTGAATAGCATCACAATATGTCTGGCTATTTAGTCATAAGCCCTGAGTCAGCTGTATTGAGGCAGATTTCAAAATCAATGAAGCTAAGTGGAGTGGAGAAGAATAAAACTGTCCACCCAGCAGCTTTCTGACTTGGTCAGAGTAAAAGTCATAAATCTGTGGACAGATGAAAACTAAAACATGGTGAAAAGCCAAAAGCACGGCTGCGAAGCCTGTCTGAACCAAACAAGCACAGTCTTTTCAGGGGGGTGACTGTGTTTACACAGAACTAGGATGAAAGGTGACGAGCTAATGTTGCCCACTTCACTGTTTTCCCTGTAAATGTGCTGCTGACATTCAGATAGCACTCTGCCAGTTTCAGAAATCGGTGTCTGTGTTCCTGCTGATGGTTTGGGGTGTTTTTGGTCCAGCTCAGTGACTCGAGTGCTGACATAGTGCCTGTTCTCCTGATTGAGGCAGTGAGCAAGGGTTACTTATAGCTTAACATCAACTTGCTTCGAATAGCAATAGTAAAAACTACTTAGTTGTTGGGTTTTGGTTTCTTTTAAATCCATGACCATGCAGCCTCCAAAGGTTTAACATGGTGCAAGATGTTTGCAGGTGTGTGCTCTCCTGGAGCAAGTCTCCTTTTGAGTGCAAAGCCCTGTGAAGTGGCATGGTCCCCCGCTAGAGCATCGTGCCATTTTGCTTTGCTTTTCAACATAAGCTGCCGTGTAAGCCACTGAGAGACAGAGAAATGTGGCCTTTGATTAGCTGGACAAGAGCTTTAACAAGGAGCAAATATTCCGTCAAACCGTATAACAAGAATCAATCTGACATTGGGACCACAAACCTAGCTTTGGTCAAGCGCTTGCCAGACACAGTGAGATAGTGAGTGACTGCTGCGTCAAACGCTCCTAGGCTGTGGGAGGACATGTGGCTAAAGGCAGTGCTGAGTGCTGGAGAAGGGAACTCAGAGGGTATGCGCCTTTGTTTTGTCTTTGTCTTAATTTTGCTGTCTGGACTTAGGCAAACTGTGCCACGGTGTTTGCACGTAGATCTCAGACTGCTTTTAAAAACCTAAACAAGCAGTCTGAATTAGAAACATCAGTGCCTAAATTTAATAACCTCCTTCTGAGTTGTCATTGGCATTATGGGGTGTAATTAATGTACACAAAGGACTTCATGATCTTTTCTTTATCTGTCTGCATCTTTATCCATATTTTTCTGCCATGCTGATGAAAGATTCTAAGCTGAAAGTAATTACCGTGTGTATGAAGAGGTGACTGAGAAATCCTAATAGCATAATTACACTTATCAATAGACTTTCTGGAGAGCAACATTTTGTTGTCCTCCTTTGAAGACACTGATGATTAGAAATGATTTTATTTGCATAATTTCTCTTCTAAATAAGACTGTTCCATGAGGCCATAAGTGATGAAATACCCTTAAAGGAGACTGGAGCAAGGTGAATGCATTTGCAACGGAACGAGATAAATAGTTTTATAGAAACGGAACCATGTTGCTTTGAACAAAAGTACAAGATGCTCTTGCCTGACTCTTGGTCTTCACCCGTCCTTTGCCCCTTTGTTCGGCCCAAGGGGCTGGCTGACCTTTAGGATCAGCGAAACACCTGGCTTTCCATGTCATGGTAAAAAGACAAGGTGTACGCCAGGTTCATCTCAGAAAACCGGATAAGCCCATTTGTGCTCACAAGCAGTGAGCAGTGGGTTGCAGAGTGTAAGAGGGGAACATGTGGCTCTGACCTTCTGCCTGCTTTATGGCCATGGTGGCCATTCACCCAGCCTTGGCCCTCCTTCCGACTGTCATGCTGTGCCATTCTTCCTTTTTCATGAATCACAGGTTTTACCTTTGACAGAGAGGATTTCAGGGGTGGCATATGTACCCCATAATGCAATGACTGGATCCCAGCCTTTGTCCTAGTGTTGATAGAAGGGTGGACAACGCTCAGGCCACAGGATTTTATGGCTTCTCCAGCATTACATATTCAGTTCCTTCTTGAAAATGAGACAGTAGTGTTTAAAAGGATGAAAGTGCTGAGGGAAGAAAGGTGCCGCATACTTGGAGCTGTCTATGCACCCCCAGAATTGGCTGTGGATTAGTCCACTTTCAAACTGCACTAGCTAGTCACAGGACACAGGCCCAGTGCTGTGTACAGGCTGTGAAGAAACCACTCATGACTTGCTTTAGATTACAACTGAACACGTAGGTCTTCTGAAAAAAAGACTAGTGGTTGGTAATTAAAATTGGGAAGGCGGCCGCTAAAGGCAAGCAATACACTTTACAGTAACCAGAAGAATCACAGAATCACTCAGGTTGGAAAACACTTTCAAGACTATTGAGTCTAACCACTAACCCAGTACTGACAAGCTGTTGGCTGAACAGGACCAGCAGAACAAAATGCAAGTATTTCCCAGATGCATGGCCAGTGACCGGGGGTTACAAACTCAGAGACAGTTCCTACTCACTAGAGGCAGCAGGCTGTAAAGCAGCTTGAGTGAATTTCTTTGCTTCTTGACCTGGCCTCTGTGTCCTGATCAGGGCACAATTTCTGACAAACAGCCTGCTTTCCAAG
This sequence comes from Upupa epops, assembly GCA_013397515.1. Lineage (NCBI taxonomy): Eukaryota > Metazoa > Chordata > Aves > Bucerotiformes > Upupidae > Upupa > Upupa epops. The sequence goes on along the minus strand of VZRI01013746.1, from coordinate 207,027 downwards.
CTCACACCTTCTGGCTGTCTAGCTGTCATAAGAAGGCAGCAACATCCAGGCACTTACTGGACCTCCAAGTACTCACAACTGCATATAAAGCTCCCTCTGTATTAAACAGTGGAAAATAAACAAAGGTATCATCTCCAGATAACATTTCCCCCCTTCATCAGAGTGTTTCTTGGTTAACTAAAAATGACATTCCAGCTTCCCTTTCTGGCTCAATAGGAGCAATGTTTTCCTGCCTGTTCACCCAGTGCATGTGGGAAATCCACAGGGAAACCGTGGAGGTTTGGGGTCTGCTCCCTGGACTACTTCAGGGTTTGTTTTTTGCTGCTTTCGATTCATCAAGCCTCTGCTGGATGTCTATACTTAACTCTCTGTACTTCAGTTCAAAAAGAGAAGGGAACCAAGTGGGTAGAGAGAGAGTAAAGGCAACAAGAGGTGGTGTGTCTTCTCGATCCCTGATCAATGAAGAAAGACTGGAAGAATTTGATTTGTAGAGCAGGGAGGAAGATTGAATTTCTGTGATGACAAAGCAGGCAGAGAGCAAACTGAGTACCAGATAAAACTCTGTAATGAAAGGGCTGTCTGGAATGGATTGGCTTGGCTTTCTCCATCAGCTTTCTCTCCAATTTTTTCAAGAAAGCTACTGTCAGGAATGGCCTGGGATAGCTAGGCTGGTCTTGAGCTCAAGGGATGTACTCTTTCTTATTCTATGTCTTTGCCTTCTTTTTGTTTTTACTCTGTAAATTTTAATATTAAGGGAGGAATGTCCATATTATTATTTCTATCTACAGCAAAATGCCTTTGGAGAGGTTCTTCTGCCCCCCCAATAGAGAGAAGTCTGCAATATGTTCTATAATTCTTCCCTAACGACTGCTCAGACTGAGCTCAGTCTCTTGATGATGTGCTTTTGTGCTTTTAGCAATATTCTGTAATAACCGGGCAAGATGCCAGTTGACAACCTACAACAAACTTGTTCTTCTTAATCCTTTCATGGCCTTCCTGTTGGCTGGAGCCCTGGGATGCGTGTGTTGCAGGAAGAAATGCTCAGGGGCATGAAAGGCTCCACTGCTCCTTATATACCTGTGATAACAGCGCATTAAAAAGTTGGTAAACGTCCTCTCACTGCAAGGGACAAGTGGACAATTTCTTGGCAAATTACAAGCAGATTAGATCTCCTTAAAAATGATTTTTTGGTGTTTTTTTTTCCCTGGACCATGACAACCTGGAAAAAAGATGGTGTTCATAAAGAGGTTTCATCTAATCACAGATCTCATTAAGACAGTTTGAGTAACAGCTTGTAGTGGTTTAGGGAGAGGGTCATAATAGGTTTGGGTTGGTGCCTGTAATTCCAGCACAACAACCAGCTCTGACCAAGAGTTCAACAGGCAATGGAGCAACTTTGCTAAAATGACAACGGTTCATTGAACCCATCACCAAGAAGAAAAGGAAAAAATCCCAAATAAGTGAAAAAGTCAGAAAGGTAAAACAGAAACTGGATCACAGTGCCTTTACACACTCTGAGAGAAATGGGAGAAGGCTAACACCTCGGGTTTTGGCCTCAAATGAGAGGTCTGGGGTAAGAGAGTGTGTGCCAACACTGATAACCACAACAGCCACCACACACACACACACACTCGCACCCCACTTTCCAGAAGAGAAAGGTGGGAGGGTAGGGGGTGGCAGGAATACAGCATAAAATATACAACTGGTGCTTGTGGCAAAGTTCCTTTTGCAATCCGCTTGCAGACGTAGGTTACTGTGAACTGAAAGGGCACAGATTTACTGTCAGCACATTTTCCCTTACAAGTGACATACGAGATGTGAAGAGACTCGCAGCACGAACCGTAGGGTATACACTTGGTGTAAAGGCACACCAGTTACCAGCCACAACTGGTTCTGGGAATAAAATCTACAGCACCTGCAAATGGAGAATAGGCTTTTAAAAGCATTCAAGTACGTACAGTCTCCAAAGCATCTGGCTGCTTCGCTCAGCTTCTGCAGAAGTAAGATGTAACTGCACAGAGCTGAGCTGTCGGTAAGTAGCCATGCTAAGAGCGTACTGGAAAGCCTGTCCTCGTCAGTCAGGAAAAGGCTGCAGTTACTAACGAAAGCAAAGCAAATACAGCAGTGACTTCCACTGTTTCAAATTCCAAAGACGTCTTGTAATGCATTTTGTCCTAAGGAAATCAGGCTACATTTTTCTCCCAAATGTAATCAGCCTAAAGCAGCAGAAAATATATTTGGAAGACAGTCGAAAGAATGGGGACATTACAGGAGAAATCTGGAGTTAGAACCACAAGTTCCACCAAGATGAACTAGGAAAAGCTTATTTGCTTCAATAAAGCTGCATAAAAAGAGGAGAAATGAGAAGAAGAATAAGAAAACCTTCATCAAATACTCGATTTCAAAGTGTGTATGTCCACCTGATGGGAAAGAAGCAGGTGTAGGAGGAGCATTGTAACCTGCACAAACTTTACTACCCAAGGTGCAGTTCTAGGGTCAGAGTAGTGTTGGCAGGAAGGAAATGCATCTTGTTTTGTACTTTGCTTGTCAAGTAACAAAATAAACTTCACCTCTGCCCCCCCCTCCCGTGTTTAAAACCACTGACATCTGGAGATGGAAAAAACCAGCTAGAAATTAACACCTTCCAGGTACGTGTATCTCCAAGTTGTGGCTTATCTTTGCAAACACCACATCCTGTAAGACCACACTGTCTTGCAAGCTATGTCCATGGCTGTCTCTGTATAAAGGTGTGAAAAGCAGAGGTTGTGATGTGCTTTTGTCAATTGCTACGGAAGGGAATAGCTCGCAGAGGTGGTTGAGTCACCTGAACATGTTTGAAAGTTGTAGGCTTGGTACAGGTAGCTTAATTGTTGGACTTGATGATCATAGAGTTCTTTTCCAACCTAAACAATTCTGTGATTCTATGAAGTTTTCCCAGCACTGCTTGCTTCTTCATATGGTGGCTAAGTTCCTGGTTAGAGGAAGCAAACAATTGAATGTAGAGTCTTACAGCAAAAGGTTCCATTTTACTTGCATTTCATACAATCATAGAATCATCATGGCTGGAAAGGACCCCAGGATCACCAAGTCCAGCCCTTACCCTAACATCTCCCGAACCCTTAGACCATGCCCTAAAGTGCTCTATCTGCTTGTTTTTTAAACATCTCCAGGGATGGGGACTCTTCCTCCTCCCTGGGCAGCCTGTTCCAGTGCCCAAACACTCTCTCAGGAAAGAACTTCTTTCTAAGATCCAATCTAAACCCCCCCACCCCAATGCAACTTGAGGCCATTTCTTTTCATCCTATCATTAGGAATTTGGGAGAAGAGACCAGCATCAGCCTCAATACAGCCTCCTTCTCGGTAGTTGTAGAGAGCAATAAGGTCTCCTCTCAGCCTCCTCTTCTCTAGACTAAATAATGACAGGTCCCTCAGACGCTCCTCACAGGGCAAGTATTCTAGACCTCTCACCAGCCCCGTTGCCCTTCTCTGGACTTGCTCCAGCACCTCAATGTCCTTCTTACACCGTAGTGCTCAAAACTGGGCACAGAATTCAAGGTGCAGTCTCACGAGTGCAGAGAACAAGGGTACCATCACCTCCCTACTCCTGCTGGTTACACCGTTCCTGATACAAGCCAGGATGCCCTTGACCCTCTTGGCCACCTGGGTACACTGCTGGCTCATGTTCAGCCAGCTGTCAACCAAACCCCCGGGTCCTTTTTTGCCAGGCAGCTCTCAGGCCACTCTCCTCCAAGCCTGTAGAGCTGCTGAGGGGTTGTGACTAAACTGTGTTGTGACTGAAATGCATGACTTGGCACTCGGCTGTGTTAAACCTCAATAGCACTGGCCTCAGCCCATCACTCCAGCCTGTCCAAATCCCTTTGCAGTACCTCCCTACCCTCAAGCAGATTGACACTGCCACTTCATTTCATGTCATCTGCAGAACTACTGAGGGTGCATTTGATCCCCTCATCCAGGTCAGTGACAAAGATGCTAAACAAGACCGGTCCCAAAACTGAGCCCTGCTTCTGACTGGTCACCAACTGGACTTATCGTCATTCACCACAGCTCTCTGGGTTCAGCCATCAGGCCAGTGTTTAAGTTGGCAGAGGGTCCACCTGAGCCGCTTACTGCTCACCACTGCCTATGCAGCTATCAGGTACCCTGCCAGCATGGCAGTGGGTGCCCTTAATTTATGACATGGCTGCTCAGAAGGAGCTGGCCCTGGCCATGTGCAGACAGAGCAGAAAAAAATGGCATTGGTGTCTCTGAGCTCTGTAGGCTGTGTTCAGAGGTTGGTAGTTTGGAGAGGAGAAAGAACCTAAAAGGCAAAGTAAGGGATGGTGTTTCTAATCATAAAACTCTCTGGGCTGTTGCATGTTTTACTGCATCAGACTGCTGAGCTTGCTACTGGATACCAGATGCTTCAGTTATTTCCGTAACAGCTGTCAATCATTTTACTTTACATCACCAGATGTTCGTTACGATGATGGGATGACAGAGGAGCTGTGACTGTCACAATTGTCATTATGGAGGACAGGGATTTAATAGAAAGAGACCGCAGCCCGCTTCACCAGCGTTGGCAGCGCTGCAGATCAGTGACTGGCATGGGTTAATCCTGATCCCTGGCGTGACACGGCAGCTTAGAGAACCAGTCAGATTCCATCACACGAATAACTCTGAGTCAATAGATAGCTCTTCTCTGTGGCAATATAAAGTACATACCTGAGTGCTGAACGTCCTCTTCCCTCCTTGAGCCCAGTGCAGAGCAGCTGCTGCTGTTGTTGCCTTCTCTTGCCTCATGGACTTGGTGAAAAGATTATCCTTTTTCATCCCTCCCCTCATAACTCTTTCCTTTCCTCCCCTGCATTTTTTCATCTTTCCTTCATTCCTGATTCTGTCTTAATATAATTTTATCCTCAGACCCATTTTTCTTCTTCCTTTTGTTCCACTTCTTCCTTTCCCCCTCATCATTCTAACCCCTTCCCTTATTGTGTCTTTGTTATACTTTTTTCCCCTCTTCTTCTCTCATTTGCTAAGGATGTGTGCATGGAAACCCTTAATCCATGTTTCCCTTTTCAGTGCTGTAAACACCCACCAAGGCGGGGATGGGAGGAATCCTTCGATAGGGTTTGCACGGTTCCATGTAGCCGCTGGTGTTTCTATGGGTGGATCTGTTTGCTGGTGGTTTAGTGTTTTTTTCCCCTCATTCTTTCCCCCTGCCCCCAACTGTTCTTATTGTTCTTTGTTAAAAAAATAAATAGGATTTTTCTTTACTATAAATTTGTCCTGAGCTTTTCATGTTTGAAGACCGTGGGAAATGACAACCAGGCAATTGACCCACGAGTACTCTACAGGGAAGAGAAACCTTTTACCCAAAGGAAAGGAAGGGACTCTCTCAGGTAGTAATCACAGTACTGATGAGGCTGGAAAAGACCTTAAAGATCATCCAGTCCAACCTAAAAACAACCAAGTAACCCTAACATCTGCCATCTAGCTCATGCCACTCAGCACTTCATCCAGCCTAACCTTGAACACCTCCAGAGTTGGCGACTCGACCACCTCCGTGGGCAGCCCGTTCCAGAACCGGATCACTCTGTCAGTGAAAACCCTCTTCCTAATGTCAAGTCTAAACCTCCCCCGATGGAGCTTAAGACTGTGACCCCTTGTCCTGTCTGCAGTGTCCAGGGAGAACAGACCGACCCCCGCCTGACACCAACCCCCTTTTAGGTAGTTATAGACAGCGATCAGGTCACCCTGAGCCTCCTCTTCTCCAGGCTAAACAGCCCCAGCTCCATCAGCCTCTCCTCGTAGGGCTGACCTTCCAGCCCCTTGACCATTCTAGTTGCCCTTCTCTGGACTCCTTCCAGCACCTCAACATCCTTCCTGTACTGAGGGGCCCAGAACTGAACACAATACTCCAGGTGCGGTCTGACCAGTGCCAAATACAGGGGGAGGATAGCATCTACGTTCAAGAATATGGGGAAAGTCCTTCCTATTCTTGCCTCCAAGGAGCTGCTGCTTCTGCAGGTCTCGTGTTCTGCAGGTCCTGAAGGAATCTGTGGCTGGAAATGTTATCTGTAAATTTTCTTAATCTCAGTAGCTCAGTGTATGGACTATGCCTTAGTCTGTCCCAGCCTTTGATAGGCCTTCTGAGTCACTGCCTCACAACTCACATTCTCACAACAGAGTGATTTTTACAACATCCAGCAATTTTATCAAAGAACATGTTTGCAGCATGAAAATTTTATCTCTATAGGAACTTGTAAGTTGTCAGTGCAGATAGAACAAAGTTGGCATTGCTATGGAGACAAAGCTGAAGATGGCTTACGCTGTGAAAAACAGCTTGCAAGTGACTGCCAATAGTAAGCTGATAAGAATGACCCCTTCCAGCTTGATCTTGAAAGACATGACGTACCACAAGCATCTGGGGCTAGAAGACTATCTTTTATTTAGTTTTCTACAAAGACAGGTTACCCTCACCTCTGTTCTTACAAGCTTGACATCCAAAACAATCAGCACACGTATGAGAGCTATACAAGTAGAGAGACATCTACTAGTACAGAGCGATGCTTCTGTCAAGCACTACAGAGAAACACATCTGGTCCCTTCCATGCCCATCTAATAAAAGAAGTACCAGGTCAGGACAGAATATTGACCACAATGCATTTTCTTTCTGTGAATGCAGTTATTCATGGAAGAGTAAACAAAGCCTAGCACTGAATGTTTAAACAAAACACACTTTATACATTGGCTAAGCTGAAACACCATACCTTGCCAAACAAAAAACGCTCTCGAAATGCAATTTCCCTAGCAGCTCAGTAGGTATGCAAGGCATGCAGTTCATTTCCTGCCAAGGCAGAGAAAAATGGGGAGGTCTGAGATAATATTGCTAGTGTGCTTGAAAAAGGTCCTAGTTGTTAAGGTAGCTGACTGCACATGCGTGTTTGGACTCCTTGAAAATCTCTCGGGTACAACTGGTGCATTGACTCCCTTTTAGCTCGTGTTGAGAGTAGGCTCAGTGGGAAGCAGAATAGGATATTCCAGAGCACCACAGTCATCTGTGAGGAACACCAAGTCCTGAGAGAAACAAACCAGAAAGTTAATGTTTATAAGGAGGAAAGCAGAAGATAGCATAATGAGATAGCATAATGTTGGGAAGCTCAGGTCCTGATTAGCTTTTGCTTGTCAGGAGACAGGGTGGAAACAGAGAGGGCTAAAGACAGGGATTATGTCCCCATTGCTGCATCTTGACCTACCCTTCTGCAGTAGGAGATCATGATAGTGTACAGGCTCCGGGCTTTTTCCTTCAGCTCACTCACTTCAAGCACTCTCTCACATCTGGGATAGGCCACAAACTCCCGGAGTTTTGCCAACACACAGTAATTCTGCAAAGCACACGAAAGAGGTGTATGTAAACCTGCACCAACACCGATTCATGCGGGTCGGTCATCACCTTCAAAATTCTCACTGCATCTGTGGGAACCTGGGACTCCTACCTCTATGTACATGTCACCTGTGAAACTTTTAGGCAGGAAAATCCACCATCATCATGTCTTAAAAACATGTCTGGTCCACATAAGCGCTTGGAATAGTGCATAGACACAGCTTTGGTCTGCTAGCTTGTTTCTCACATGCTTAAGGTGGCATCCATACAAGAAAACCTGCTCCTGTAGTCAGCAGAGTTGCCTACAGAGGATGTGCACTGTCAGATTTCCAGGAGAGCACCTGGTTTAGCTGGTGAGCAGACGATCAAAATCTCACAGACATAATGCTTTTGTTCCTGGGCAACAGGCAATGCTGAACACAGGCAAGATTTTTTTCAGAGCAATTTTAACCTCAGTCTTCATAGGATCAAAAGAAAGCACAGGCAGCATGAATTTCACAGCATCCTCACCAAGCAAGTAAACAAATATCCCAGCTCTTGCTGTAAAGCAGGGGAAACTGAGGTACTAAACTCACATTTGGACTAGACCATCTTTCAAGGTCCCTTCTGATCCCTAATGATTCTTTGCCTTTGCAGTGAACTGTGGCAGTGGCAGATCTGTAATTTGGATCTAGATCGCCCTGACTTGCAAGGTTTGATGCTGCGGTTGCCTCTGGTAAAATACGCCAGCTATCACTTGCTTTATTTGGCATTTCCTACTTGTTAGTGGAACACTGGAAAAAGCTGCAAAGTCTGTTGAGTATCCCAGGGAGAACACTTTGACATGAACCGCGTGTGCGGGAGGCTAGTCTTTGCTTTGCTGGGAGATGACTGTTGCTGTCTTCCCTCAGTATCAGCCTTCCACATCCGCAGGCATACTCTGTTCTATCTGGATTCAACAAGCCACTCTTTAAATCAGGAAAAGCCAGCAAGGTACTCCTGCAATTCTTTTTATTAAAGCTGCAGTGCCAGAAGCCACTGGGTACTAAATGAAGCAGACTTAGGAAGTGAAAAAGGTTTATTCTGTGTTTTATCCTATTCAAAGTTTTGCTGCACAGTGCAACTTCTGTAGAGGCTCTGTCACAGTAAACTAATAATGCACAAATGGAAACCACGTCAAATATTGATTTCCTAATGTCTGAATTTTGAAATGAGTTAAATCTCAGAAGATCGATCCATGGGGACGGAAATAAGCTGCAAAACGAGTTTTTCCTTTTGCTCACTCATCTACCTAGTTAACCAAGCTTTTAAAAATGCCACACCACTCTTCTGGAGTACAATTTAAGAGTTCCTTTCACTATTCCTCAGCTGCTTCTACTGTACAGTGATAAGAAAGATGTGTGAACACTTACATGAATGTCCAAGTACAGCCTGGGCAGCATCAGCACGCAGGAGTCCTGCACGAAAGAAAACCCATCGCAGTTACGTTTGGAGAGAAACTTGTGTCAAAAGGAAGCAACCTGCAGTGCTTTTGCAGGAGCAGTTTTTCTCACCACATCTCTGGAGGTCTGCAACTCCTTAAAGGACTCTGTGATTTCTTTGCTCAGAGACAACACCCTTGAGTAGCAAGTTGGAGGGGCTGCCTTGGCTAACAGGACTGCAGCAAGCAGAGTAACCAGACTCAGCAGCATCCTCATTGTGGAAAGTGTGTCCAGAGGCAGAGAAATCACTGCAGTGAGGCAGCTACTGGTAAGCACCAACGAGTAAGTGTGACAGGCCAGCCCCCAATTAAATACTCTCCTGCATCAATGGGAAAAAAATGCAAACAGTCTGGGGGTGGTCCAGCACTGCTGCTTTAAATTTCCTGCCAATCGCTGAGGCAGAGCTGCTAATGCTTTCCTGCCTGGAACAGGGAACGGAGGGAATGAGGGTAACAAAAACAAACACTGCTTTTCATTCCAGAAAGAAAACAACCGAGTGAACTTCTCAAGCAGCACAAATGTGTGTTAGAAACAGCACGGGGTTATCAAAGAGTCATAAGTCCTGATCCTGTATGTGCTCTGGCACATACATCTCTTCCCTCGTGTGCTGGGTTGACACTGGCAGGAGGCCAGGTGCCTACCAAACCTTTCCATCACTCCCCTCCTCAGCTGGAGAGAGGAGAGAAAACACAATGAAAGTCTTCTGGGTCAAGATAAGGACAGGGAGATCTCTCACCAATTGCTGTCATGGGCAAAACTCCCTTGACTTTGGGAAAATAGTTTAATTTATTACCAATCAAACTGGACTAGGATAGCGAGAAATAGAACTACCTTAAAAACACCTTCCTTCCACCTCTCCCTTCTTCCTAGGCTAAACTTCACTCCTCATTTTCTCTGTTTCCTACCTCTGCAGTGGGCAGGAGGCTGGGGTCAGTTCATCATAAGTTGCTTCTGCTGCTCCTTCCTCCTCAGAGGGAGGGATGCCTCACTCTTCCCCTGCTCCAGTGTGTCATCACTCTCACAGGAGACAGTTCTCTATGAAGTTCTCCAACATGGGTTCTTTCTGCAGGCTATGATTCTTCACAAATTGCTTCAGCTTGTGTCCCTTCCATAGGTTGCAGTCCTTCAGGAACAGATTGCATCAGCATGGGTCCTCCACAGGGTCACAAGTCCTGCCACCAAACTTGCTCTAGGTATGTCTTCACCTCCCCATAGGTCCTGCCAGGAAACCTCTCCAGTGTGGGGTTCCCATGGAGTCAACATCCTCCTTTGGGCATCCACCTGCTCCACCATGGACATCCACGGGCTGCAGGGGGACATCCTGCCTTACCATGGCCTTCACCATGGTCCGCAAGGAGTTCACTGCTCTGGACTCTGGAAATACCTTCTCGCCCTCCTTCACTGCCCTCAGTGTCTGAGGAGTTGTTTATGCATTTTCACTTCTCTCTGTCTGCAGCTGCTCTTGCACAGCCTCTTTTTTCCTTCTTAAAGGTCACCACAGATGTGCTACCAGCATTACTGACAGGTTTGATCTCAGCCAGTGGTGGATCTGCCTTGGAGACGGGTGGCACTGGCTCTGCCAGACGCCTCACAGCTTCTGACAGAAGTTACCCCTCCAGATTTCCCTGCTTCCAAAACCTTTCTGTGCAAACCCAGTACACTGGAGAGCATGATGAACAGCTGTAGAACTACACAGGCTACGGGAAGACTGAAAAATTTCCGGGACTGGTGTCACAGGCTGTGAGTATCAATCAGGCTTGGCAGGTTTGAAAGGTTACCTCCATAAAGGAGAGCTCCCGGGACTGGTGTCATTTTGTCTTTTAACCTAGGCAAGTGCTGACGATTTCTTAATCAGAACAGCAGGGCTTCTTAGGGCTGCGTGGGGACACCTGTTGGATTCATACATCCAAGGAATTCATCCCTGTATGTCTGACATAAATGTGTAACAACCACTCTGCTTTCTGAGATGACTTCGTGAGGCTCTGCTATTTTATTAGATACCAGGTGGACCTGAGAAACGCAGGTGCTGGGGTGAAGGCTGAAGAGTATGTTGCTCTGGAGGTATTTAACAAGTTATCCTCTCCTCCTTCCCAGCGTCATCCTCTCCCTCTTCAAATTCAGACTCTAGAGGGTATTAACAAAACCAGTAATGTATCTGGTGCAGTACAGCAATTGCCTGGCACTGCTGCGTTGATTCATCTGAAGGTGGGAAAAGTGAGAATAAGGGAATATTTGTAAAAGGAAGGGGTTTCCTACTAGTCATTTTAGAGAGAGAAATCAGAGTCTGAAAAGTTAGTTCAGGGGAAAAAGTACACTACATGCTTCAGAGGAGTCTGATTTAAACCCACCAAAGTACCTGGAGAAGGCAGGAAGCTGCAGACTATGGTCTTGTTATACGTTTATCTTCCTCCACAAAGAATGATTTGTTTAGCAACATCATGTGCACCTGAAGATTAAAGTGACTAGGGAGTTCTGGCTGTAGGGAATTTAGGACTGGCCATGGCAAATGGACTGCTGGAGGAAAGTTATTCACCCAGAGAGGTAAATGAAGAGGCCAGAGAGGTAAATGAAGAGGCCAGAGAAAGACAGGAAACCTTCTGAGAAGACCCCAAGCAGCTGTATGATAGATCTAAACACAGCTGCCTAGTGCACATCCAGATGAAGAATGCCACTTTCTGTGAGCCTTGCTGGTAAACACACAGACACTTAATCAGCATCTTATCACTGTAAAAAGCAGCTCAGGGAGGAGTGAAATATTACTCTTCAAACACATTCTTGTTTGGCAAGGTGCTATACTGTAGTGGCCCTGCCAGCAGAGCAGTCTTCTGAAACAGCGTTAATGCTCTCCCAATACAAGAAGTCAGCAACCCAGCTGCTGCTAAGGATGGTTGCAAAGTGCAGCATCTGCTTCTTTATTTCTTTTCTTAATAGAGGTAAAATACTATGTGCTTTAAGTCTACAGTGACGACTCCACCACGAACTAGAACTAAAGTCCATGGATCACACTGCAACAGACAGATGTCAGAGTGACCGTGACAAACACGGTCTCATGGTCACTCTTCAGCTTGAAACATCAGCAAAACAGCTCTCCAAGGCCTTTGTCCTGGTCATATCCAGGCGTCTGAAAGCTATTGAAAAATACGTCTCTTTAGAATTAGAAGTTAGATGTGCCAACACTGACTTGAAGCCATGCTATGAACTGGTTATATTCACTAGTTGTGTAGGGCCAGAGATGGGCATGTCAGCTCCCTATAGCCTAACCACATACCTTGTCCTCCCAGTTGAGGTGAAGGCCCCGTACCACAGAAGCCTCACCCAGCACTCCCAAGCCCTTTTCCTCAGGGCTGCCTTCTATCACCTCCTCCCCCAGCCTGTATGCATAGTGTGGATTGTTCCCACGCAGGTGCAGGATGCTGCATTTGTTCGTGTTGAGCCTCATGAGGTTCACCTGAGCCCACCTCTCCAGCCTGTCCAGGTGCCCTTGATCCCACTGTCTATGTAATTGATAACAATATTAAACAGTACAGGTCCCAGTACAGATCCCTGAAGGCAGCACTTGTCATTGCTCTCCATCTGGACTTGAAGCCATTGACCACTACCCCTGTGTTTGATTATCTAACCAATTTCTTATCTATTGAACAGTCCACCCATCAAATCCATAACTCTGCAGCTTGGCAAGGAGGATTAAGAGGTGAGTAGACACAGTGCTTTGTGACAGGCTACAGTGGCAAGCGTGGAGGGGGGTATTTTGTGTTTTTCCATCAAGCAGGTATTTAGGGGTTTGTGGGTGTGGGGATGGTTGGACTGGGTGATCTAGTAGGTCCTTTCCAACCATATTTATCCTGTGATGTTGTGGGAGACTGTGTCAAAGGCATTACAGAAGACCATGTACTGAGGTACTGACAAAGGGAAGGAGGAGGAAAACACTACCATTCATGCCTTTGCACTTCAAGTTGGCTGGCCCCACGCTTGCAGCTTGTGTACCCACAGCTCCTCCGAAGACGTGAGATTTGCTCAGCCCCTCAGACCTACACAGGTGTTTTGCCACTGACAGGCATGGGAAATGATCCAGCCACTGAATTTCTTCTTCAGAACAGGGAAATGGAAAGACTTGCTGAGCAGCCAAGCTCTTACTGGCCCAGAAAGAAAAGTGAAGCTTCACCAAAACATTTCACCAAATCAAAAATACTGTTCTATTTTTTGAAGGGGCAAAGTTGCTGAAGTAATTTGCTCTCAAGTTTTTTCTCAGCTGCAGTACTGCTGTCTTGTTGCGGTTGCTCTTTGATCCCCTATAAATTCACTCAAGGAAAGCTACTTGTGATGGATGTCTGCTCAAAGAGTTAAAAAAATTAGCTGCATTCAGCAATACTAGGAAGTAAAAAACGTATTACCCTTTTTAAAGGGAAGGCGGAAGTTCAGTTTCCTCAGATTAATATTTTCCAGTGTCTGCTAGCTCATCAGCACGTTTGAACATCTCAGCATGCAGAATGTGCAACTCAGTTAAAACCCCCTACTCTCTTCTCAGTCATTTTCTCTTTGTAAGTCATCAGTAAGATTATCCTTGAGCAGAGAGTATGTTCCGTTTGTGGTCCAGATATTAGCAAAGAAATCCTTTTTCTCTAAGAAACTGGTGTTTTCAGGAGAAGTTGCTAGCAGCACCAGGCACTGAGAGCCCTTGAAGGCATCTGGCGTAGCTCAACCAGACATACAGTTACCAAAGCCCTGGAAATTCCAGCCTCTCTTTTCATTGATTGCTCTTATCCAGTCAGAGATGCAAAGCTGGTTATTCATTCCAGTGCCCTGCCTTGGGCAGAGAAGGTCTTTAACAGGAACGCACAAGCTGTTCTTCACCAAGGCCATTAGCATCTCAGAGGTAATATTCAAAATGAACATGAAAATGGTCTTTACAGTTGCAGAAGGGAAAGGGGCAAAGAGCAAACCACATTAGACTGAAGACTTGCCTAAGACTGCCTCTGTGGCAAAGCTGCTATGGAGAGCCCTTCCAGCGTGTGGCACAATGCACAGGCTAGGGTAGACTGGAGGACAGGAGAAGCCAGTTGGCACCACCATGTTTATGATGACCACTGTGACATAGACATCTCCACCACAGACATGTGGTTGCCATACTCCACAACTGAGTGAGCTTATCAGCGTCCCAAGGGCTCAGGACATACTCTCTGAGACTTGTGTCAGTGTTTGAGGCAGGTGATGTCACTACCACCCTGAGTGTTATTTACTGTGCATGTACTTACTCTTTTATAAGGAATATTCCGTAGCAGAAATATGCACATGAGCTGAGAGGAAAAACAGAAGCCTATAATGACATAACTGTGTACTTAAAAACCAAACCCATTTGGGATATGTTGTCGTTCTGCTTCCAAGCTCCTAAAAACTCAAACAATAATATTTTCCTAAAAGTCAAAGGACTCACTATGCCGGCAAAAATTCCTGCAGTGTTTAAACAGTCTGCCAGGGCCTCCACCAGCTTTTGACAAAAGCCCTTTCAAGATGCTGACTGCCTAATAACAAAATTCACTTGTTTAATGCAAACGTTTATTTTTAGATTGCCATGGCTGCTCTGGGACACCTCATGAAATCAGCTTCTGATTAGAGTGAAAAACAGGGAAGCTAAAACCTGCTTTATGTGGAAAGCCCTGCGTACTTAAGAGGCAACTCAGTGCACAGTGACTCAGCTGGCTGTTGTGGCAAAGATGCTACTTCTTGCTTCAGAGCAGCACTAAACTGCCCTGTGTGTGGTTTGATCTCAGAACAAGGCCTTTTGGCAACCTTGGCTTTTTGACTAAGGTCTTATGTGCCTGTTGAGTTTTTCCTCGCTGTGCAGCAGGGCACTTTGTTGAGGAACTGTGTAGAAGTCAGCACTCGGAACGTGGGGATAGGTGTTGTCTGCCCGGGGTCTTGGGGGTGCCGGTGCAGGATGCTGCCAGCTCCCCCAGTAGAGAAGCAAAGATGCCTACGGCGGCAGTGTGCATGCTTTTGAGATCGGGTTAATCCAGCATGCCTCCCTTTCTCTTATGCTAGCAGTAAAGCCTCTCATGGTCATCTGCATGTCTTGGCCAAGCTGCAGGCAGTGGACAAGGCAGGCAGAAGCCCAGGGCCACTGCTAGGCTGCTGTTACAACAGTTTCCCTGCGGAGTTAAGCAAACGTTCTCTGCTTATCCAGTGGTGCAGGAATCTCTTTTGTTTATTAACACTGCTGCTGTTACCTTTAAAAATGGACTTGTATATTGAGGAAATGGATGTTACTGCTCAAAAGCTTGTTCTTAGATTAAATGGTTATAAAAGCAGCTGAGCCACCTGGGCCAAAGAAGAAAAGGAGATTTCCTCTGGTCTGGAGGCTTTGCCAGCACGAACCTGCAACTGGGCCCTTCCTCTGTGGTAACATAGATGGAAATGGAGAGTCCTGTAGTTCAGGAGAGAGGCAGGACAGCCCAGTAGAGCTGGGGAATGGTATTCATTTCCTTGTGCTGCCTCAGACCAGTGATGAAATCATTGGCACTGGCTGTGCTAACCAGCCCTCTCTGTGGGCACTGTGTCCCACCTACCTTTGCAACAGGGCAGGAGCCGCGCTAGCAGGCTCCTGCATCCCCTGGGTGGATGGGGCTGGGCACGGTGGTGTTGCCTGGGCTGGCTTGTGGAAAATTCTGCTGCTGTGGTAGACATGTAGCCTGGCTTGTCTGTGTCTTGGCTGCTGACTGTGTAACGGGGATAATGGTATTTCCCACAGACGCTGTGGGAATGCAGCCATCAACACCAGTGAGACGGCAGATTACGTAGGTTTAATCCTGTCAGTGGTACTTTTTTCAACGTCTGCAAGGCTTATTGATTCAAGTAATGCAGGGTTTAGAGTCTTAAACCGTCCCCACTTTGCTAAGAAAAGTGCAATTTTGTCTTGGAGTGCCTCACAGGCCTCCATGGTGAAATAACAACGGAGATTTCATCCCTGACCCTGCTGTGGGGCAGAGCTGCCTCCTGTCCTACTGGTAGCACAGAAGTGCCCTGTCTGTGCTCTGTTTGGGCGTCCAGACCACTCACATGTTTGGATTATCTTAAGGTAATGTCATTCTTTCTTAATACTGAATAACAGTGTTTTGGGGAGAGACTCTTCTTCCACTTTAGACCGGTGCTCAGCAGTAAAAGCAAGTTATTTCTGCGTTCCTGAACTCCCTACCCCTGTTTTTCCACATGCACATGCAAATCTGGCTGGTAGCTCCGGGTCTTATCATTGCAGGTCAGCTTCCCATCCTCCCTAATAACACTCATGATGAAAAATTATGTCAGCCAGGAAGGAAAGCATTGGAGGTGATACAAATGAGTGTATTCATCTCCCAGACTTGTCCCTGACACACACACGATGGGGAATTCAAGGGCTGAATAAATACGAGGTCTGAGCTATCTGCTCACAGAGTAGTCTCTCCAAGGAGCTCTTGTCTGTGCTGTGCTTAATCTGCAAGGACATGAGGGATTACATTTTCTAGGACTGGTATTCCCACACCTTTCAGACTCATTATGTCACTAAAAGAAAATAAATGAATGAGACTGAAAGTGCAGCTCTGTAAAACAACCCGGTCCAAGCCTAACAGGGATCCAAAAAGAATTCTCTGCTGAACTACAGCCCGCGCAGGAGCTGTTAGTAGCTGCTTAACAGGCTAGCAGGCTCAGTTTTCTATTTATTCTTGCCTAGAAACCTGCAGACATGAAAGCCTGCGTTGCTGTGTATAATTCTAGACATAAACAACAGCAGGCTAGCACAACCACAAGGTAGATAAACTCCCAGCTGGTAGAGAAGACAAAATCTGTGTCTATAGAAGTTGTCACAGACCCATAGTTCTACTTTATTTCCAGCACAGTGCTTTACATGTTTTGTATTTAAGCGTAGTGGAAGAAATCCTGTCATCCTTGAAATCAATGACTCAAGCCTCAGACTCCTGCAGATTAAATCTCTTGTTCAGTTCACTGGCCCTAGCAGCACCAAAGCCCGAAGCCAAAGCAGGAATAAATCAGATGTGTTATTTCTTGTTTATCATGGAGAGAACTACCTTCTGGAATCCTGTCTGTTGCAAACACAACACAGGTCGAAAGCTGTCTTCGCCGGTGCCCTAAAAGCAACTGATGTAACCGGTTCCTTGTGCGAGTATAAATACTCTTCTGTGGAACCAAAATGTGTAAAATAGGGTGGAACGGTTGGTAGCTGTTGAGTCAGTAAAATTCAGAAGTGATGAAAGTAAAAGGGTTTTTGTTCTGTTTAAGAAAAGAAATGAATAATTTTCTGTGTGAGCCTGCCTTGTCACAAAGACAGAGCAGGTATCTGATCCCGTCATACACTGCTGCCAACTCCAGACAGCTTTCCAGGTGTAATTGTCATTTAGCCTGAATTTCATTCGTCGTGGTTACTCCTCTGTTTTAATTTGATTTTACAAAAATGAAAAAGAATATCCTTCTGCTTCTAAACCACACTGTCATGAATTCCCAGACGACTAAGTGTCCCTGCAAGTGCATTTTTAGTTAGTATTTGTTTAACTTTAGTAACTAAGAAAAGAACTAGTTGGAGATACATGAAATGTGGCTGCATACATGCATAGTACACTTGACAGCTCTGTATGGTAATAAGACTGTAGACTGCTGCAAGATCTTGTCTACACCAGACAGTGCTTTGCCATCTCAGCAGAAGCAAAGTAGAGGCAGAACTGCCCGCATCCATCAGGGTAAGTGTGGGCAACATTCAACAGGTAGTTTTGAGAGCATCTGCTAGGACAAGGTGCCAAGCAGGCCCTTTCTGCCTGTATGGCTGGATCCCAGGCACCTTCCTGGAGGTGTTAACCCAGCCCATCTTAGCATGGGGTGCCCAGGGCAGCCAGTGCCAAGGAAAGCATGGTTGTTCAATTCCACTGGCCGCGTAAAAGGAGGCTCAGATCCAAGGGTGGCTTGGGGGACTTTCTCAGCAGCGGCGTGTCTGCTTACTCTCATGGTTTTGTAAAGTTTGTTTTGCCCTTATAGTTTTTCCCCAAAGAAAAGAGGAATAATGATACAAAACAGAGACACCATTACAGCTGGGTAATGTACTGAAGAAAGCAGTGAGGGATGGCACGAAGAGAAATACTTTGAGTGAAGCATCACCCCAATTGCAGCATTATGCCTTTGATGTGTGGAACAAGCCAAGGTCTTTAACGTCTATACTTTTAACTTTGGACCATTAGACAAATTTCCATCAGAAGACTAATCAAATGAACATTTATTTTCCTCCTTTCTATTTGGCTGCAGCTTTTCTCGTTTTGTTCTGGTTTGTTTGTTTGCTTGTTTGATGTTTTAGAAGGGTTGTGGCTGGGGAAGTGAGAACTTGGCTTGATTTAAAATGTAAATGCAATTCTATCAATCTTCCCCTCCACTAATAGGCTGCCTGGGCATTTTAAGGGCATATAGTGAAAAGGAAACTGTGACTGCTAAAGAAAACCCACCCCCTGCTGTCCCTGTTCATATTTATTTCACAATCGGCCCATTGAAGTGGTGTGATTCACACTCCGATGCTGTCGTTGTCTAGCTGGCAAAGTCACTCGTGAATTTAAAGAAGTTTCCCAAGCTGAAAACCAGGCAAACTGCATTTGGGGCAAAAAGCAATCTTATCAGCGATGAGAGCTAGTGAGTCACTGCAGTGATCTCTCTTGCTGAGAGCTGAGGCTACCCTTGCAAATGAGAAACGTTCTTGAAATAAGAAGCTGTCTTCAAAAAGCTGTGAGAAGCGTGTAGCTTTTGAAATGTAAAGTGTCCTTCTAACATACATATACATAGACTATACAAGAATAAAGTCATGCTAAAGTTTGCAGAGGCAATTTAAATGTCCTTTGTTAAAACATTGTTCCTCAAATAAATAGGGTAAAAGCATGTGTGGGTGCACAAGAGGGAAAGAGGCTGCCCAGTTCCCCAGTAATCTCGGCTAAATACTAAAGGAAATGCCTGTCTATTTACCCTAAATTATCCAAACTTAATGTATTCATCGTCTACTGCACAACCAAGCCGTTTGTGTGAAATGATGGTTTCCTGGTAGCACAAAGACACACGAGTGAGGCAGTACCCGTACCGTACGGATCACATAATTCCTGTGTAACAAGCATTCCCCATATATGTTTTCACTTAAGTGATACTTAAAAGTATCAGAGCCAGCATCAACACAGAGGATCAGACTATCCTAAAGGAAGAAAGATGACAGGAGACTAGATTACTGGAAATAATGAAATCCCAAGAGATTTTGATTTTGGCTATGAGTTTTTGCACAGTATTTCCATGGTGATGCAACAGTTTATTATATGACATTGGCAGAGGATGGAAAACAATGTGCTGATTCTATTACTACATATTTTCTCTGTAATCGTGGGGTAGATATTAGCCACTAGTCAGAATTGTCATGAAAATTGGTTGCAATCTTAGTATGTGGCAGAGGAGATATAACCACCAGGGGCAAGGAGGTATTAGCACCAATGTAGAAGCAGCAATCTGATAATTTGGCATATTACATGCAATTCAGGTCACCCGTGGCTGAGGAGAATGAATTCAGAATGCAGGATATGCAGAAAGAACAGTAAAAATAATCAGTGGGCAGGACAGAGGAGGCAATGTGAGCATTTCCCCATTCTAAACCCTTTCTAACTCCTTTTGTCCCAGCAACTTTTCCAATGGCGGGGTGCTTGTCCTGGTCTAGCAAAGTGACTGTCAGCTCTGTGGCTCTCCAGCCCCGTAAGAGTCTTCCTTATTCACAGCTGACCCATTTTCGCATTACTGTTATGAGGAAGTTCTGAAACGGGTGGAAAGGAAGTTAGACAACGTCTCTACACAAATGCATCCCACTTGCTCAAGAAAGTAGAAATCTAGGCACACAGGGATTGCAGAGCCTAGGCAAACTGGAACTCTGCTTTAGTGCTGCCCTTCGGTTTGAGCACTGCCTTGACTGTTGACCGGCAGCCATTGCTTTTGACTGAGAACTGGAGTTGCAGAGGCATAAGGAGGTGGTCTGTGGCTTTCTAGAATAGAGCACACAGCTGTCTGAAGTAGAGGCTGGAGGCCTCAAAGTCCAGCCCAAGGAAGGATATGATAATGCACTGGCCAGAGAAGTAGTATCTGCGCCAGACCCTAGTATGAATACAGCATTACAAGTGCAGTGCAAGCAGCACTGTGCAGCTACGCGGCGCTCTTGGAAAGGCTGGGTTTGCTCCTGGGGAATGTGAAAAGCATATGGACAGGCAGCACAGCAGCTGCCACACTATGAACATGGACCCATTTTATTCATCAATTGTACACTAACAAAAAGGCTGGCATCAACTTTGTTTACGTCAGAAAAACACAGTTCCAATTCTTCCTATTGCATAATTTAGGTACATGTGCTTTGATAATAAAACAGTGTGCCAGGAGCAGAGTGATGGCATTGTCCCCACCACTTTCCCTCTGACACTGAAGAAAAAGGGAACAAATAGAGTCAAAGAACCCAAACAACACTCAGGAAAGCATCTGAAGTGATCAAAGCACATTCTTTGAGTCTGCTTTACAAACACTTTGCAAAGAAGGGTTACATCACCAAACACAGCGAGTCAGATCTTGATGCCAGTAAACCAGCTCAGTTGAGCTTTACACTTTGATAGGAGTAGAAAAAAATAACATAAAAAAATCTTCAGTGAGATGCATTTTGTCAGCCTTGCTATCAGGTGTTCAACATGTTAGGGGATGGCTAAATCTATTTGTTGCTCTCTGAGGCTGCTGAGTCCTCACTGAGACAGACCCAGTGTCCGGCCCAAGCTCAGTTGGTGAATCAACATTTGCAAGAACTAGGAAAAGCTCTGTGCTGATCTTTTAGTTCATCTGTATTTAATACACCTTTATGCTAACAGACCAAACCTCAGGGGAAAAGAGGGACTTATAAAACATGTGGAATGCATCTAAAGAGTGGTTTGGGAAAGGTGCTTGGTCACAGCCCTTTTACAGCTAGAAAATATTGATTATTTAATGTATTTATCTCCCATTCTTTTCCCAAAGAGATAGGCAAGGTTGCAAGGTTTCTGATCTCAATACACTAGAATAAAATTGTTTTTGATGCTATAATCTGGCCATTAATGATGTCAGGCATGAAGCTTTCCTTATGCCCTGGCAGGATGTACTCCATTTCTGTCTTGGTAAAATCTGATTTTCTCTCTGTGCTGCAGCAACTGTAAAGCACAAGATGCCCCCAGGGAGGTGTTTTGTTTAGCTGTGCAGACACATTCCTCCAGGAGATACTGAAGCTAACCACACACACACACACACAGGCACTGTGATTAGATGAATTCAAACCCTGAAGAGAAAGCAAACCAGTGTCAGCTCTGTGGTCTGTCAATTGCTCTTTTCACATTCTCCTTTAATTTTTCACCAGGTCTGTGGGCCAGTGCAGGCAGTGCAGGCACTTTCCTGACAGAAAGCACTGACCAAGAACAGCCCTGCATCCTCTGGCCACCTCAGAGCTAGGAAAACCCATGGAAAACAATTTGCCATTCCAGCACTTGTTTTTTTCCACGTGTGAGACAGACGTGGGCAGTGACAATTGTTCTAATTCAGGGTCTGCAGCAACACAAACTTCCAGCATGTGACCATGGAGGAAAAGTTGTGCAAGGCAGGAGACAAGAGAAAACCTAGATGTTTGTTTCCTCTTGTGTGCATTGTTTTCTTTTTGCCCACTGAAGAAAGAGCTGTGGGAAATNAACAAGACAACAGATATGATAATATGATTAAAATAAATGTACTACTATAACCATCAGCATCTGACCCTTGCTTAGGACGTGGCTTCTGTCCTGAAACAGAGCTACTAACAGGCCAAAATGTCTCTCAAACTCAATTACACTGCAGAGCTTTCGCTTTTTTACTTTTATTTATTTAACACATTTATTTGTCTATAGTTTTTATTTATTGAGCCTTTTATTTTTAAGCATTTTGATCACTGAAAGGAAAAACAACGGGGAATTGTGGGCTGTATGCAGACAGCTGACCTGAGAAAAGGTGAGGTCAAACCATAACAGATGCCTCTGCAACCATCCCCAGCAATGGATGTCCCACCTGTGCTGCCCAACCAAAGCCCCTGAAGATCATAGCCTGATGTGACAGTGAGCTTAGGGACTGTCCTTCTGGGCACTCTGTCAGATTACCAACTACCCCAAGGGGCAGCAGAGTGGCAGCAGAGCCTAAAGGTGGTCCTGAGTGGGCAGGCAGACCAAGGATTGCCAGTTTGATGCTGGAGTGATACAGAAAACATCCCCAGCCTCACAATGGACTTTGCAGGTTGGTTTGCTCAAAGGCACTGCTGGGTAGGGACTAAGTTTTCATAAGAGTTTTGAACGATGTTAAACGTGCTGTCCTTTCTTAACAAATGATTCTAGTAATTAGAAAGCCAATAGTTAACAACTAGGATAAGACTAACGTAAACGAGGGTATTTTTCCCCTTCAGTTTGTTCTGCTGCTGAAGCTGATATTAAACAGTAGGTGTGACAATTACATGCTTGTAAGAAAGCATATAGTAAGCTAGTTTTGAATTAGAATACGAACATTGAAAGATGCTTTGAGTAGAACTGGTGTGTAAATTGCTTACATTTCTAGTGCAATGCACGAAGGAGTTTCAGCTGTGTCAGAGACCAGCATCTGATGCTGATGTCTTTTGAAGAAAGTCCTAGTTAAAAGGAGAAGAGAGTGTTTTTCTTGGGGGGAAACCTAAGGTGCACATCCAGAAAACTGGGTTGACAGTATGTCAGAGCTTTTACTACATAATTTAGAATCATCCTTAACAAGCCATGTGCCCGTTGGTCCCTCTGAAGCACAAACGCCCCAGGGAGTATGACAATGTTTTGCTTTTTCTTTTTGTTGTTTATGCATGCTTGACTTTAATTTCTTTCATATTGTTCCCTCCAGCAAGGGAACAAAGTCTGCTCTTCACGTAACTTACTGGAGTACGTTTGAAGCTCAGAAGATGATGACACTTCTTGTGATTATCTACTATGCGGGAGAGAGCTGGATACTCACTTCCAGATGACATATGTTGTTAGTGCTGCTAGATGGATGACAGTGTGAGGGGTAAAGTCACAGAACAAGGCTCCCACTGTGCTGGAAACTATGCAAACGTGGTGAAAAGATGATCTCGGGGTTGCAGGACTTTGGGATAACCTCTGTGCAGTTCTTAGGTCAACCTACTGCTGTTTTTCTCCCAAAATAAGTTCCTTCCATCCACCAATAACAATATATTTTCCTTGTCTGGTAATTGTGTGCCTAGTGTAATATTCACTTAACAAAATCAACAAATGAAAGACGTGGTGGATTCCTTACTCTTCTGCCTGTTGCCACCAGTGAAGCGTGACCACTTGAGACAGCAGATGTAGAAGCTAATGAATTTTCTCTCTTTCCCAAGACAGACTGCTCCTGAATACAGTAACAGCTCTGGTGTCAACCAGTCACACAGGAAGAGCACGTAAATCTGAAAGTAAGTGTCTGTATCTTGTTTGGTGCTGTTGCTGACAGGTTTGGTGGTTTAGAGTACATGGGTGTTCAAGCCAGCCATCATCTTTTCCTCCAACAGTAGCAGAATAAAAGCTGCTGCCAACATCTGGAAATCATAGTACATTGACTTTGTCAGTCTTTCTGAACAGTTTCTCATGTTTGGGTCAAGCCTGAAAAGCAACTTCTTCCTTCTTTTTGCCACCTTGGTACCTGTCCCAGAGAAGAGGGAAATTTCATAGCACCAAGAGCAGAGCACAGCTCGTATGTTCAGCTGCAGAAGGCCTCAGGCCAGTCCTGTCTGTGGGCAATGAGCTGTCACATTGCTATCCACAATCCTCTAATGGCTCTCATTCGGTGGTATGGACTCATCTGGTGTCTGACAATCAAGTCCACTACCACCCACTGGACCCTTGAGTACCACCACGTGCTTGAGACGTTAACTTCTTAGTGGTGGCTTCTTTCTTGATGACACCGAGGACTGAAAATGAAATATCCTGAGTTGATGCTTTGTTTGCCAAGAGTTAAGCTGAAAATCCAGCCAGCACGGGGAAACAATAGAGCACAAATTAAAACCACGGGTGAGCTAATGACCAGCAAGTTCTGTATTCACATGCATAAAGCAAGCAAGCACAAACTCTGTGTTCAGCAATGCCAAATGAAAACACACTGTCTTTTTGTCCAGAAAGGAAGCGATTGTACAAAGTACAGGCAGAAGATACACATTCAGATGTGCTTTAAGCACTCACAGTGCCAGTGCTTTGGAATTCACCTATTCAGTAACTGAGGGTGCAGTAGCTCTTTAAGTTCAGGTAGCAAGTGAAGCAAAAATGAGAATAAATGGTTTGTTTCATTATTTCACTCTGAGTTTTATGATTCTGACCATTTTCTTTTCCTGTCTAATATTCAATTTCAACAGCAGCTTTTAAAGTAACTTTAGCAATTGGTTTATATCCAATGGTTCAGTAACTACACACAGACATCTTGATGAACAGATCTACATCCAGGGTGGATACTGCTGAGACTCAGTTTTCACTTGCTTAGTTTAGTACAAGAAGTACATTCTGACTCTTCCGGACGTGGCACCTCTGAACAGTCATTGTAGTACCCTTCTTAATTAAATAAGATGCTTACTGGTCTATTAGTTTCCAAATACCAATCGAGGTCAAAATGCTTTGAAACAAGGTAAGAAATGTGAGTACCTGTCTTTTGGAAAAACAGAATGCTTGCTTTCGAGAGGTGACATTTTCTAGCATGAGCACGAGTATATGGCTGCCAGTAGTACCTAGGCAAGATAAGCATCAATGAAGAAAACAAAGCATAGTTAGTGATCTGAAAGAACCAGAAGCAATGGGCAAAGAACAGAAAGTGTTATGTGGCTACTCAATAAAAGTATGTATTTGCTCCTGAATTGCTGCCATGCCCACAGGCCACAGCAGATCAGCAGAAGCTGAGGCAGTTTGGCTCTTTGCACTCTTTCTGCCCCCTGTTCTCAGGATGTGACCCAGATGGAAATTGCTAGGACTTTTGCAAAATCCCTGTTTGTGACCACACTCGCAAGTACTTGTGCCTGGAACAAACTTCACCTGTGTGAGAAGAGGTCATCGTTAGGTCTCGTAGCCAGAACAGTTTATATAAGCGACATCACCAACATAATTTCACCCTCGTATTTTCTCTTCTGTGGTTTTTATCCCCCTCCAAGAGCTGTCGGTCACTCTATTGAAGACTCCTGTAATTTCAGCAGTAAGCCACAGTGGGCTCCTTTCAATCAACAGCAGCAGCAGCGTCACAGCAAGCAACACCAGTAACACATTTCCCTCCAAGCAAGCACACTCTGACTTCACTCAGGCGCACAAATGTGCTCCAAATCCCAATCACCATCGCTCGGCCCAGCAAGACAAAGGCTGCAAACTGAGTTCAAACAAAACCGATAAGCAAGTGGAAACATTTTCTTCCTGCAGAAAAATAACCCAAATATTTATACTGTGCCTACCTGCAGGAAACAACATTCATTCCCATGGGTTTGCTGCAGCATTTCTCCCCTCTGGGCTGAGGACCCACATCCTCTGAGTGAAAAACACCATTCTCCTTTGACCTCTAGTTGAAAAAGCCATCATACTTCTCAAAAGACATGAAGAGACTCCAACTTTTGGAACCTCAGTATGAAATGAACCTGTCTTGAAAAAGCTGCACTCAGTCTTGTAAAGCAGGTCTCAGCATCAGGGTAATGGAAGCAGAAGCCACATTTTCTTCAGCTTAATTTTTCTACTTCCCAGTTCATCATCTGCATCACTACTTTAGCCTAATTTTTCCAGACTGAAGACGTAGCGGGGCTTTTGTTAACAGAAAATGCAGAGATAGGCAGAAGAACAGATGCCACAGGTGGTGCTTTGAGCAATGCTGGGCAATTAGGCCATTTGTAACTCTCTTTGTACCCATAAATACACATAATACTCATACAGACAACTCCAGTGGATCCCACTGAAAGCTGGTGCCATTTCTAGGGTCTGAGCATGATTTATAATGGACTTTGGATGTCATCATTCTCACAAATGCCATCTAAAGCTATTTTAAAATATTATCCTTAAAGGGAGGTAAAATCACAGAATCAATATGGAAAGAACACTGTGTCACGAGGTGTGGAAAATACTTTCAAATGCAGGGATGGACTGCTATCCCTTCTCCAGTCCCATTTACGGAAGAGTACAGAGAGATAATCAGGAAAGATATGAAACTAATAGCCTTTGTAATGGTTTAGGGAGAGAATCTAAATCGTTTTAGGTTGGTGCCTGTAATTCAAGCACTACAACCAGCTCTCACCGAGAGTTAACAGGCAATGAAACCACTTTGCTAGAAGGACAACAGTTTATTGAACCCACAACCAAGAAAAAAAAGAAAAAAAAGCCCAAATAAGTGAAAGAATCAAAAAGGTAAAACAGACACTGGATCACAGTGCCTTTACACACACGGAGAGAAATGGGAGACAGCTAACACATCGGGTTTTGGCCTTAGATGAGAGGTCTGTGGCAAGAGAATGTACAAAAACACTCATAACCACAACAGCCACCAAACACACACACACTCGCACCCCACTTTCTAGGAGAGTAAGAGTAAGGGGGTGGGGGTGGAGTGTGTGTGTGTGGCAGGAATACAGCACGCAATACACATCTGGTGCTTGTGGGAAAACTCCTTTTCCTGATCCCCATGCAGACATCAGCACTCTGTGACATCTCCAGCACACTTTTAGCTCCCATCGGCTCAGGGCTCTTCTTTGAAGCTGTAACATCAAATGTGGAGGATACAAGAGGGTTCCAGACTCACTCTCTGTTTGCCAAAGGCTTAGGAGATGAGAGGTGCAGCCACATTAAGGCTTTTTTTTTTGCCTTCCACCCTTCGGTGGCAGGGGGTCGAAAGCCATTTCTCCCCCCCACCTTGGTGGTGGTGGAGGAAGCTCTCTCCTTGAGGAGCTCTCTGTCTCTCTCAAAACGTGTCACAGCAGTAAAAGGAGAGACATATGGCTGCTCTCCACACAAACAGATGAAGTGAAGAAGAAGCAGGAAGCCCAAAGCAGGAAGTTCCAAACCAGTTGTCCTGGTTCACAGAGTTGTCTACTTGCCACGCTGAAACTAGGGGAGAGCCTGGAATTCTACGCTGCTTATTGCAAGTTGCTATAGCAATTCCCCATTCCCCCAGGCCGAGAAATGCAGCAGGGCAATGCTGTTTACTGGGATGCACCCAGCTGTGACAAGCAGAACTGATTTCCCACTTCTGTGCTGACTAGTCTGCTTGGGAAAGTTTCTGTTTCTAACCAAGCATGAGTATTCCAAACTGGGTGTCCAACGAGAAAATATTTTCCCTTGTGAATGGGAGTTATCCTCCAAGGTTACCTCCAGGCTTATTTCTCACAGCTGTCTGGTTGCTAATGAGAGACTGGATGATCTTTAAGGTCTTTTCCAGTCTCATCATTACTGTGAGACTGTGGCATGGTTGTAATCTGCTCATTGCCTGCACCTATGCCCTGTATTGAGGACTTTCAGTAGGATGCTTCTGCTGGTGCTTTCATACAATTTTCTGTTTGAATCGTTGTAAATTGAGATAAGGTGGAGGGTAGCACATGACCAAATGTTGAGGTGTCTGCAGCAGAGACTTTTTCACCTATTATTTTTTTAATGAACTGCATTTTTGTACGGTTTTTTTAAAGAGGGAAGAATGAGGGAACAAGTACATTCTGTAGTCAGTCTAACGACTGCACTGTGGTGAGGAGCAGCTGAGGGAACTTGGGTCACCTATCTGGAGAAAATGAGGCTGATGGGAGACTTTATTGACCTTCAAAACTCAGAGGAGGTTGTAGAAAAGTGGAAGTCAGCTGCTTCTTCCAAGTTATTAGCAATATTGTGTTAGATTGACATTACTGTCATGTATTATTTCCTTCCTGTTTCCACCCTGCGTGGTTTGGCAGCAGTGCTGGTGGGTGAGTGGAGAGATGGCTGAGGGGAAGGTTTTAAGGGAACACAGATGCTATGTGTGAGGCAAAAGTGTGAAGGGGATTCTGGAAAGAAGGAGTGGAGAGAAAAGGATGCCCAGACGCCACTCTGACATGGTCTATGCATTTCTGTTTAGGTTCTGTGTTCTGCTTTTGCAGCATCAGCTGCCTTGAGTGCCTTGACTCTGTTTTGGCTTAGGTTTTCCTCTGACCTCTGCTCAGGGACTGCAACTTTCTGCTGGCCCCAGTTGCTCTGGGGCCAAGCCCCTTCATGCCCCCTGCATCGGTTCTTCACCTGCTTCTCCTGTCCCCTTTGTTTCCTTGTACATTAGTTCTTTCTTCTCTTGTACCCTCTTTCCTCTTGTTGTCCCTATTATTTCCCCCATTAAAGTTATAGCATTTTATTCCAGTTGCCTNAGGTTGTAGAAAAGTGGAAGTCAGCTGCTTCTTCCAAGTTATTAGCAATATTGTGTTAGATTGACATTACTGTCATGTATTATTTCCTTCCTGTTTCCACCCTGCGTGGTTTGGCAGCAGTGCTGGTGGGTGAGTGGAGAGATGGCTGAGGGGAAGGTTGTAAGGGAACACAGATGCTATGTGTGAGGCAAAAGTGCGAAGGGGATTCTGGAAAGAAGGAGTGGAGAGAAAAGGATGCCCAGACGCCACTCTGACATGGTCTATGCATTTCTGTTTAGGTTCTGTGTTCTGCTTTTGCAGCATCAGCTGCCTTGAGTGCCTTGACTCTGTTTTGGCTTAGGTTTTCCTCTGACCTCTGCTCAGGGACTGCAACTTTCTGCTGGCCCCAGTTGCTCTGGGGCCAAGCCCCTTCATGCCCCCTGCATCGGTTCTTCACCTGCTTCTCCTGTCCCCTTTGTTTCCTTGTACATTAGTTCTTTCTTCTCTTGTACCCTCTTTCCTCTTGTTGTCCCTATTATTTCCCCCATTAAAGTTATAGCATTTTATTCCAGTTGCCTGGATTCCAGTTGCCTGGATTCCAGTTGCCTCTTATTCTAGAATTCTCCTATTAAAAATGAATCTGCTCTGTGGGGGTTCTGCCTTTGGTCCTAAAACCAGAACAAATAGGACAAGAGGAAATGGCCCCAGGTTGCTCTGGGGGGAGGGGGGGGTTAGACTGGGCAGAAAGAAAATGGTCAAGTATTGGAACAGTCTATCTAGGTAAGTGGAGAAGTTACCATCCCTGGAGGTGTTCAACAAATGTGTAGATGTGGCACTTGGAAACATGATTTAGTGGGTGTGGTGGCACTGGGTTGATGATTTGAGTCAATGATCTTGGAGAAGTCTTCTAACTTCAATGATCTTCGATGTTTTTGATCAAACGGCAGAAACTTCATCAGAGGGACTAAAACAAGGACAACACTAAGCCTGTAACCTTATTAGAGGCCAAGCCTGGAGACCTCTTCTCCATTCATAGTAGCAATGTTGTAGGAGCAGATCTGGAACGGGAAGGGCTGTAATAAGGCTGTAATGCCCACACTACATGTGTTTTTGGGGTTTCTCTTAGACTACCTCTAGTCTGATGCCATGGGCTGACTTCCCAGTGCCAGTCAGGCTGTGTAAGGTGTGCTCCTACAAGGCACCTTCTGATTTTGATTTATCTCAAAGGAACATAGAGTATGTTTCGAGACCGCTCCTTGATGCAGGGAAAATTCTTACTGACTCAACATGAAGACTTTCTTTATAAGTATATTCATGGGTCAAACCAGAGTAGTAATGCAGATGTAGCCAGTGCTGGAAAGAACCCCAAGGCATTTCATCACAGTCCTGTGTGGCATATTAATTCAGGGCACGTGTTGAAGTTTGAGCTGGGTTAGGGTCTGGTAATAGGGACAGGAGCTGAAACTGCGCATGTAGGAAGATTCAGGAGAACAGAAAGAAACCTCTCCCCAGCTCCGGTCAGAACTGGACTGTGATTCAGCTAGCTGGTGCTTTTGTGAATTAATGTATTTGGGCAGACAAACTTGTTTTCACAAGCTTTGGGTCTAAGTTTTCTGTTTGCTTTGGGGATCTTGTGTTTCTGGGAGTTCCTGTTTTCGTTTGGAACCCCAGTTCTGGGGAAGAAGGAGGGAGAAAATCTAGTGGGCAATCTTCACCTCGGAGCGTGGTGAAAGATGCCTGTAAACAAAACGTTGTCTGGGTCCCTGTGAACCCAAGAGAGCCAGGGTGTGGAGAGGAAACCACCAGCAGCAGAGGCCAAGGCACCAAGTTCTTAAAAGGAAACCGCATCCTCCAGAAGACGGGTGCTGGAGCAGCTGGTGTGGCTGTAGCCTGTGAGATCCCCCACCATGGAGAGAAGTCGAGGGAAGTCTCAGGAGAAGTGGTGGGGGTCTGTCTCCACATTGCCACTTGAGAAGTGCTGTGCTGGATCTGTTCCCCTTCAGGCATGTTTACAGACATTGGAAATGGCTTTTGATCTCCCTCTGATGTTCTGGGGGGCTGATGACTTGTTTTGAGTATGGGGAACTTAGTTTTCTTGTTGCAGAAAGAAGGTGCTGGTTGGTTCCCTGAATCTAGCTCTGTCTAAGTGCTGAGTTAGCCATCCCTGTTGTTTTTCAGCCCATTAGCACTGTGCTGGTTATGTTAATTAGAATTTCTCCTGGACCTGACCAGCTGGTTGGCTGGTGACAGCATCTTTGTGGTAGAGCTGAAAGCAGAGACATATCTGCATGGAAAGCTTTATCTGTCATATTTCCCCCTTGAATTAATGCACAGTTAGGGGGTAAAGAAGCTTATTTGGTTCTTGGAAATATAGAGACCGAAGCTGACTTTAGAAGGTTAACAAGGTTCTGACAGATAGCTGGGCTCTTAGGTTAATTGCATTTGATTCCAGTAAATGCAATACCGATGAGCAGCAAAGAGCTTTCCCATGCTTGTGCATGACCAAAAGTAAATTACAAGGTGCTGGATAGATAACTCCTGTCATTTTTCATGAGGCGCAATTACATGTCTTTAACTTCTCAAGCTGAGTGGTTCTCAAGCATCATTAGGCTTCACTCACAAGGTACATTTAAACCTATCTCTCCTACTTTATCTCTTCTACCTCTCCATTGCACTGATTATGCTCTACGATGTGTGTATCAAACGTGTGTGCAGAAAACCTCTGTGTGAGATACGTGCAGAAAGAGGTGTGATTACATTTGAAGAACAGAAAACCACACAAAACAGAGGAAGATGTACAGTTACCAGACTTCTTTCTTTGGGATGTAGTCTTACTTTTGTGTCTTTTTAAATTACCATATGGTGTTTATTTTTCCAGCCTCTAAGCAGTTAAGGTAGTGTAAAGATGGTAGCGTACTTACTAAAAGAATACTTAACATAAATTGGGATTCTCATCCAACTTGTTCTGAAGACGCGTGGGAACTCTCAAATTCTGTCTATTGGTTCAATAAACTTGAATTTCACCCCTTTTGCTGCCCAGCTTGAACAACTCAAGAAAGCATCTATCGAGGCCTGATGGCTTGAATAGGGTATTCAGCAGCTGTTTTCCATTACCTTACAGATCCAGTTAATATTGATAAGTGTTGCTTTAGCTGCTACTTCTGTGAACAATTGATTTTTCTTTCTTGCATTACTCAGCTACCTGTTCACAAAATCATTGTGGTTCCTAGTATGACGCTCGATTTGCACAGGCTTATCTTGTGATTTCAGTTTTCAAACCATAACTTTATATTTTCTTAACCTGTGAGGTGAGAGGATGTGTCTTGAGCAGTTCTAGTGTTCTGTTTCCAAATGGAAAGTACAGGAAGTGTAGCTGTACTGAGAAAAAAAGAAAGAAGAGAGTTGTAAGTCCCCCTGACACCCTTACTTAGTGTTTTGCCTTAATAGCCCAAATGTAATAGCTCTAAAGGGGCAGCCTCTTAACTATTCTGTGAAGCATTGCTCTTCATCTCTTGGACTACTTTATGAATTCCTGAAAGACACTCTGCAGGCTATGATAGATTGGGAAGTCTATAATTTTACATCAATCAATACTACTGATAAACTACTAGTCACAATGAAGAATGTGGTGAAACACAATAGGATGAGCTATTAGCAGAGAATCCCCAGTGCTCCAGATACAGCTTACATGAAAAGGGGAAGAAAAAATCATTAAGCTTATTAAACAGCTAAGATTGGGTGGAACACAAACCACACAGTGCCAGCACAGGATGTGAAAGCGAAGAGCTGGCCTCTCACACTGTAGGTAACGGCTGTGCCTCCAAGCAGCAGAGCACCCAGAACAGCCTGCTTGAGAAAGCACAGATCTAGCATGATCTCCTCTGGAATACTTCCTGTGGGGAAGAGCAGGAGGTATAGATATTAGGTTACTGGCGGGACCTTGTAGGAGTTGTGCTGGAAGAAAAGCCAACACAGGTGCTCAGGAAACATTCTAGGGCTGTGCATTCCTCACCAGCACTTTCGTGGCCCTGTTCTTTTCCAGGAACACTTACGCCTGTTGCCCTGATTGTTAAACCAGTCTGTCTCTGTAAAGAAAGGGAAGGTAGTTCAGATGTTTTCACTTGCCCCTTTTTTCATTTGCAAGAACTTTGTTCTGATAAACATACTTTGTATGTGAAAACCCTTCACGGAAAGATGAAGAGATGTTTGGTGGTCACAGATTAACAACAGCAGGAATGGAGCATGAGTATCCCTGGTCCCAATTTCATTTCCAAGCTGGACATTGCCATGTGCAAGCACATGATATTGCAGTAAATTTAATGCCCTCGACTGGTTTAGAAAGGTTCCTTTCCAACACACCATTTACAAAACCAAAGGGCAAGACCAAGAACCACACAGGCAGATGAAATTTTGCCCATGCTTCCTGTGGATGTACCTGCACTCAGGAGTGCCCAATCTCGTTTTTTGCAGTTTTTATCTCTCACGCTGCTAACGGCTTGACTCTGCTCCCATTGCAGCTGTTCCACACCAAAGAATTGTTATCAACCGTAACAGGGTAGACACCTTGCAGAGGGCTGACACTGAACTTCTCAATTCCAACCCTAATAATTGGGTTTTGCTTTCTCATACTATGGGCTTACAAATTTCAGTTGTACCAAGGAAGGAACTTAGAAAACACTTCCACAAGCTTTCCCTGTTATTTCAGTGCTGTCATTTCATGCATAATGTATGTCACAGTGAATTCCACAGGAACAGGTAAAAGATACAAAGGAACAAAACGCTCTCTATTTTGAAGTGATTTCTGCTACACACTGCAGAGAAAATTGCTTAGGGTTTATCAGCCTGAGATTTAGCCTAACAGTATCAAATCACAAGAGAGGCATAATGGACCTGATCAGGCTGTGACTGAAGCCAATTGCAAAAGCATGACTCAGTAGCAGTACGTCCAACTAGGGTCAGCAGTTCTAGACTTGTAATCATTGCTATCTTGGATTCTGGTAACTTCAGTTTGCTTCTGCTCCTTGGACACACAGGGAGCTGACTTACTTTCTATACACAGTCACATTTTCTGAAGAACTCCAATGGGTTGAGGACTGATTCTAGAGCCAGCTAGAAGGGTGTTTGTTGGTGTGATAGGCGATTTAATCTGTTTGGCTGCTTGGCTGATGTTCCAGTATTGCATAGATAAAGTGTATACAATAGGTAAGACTAGAACTTAGCTAGAATCCCAGACCCAAAGCTATTGTAATTTGGACCTCAATATATGCAATACAGCGCAGAGCCACCTCTCATGTCTGTATCAGTTTAGAGTTCCAGACAAATCAATAGTTTCTCTAATATGTTACTTACACAGGCATCTTTATCTTCTTGCCTTTTGTGTCCAAAACCTTTTAAGATGCTGTGGTAATGGCTTTCTAAGTTTAGCTGATACCAAATGCTACCTTTGAGTCCTGAAACAAGGCTGAGGACACAGCAGGTCTCTGAGTGAATGGCCCACAGCTGTGCTGCCTTCCCACAGGTGAGATGCAAGTGAGGTAGTTGACACATAGCCTTTTATAAAATTTATTAAGTGCTGTTGGCCTCGGAGGATGGGAAAAGACATGTTCGCCACCTAGCCTCAAGGTTGGATTAGACGCAACTTGGCTATGAGCCTGTTCCACACTCTCCTAACTTTCTGATGAGAAGGCTAGACCCCATGTTGTCCTCATACAAATCCATATCTTGGTGATCCATGCTCGGGTTGGTTCAGAACTGCGTTATGCTTTACATTTGTGACGTGGGGTTTGGGGATAAGGTTGCTGAAGAAGAAGCAGCTGGGAGAGCATGTTGGGAAGCCAAACTAAATGACTGCCTTCCAGTAGGGTCATAACCCTGGCAAAGTACTGGGAACTTTATTCTATTCTAGACCAATTTCTGCACCGTGTCACTTGCATGAGTATGCCAGATGATGCAAAACAGACTCATTCTTGCTCACAGTACACCTCAGTCAATTCCTGGGTTTGTACACTATCTTGACAGAACCTTAGACAAAATAGTTTTATCCAAGTTTATCCAGGGATGAAACAGGAGTCAGACAATTTGTACACTCTGACCTTTCTTGGGAACAGCAAGTACTTATGTCTGAAGAGTGACTAGCAAACTGTCAGGTTCTTGCCTCTTGATGTCTTCTTTAGAGAGTGCTCTTAATGTGTAAGTTCCCCAAAATAGAGAGCAGAGAACACGCTCCAAAAGTGAACTATGGAAAGAGCAAAGGGTTTTGGTTGGGTTTCTGTTTTCATATTTCAGCATCTTCTGCCTTTTATCACATCTTACTGATTTGAAAGGGTCTCAAGTGTGAGCAAATGTGGTTTGGAAAAAGAGTTTTAGTGAATTTACCACTGCTTAATGTGACGTATGGTAAACAGCCGTAGTCAGCTTCCTGCAGTCCAGTGCAAAGGGATGGAATGGACTGAAACAGAATAGAAATTTCAGTTGGAAGGGATCTACATCATCTAGTCTAATTTCCTAATCAGAAAGTAGTTGATTTAAACCACAGAAACTCATTCTCATACCTTAACTGAGACCTTTACTACAGCTGAGGGTTTCTAACTCTTTATTCTGCTTGAACAATAGAACAAATCTGACCACACCACCAGTAACCACTTCTTGGTGAGGAGGAAAAACAGTAAGAATTGTGTTCCTCTCTTACTGATACTCTCTTTAAAAATTGCACTGACTTTTGTTGAACAGTGGGCCTTACCCTTGTTTCTGCAACGGTAGGAAGAACACACAGCAGTGCAAACACTCCACAGTTTACAAATATAGCAAATCAAGAGGATATGCTTTAAAGTCGAGAACTGTAAGGTCACCTTGCAAGTCCCATCAGAAGCATTTCAATACAAAGGTTGTCATCATAGAATTGCTGGCTTTAAACTACTGCATTCCCCAAGGGAAGATTTATAGTGCAAAGGAGTGTAATCATGGTTGATTTTCTTATTTCTAACTCTGCAATGAGATGTTAAAAAATCATTATTAACTAAACCTGACAACATAGCCTTAAATGAAAGTGTAAAACAGTATCAGAATGATGGCCATGCTGACTGCAGCTTCTCATTCAGAGGGGCGAAAAAAGCCCTGTTAGACTCTCATTTTTCCCTACTATGTTTTCTGCATGGACTATGCAGCATTCACCTGCTGAAAATAAAACATGTCTTAAAGGGTACAACTTCTTTTATTCAAGAAGGCCTGAGCATCTTTCAGAAGAGCAGGTAGGCAGAAGTTGGACTTGGTTCTGGTCTTTCAAGACTACAAATTCTGACTGCTGGGAGCTTAGAACTCTCTGCTCCAGAGGAGTAAATAATTGTTCTGAAAATGCTCAGCCTTCAGAAAGCTTCACTGACATAAGTAATGTCATAAGATTCCAGACTTATTTCTGATTTACAAAGGCAATTGGAAAAACACATCAGTTCTCAAAGAGTTGTTGCTAAATCTGGAGTAGATACAGTGGAATTCAGGTTTCTCTGGGTAGCATTTAAAAAAAAAGATGCAGAGTGTATGCATCTCTTCAGAGTTTAATATGCATTCAGTGTGGCACAGGACAAAAGTGAGGCCAGGACTGTGTGACAAGCAGGCTACATATTCGTGTTTATTAATCATACTAGGGTACTGGAAAACTGCCACTGGTTTCCTTGACTCTTTGCTGGGCCTTGAGCAGGCATCTAGGTTTGATGCCCTCTGTCCCATTGGACATTGTTATGAAAACACTTAATTTAGCTAAAGAAGTGCTGATGTTCCCAGGAAGCTGGTTAGCATGGTACAACAAGTCTTTGTTCAGAGCAGAGGTGCTGTAGCAACACACACATTGTATTGCCTCAAAAAAATTATTGTCCTACTGTTTTGTGTGTTTGTACAGAAAATAACTGCAAAGGGTAATGTCTGTCACTACTCAAGTGTGAGGGTCACAGAAGAATATAATGTTATCAATTAATACATTGGTAATTAATGGCTCAGCAATACTTTATTAATGTATGTTAATTCTCCACGTCTCACAGTAACACAAGCATGCTGTTTATCTTCATCTCCAGGTTCTGCTCGTGTTTAATCATAAGCCAAGATTTTGGCTTGTGATAATCCACATACAGCTCAAAAAGATGCATCAGTCTAGTAGGGCTCATTAATTAACGAATAGAGGCACCTTATGGCTCTGTAAATTGTTACAGCTGTTTGGGTTCATGGCAGGCCATGTCAAATGATAGCATCAAGGACTTCTTAGAAGACTCATCAGACTTGGTCTATGTGTAGGGAGTCAGATGTGAAAAACAAATAGAGTAACTCTTGGAGACAATTTTAAGTAACCGTTAATGAGTCTGTATTTTCTGCATGCCATGGAATCCCAAACTGCTCTCACGTCTGCATTCTATAGATGTGACTCTTCTGAATAAAATGGTCATCCTGGAGATCTACTGGCAAAATAGTTCTTCCTATCATCTGGAAGGTCACTTTAAAACACTTACACATGTAGTAATTACCCTGGGTGCTGTAAGTCATTAGCTGAGGTGAAAGGTAAGACTTATCAGCTGAAATGTGTTAAACTGCTAGTGCACTCCTCCCTTGGTGATGCAAAAGAACTGGATTAATGTGAAGCATGATGTTGACCTGTTAACCCAAAAGAGAATGGAAAGGCAAAGAATTCTATATGTGGGGAAAGGTGGAGAAAATCAAATGTCCCATAAATTAGCAGTACTTGCTAAACTGTGGGAAAAGTACAAGGTCAGCTCAACCTGTTTGAAGATGCACAAAGAATAAACAGAGTAGGAGATAAGAAAGCTGAATCAACTAAGATAATTGGGCTGGTTTGTAGTGAATTGTGGAAAACTAACATACTAACCATAACGATGTAATGGAAATTTACACTGGTGTGGGACTACAAGCTGGAGAGTATAAAAGGGAGGCTTTGCACACAATAAATCGTCTTCAGATGCATGTCTGGAGCCCGTGCCTTCAACTGCCACATCTCTATATTACTGCTGTTTCCTGACTGAAGGAACTCAACCTC
Organism: Upupa epops; assembly: GCA_013397515.1. Classification (NCBI taxonomy): domain Eukaryota; kingdom Metazoa; phylum Chordata; class Aves; order Bucerotiformes; family Upupidae; genus Upupa; species Upupa epops. Next base: position 169,759 of record VZRI01013746.1, on the reverse strand, counting down.
GATAGCAAGATACTGCTTCTGCTTTTGACTGGATGGCTAAATCTTTGCATGGGTGAGTAATAAAAGAATAGCAAATAGCAAGTGATGCTTTTTAGGCTGCATCTTTTTTGGATGAATAGTCACAGGTCAACATCTTGAAAGCTTCTGTGTTTTGAAAATGCTTTCACATTTAAATAGCCTCAAATGAAATTATTGAAGTGTATCAATAATTTAGAGATATCAGCAGATGGTGTAATCTGCCCATGTCTATTTAGGAAAAACTATCACTCTGTCTAAATTTATTTGCTCTCTAGGTTTGTAAGTGTTACAAAGCTCTCAGACACACAGTGTGACATCTTATGCACTGTATTCAATTTTAATCAACCTTTCCCTGAAAGGTAATCACAGGTAACACAAGTAAATAAGGCAAGTAAAAATAATAAGCTAAGAGACTGAAAGTTCTAATTTATGCAGAATTTGTTCTTAGGCTTTTCTAAACAGCTATGCTAAAAGAATGGTGCTAGGTATTACAGGGGAACACTTACATCTTTCTACCTAGTTGTATGAGAATACACCCGGATTTCAGAATCACGGAATCAGTCTGGCTGGAAGAGATCTTTAAGATCATCAAGTTCAACCATTACCCCAGCACTTCCAGGTTACCACTAAATCATGTCCCTGAGCACCACACCTTTTAGTGATTCCAGCACTTCCCCCGGTAGCCTATTCCAATGTGTGAAAACCCTTTCAGTAAAAATTTTTTCTAAATACCCAATCTAAGCCTCTTCTGTGCAACTCAGGGGCATTTCATCTCACTCTTTGTCTGACTACATGTCTTCCTTTCACAAAGCTGTAGAGAGTGAGATGGTCTCCCCTCAGCCTCCTGTTCCCCAGGGTAAAAACCCAGTTGTCCCAGCTGTTCCTCATAGGACTTCACCAGCTTCGTTCCCCTTCTTTGGACACACTCCAGCACCTTGATGTTTTTCTTATACTGAGGTCCCCAACACTGAACTCAGTACTCGAGATGTGACCTCACAGGTGGAAAATCACTGTTTGCCTGTTGCTGGCCATGCTATTTCTAGTACAAGCCAGGATAATGTTGGCCTTCTTGGTCATGTGAGAACACTGATGGCTATATTTAGCCTGGTATTGAAGAAACCCTCACAGGTCCTTTTCTATCAGGCAGCTTTCCAACCACACATCCTCAAGCGTGTAGCATTGCATGGGGTTGTAGTGGCTTAAGTGCAGGACCAGGTACTTGGCCTTGTTGGAGCTTGTACCACTGGACTTGACCCATCAAACCAGACTGTTCAGACCACTGTGCAGAGGCTCCCTACCTTCAAGCAGATTGACACTCCCACCTGTCTTGATGTTGTCTGCAGACTTATTGGGGGTGCACTTGATCTTGAGACATTAAAGAGAATTAGCCCCAGTACCAGTCCCTGGGAGACACCACATGTGACTGGGTACCAACTGGACCTTGCCACCACTCTTTGGTCCTAGCTAGTCCTTAACCTAGAGAAGTGTACATCTGTCCAATGTATGAGCAGCCAGGTTTTCTGAGAGAACATGTGGCAGTTCTTTGTTCTACTTCTTCTCCCTTGTAACAGTGGAGAAGCCGAAAATGGCTTCCCCTAGAGGGGCTGCACAGATTTTGACTTGGGTGCAGCAGTAGTATAGAAGTATTTTTTAAAACCTGTTTCCCTTTGGAGAGAAGTTCACATTTCATTGTTTTAACTTAGCCTCAAAAATCTGTGGGAGGGAACATTTTCAGAAGGGAAGGGTTTCTGTGTGTAAACACCAACGTATGTGTGAATGTAACTTATGCGTGACCCCAGATGCCAGCACACGTGTCGGTAGGTCTTTGCGGGCATCCCCAGACACAGCCCCAGCGCTGCCCGCGAAGTCCCGCCAGGCTCGCCCGGAACAGCCCGGTCCTGCCGGCAGGTGGCGCTGTAGCTCCGGGCCCGGCCACGCGCCCCGCCCTGCTCCCGCTGCCCGGCCCGGGGCGGCCGCAGTGTCTCCGGTGCCCCGGGGGGGAGGACGGCGGACGGTTTTTTTCCTCTTTTTCTTCCTTTACCCCTCTGTAAACTCAGAAAAGTTGTATGAGACGGGCGCGCCCCTCTGGGCTGCCGGAGATGAGCCCCTCGTTGGGGGCGAGATAAAACCTTCCCGACCCAAGGCAGCACCGCCGCCTCCCCGTAT
>VZRI01013746.1:63949-167348 GCA_013397515.1 Upupa epops | reverse complement strand
CGGGCCGGGCCGGGATGCTGGTGGCGGGGGATGCGGTGCCGGCGGCGGACTAAGATGGGGGGCGGCCACTCGCACCGGGCGCCCGTCTTCGACGAGAACGAGGACGGTGAGTGCGGAGCTGTCCGCGGTGCTGCCCGCGGTACCGGACCCTGCGACCCGCCCGACGCGGGGCACCTAGGGGTGGCGAGCAGCACGCCCGGGCCCGGGCCCCTGTCCCCTCCTGGGATCACTCCGGGCTCGCTACTCCATCGGGCTGTGTGCGGCGCGGCCAGCTGCCCGGAGGAGGTGGAGGGAAAGCCCACCCGCCTTTGTTTAGCCGTTCACACCGAGTGCGCCGGAGCTTGCTCCTAGCCAGCCAAGCTCATGCTAAGTCTAGCACGGCGTTGCTTGGGGTTCAAGCACATGGCAGGTAACTTCATGCACACGTTCACGCACGGGGGTCGTTCTGGAGATGGATGCCCACTTTGTTGTTTTCGTTTGTAGCTGACTCTGTCCATTTTAAATGGTGATGCTTCCCTGAGACGGTAGACTTCCTCCATTTCTTACTTTCTGAAACTTTTTTTGGCTTGTTGTGTTACTCTCAGATTTTTCTCTCTGCCTAGATAAAAAGTCATATGAAAGTATCTTGTAAAGTTTTTGGATAGCAGAGGAGCAGTTTGCATAAAAAATGGTCTTTCTTAACTGTTTATGCATTTTCTTGTCATTTTCATAAGTAGACCATACGTAGCTGGAATTATGTTAATGCATTTCAATTGCAATTGTTTTGGCTTTTGGGGAAAGACAACTCTGTACTCTTCAGAAGCAGACGTTTATATATTACCACTAGATATATCTTTAATGTTACTGATGGGACAGATGTTATTGCCTGTATGGACAATTTTGAGTGTATCCCTTTCTCAGACATCTCCAATATATTTTATTAGGAGATGATTGTGCCTCAATGGACTGTCAGATTGTTCTGGCTTTCTGAAGTTTATAAAAAATGAAAACCTGATGATCTTGCCTATAGTTTCAGGACACACGGCAAGATTTGCTGTACTGCTAGCAGGGAGGAAATATATTAAATGCATGTACAGTGCTTAAAAGGGTGAATACACATTTACTTGCATTTAAGACACCATTAGTTCCCTATTCCTTGACAAAGCTCAAAAAGGTATTTGATGAGCTTTGGTTCACAACAATGCATTGTTTGTGTGGAGAATGGGACAGATTATTTACTGTTTGTGTATTGCAATAGCTGTGATTTTCTCATACTGATACAATTTCAGTTAGTTATCATAGATCATGCTATGTAAATATGAATGAGAAAGGAAACCCTTTCACTTATCCAGCCCCCAAATAAAATCTTGATCATGTGCAATTAGTCTGGTAAACCTTGAGGTAGCTCACCAAGAAATCTGTAAGCATGAAAGCATGCTCTTAATCTTGTATAGACACCAGGGTAAAAAAATAATCATACCTTTGCCTTTGATTTTAGATTGGATCACTTGAGCTAACAGTTTCCATGAGTTGTCATGTTTTTTGGGATTTCTTTCTCCCATGAGCTCAGGCTGTGGTCAGTTTTTGAACACGATGAACAAAGTTCAATAGTAAATTACTGCAGAGAATTCTTCACGCCACTGATTTCTTTTTCCTCTCAGGAAAAAATTCTGTAATGCAGACATTATTAATACGTAATACAAAAAGCACATGAAGTATGTATGGATTTTTACTAGGTGATTACTTATTGTGTTTTATTCTGCTTGTTTTCCATTATGAATTTTCCTTATATTATCTGATTTTTCCTCTCAAGCTGTTATGCTCAGTACCACCATCTAGTTCAGAGGAATCAATTGCTTTTGAAACAATAACCAGTTTCCTACATTAGTTAATAATTATTATTCAGGACGGTATTTTTCCAAGTACCCAAGTAATATAGGAAAATATCTCCTTTTTGGAAATGCATGTTACACGGTTTAATCCAAACTCAAGTTGTATTTTGTATTCCCGCTAGTAACCTGTCAGTCATGATTTTCCTCAATATTGGACTCAATACAAAATTATACAACACCCCCCTCAAACAACAAAATCAAAAGTGCAGCAAGATTAAGTAGATTTGTGATTTGTTAATTGAGATAGTATAATTTTATTTAACCATTCAAGGAAAACTGAAATAAATGGGTTGTGTATGCATAAGTAGGCATAACAGAAACTAAAGTAAGCTATTTATTTTATTGTGTGTAATATCACAGCTGCCTCTTCAAATAAGAAAAATGAGCAGGAAAATGTTTTATGTTCATACATGTTAATGATGGATGTAAAATAAAACACAAATTCTGGAAGAAGAGGTTTGAAGCCATTCATTGTCACTTTGGAAATTACACAAGTAAGTTACTTCTTTGCAGAAGTAGTATGTGAAGAGCACCCAGGTGCTACCTGAAAAGCCTAGAGAGCATTTGCATTAGAGTTTCCAGTCATGCTTCCTGTATAATGACAATAGGCCTTTTCCATTCAGGAGGCTGTATGCTACATGTAGACTTCCCACCATGCTTATGATGATAAAAAATGATCCAGCCAGGAGGCTGGACTGGGTGTGGTAAATTTACAGTTATCATGGCAGTGTAATAGAATCATAGAATCATCAGGGATTGGAAGGGACCTTGAAAGATCATCCTGTCCAATCTGCCTGCCACAGCAGTATCACCCAGACCAAGTCGCACAGGAACATATTCAGGCGGTCTTGAACATCTCCAGAGAAGGAGACTCCACAACCCCCCTAGGCAGCCTGTTCCCAATGCTTCATTATCCTCACTAGGAAGAAGTTCCTGATGATATTTATATGGAACCTCCTATGTTCCAGCTTGCACCCAGTGCCCCTTGTCCCATCACCAGATGACCTTGAGAAGAGCCTGGCTCCATCCTCCTGACACNTAAAGGGGGAGAAGAACCTCTCTCGCTCTGCTAACCACCGCCCTTCTGATCCCCCCCAGGATGCTGTTGGCCCTCTTGGCCACAAGAGCACTTTGCTGGCTCAGAGTCATCCTGCTTTCCACTAGGAACTCCCGGGTCCCTTTCTCCTCCACTGCTGTCCAACAGGTCAGCCCCCAACTGATATACTGATGGTATATACTGATATACCATACTGGTACCCAGGGTTGTTCTTGCCCAGATGCAAGACTTGACGCCCTTGTTGTCCCTCATTAAGTTTCTCTCTGTCCAGCTCTCTGGCCTGTCCAGGTCTCATTGAATAGCAGCACAGTCTGCTGGGGTGTTGGTGACACCACCCAGCTTTGTGTCGTCAGCAAACTTGCTGACAGTGCACCCTAATCCCTCATCCAAGTCATTAATGACTAGATTGAAGAGGACTGGTCCCAATACCGATCCTTATCATACACCAATCGTTTCAAAGGCCACCATACACACTAATTTTAAACTAGGTATATTTGGTCTCTATGCTCTATTTTTGTTAGAAGGAACTTTCAGAACTTCTGTCTTTGAAAGGTTAGAAACATCTGGTGTCCTGATTCAAATTCTCCTTAATCTGTTTATAAGATTTATGTTTATTTCAACTTTTTATTAACTTAAACAGCTTCATGATTACTCCAGTGTATTGATGGATAGCAAAAAGGTCCCCTTTCCCTGTCTGATTTGTACGAAAATCCCTGCTAGTTCTCTCTTATTTCTACCGTTTTGTCCTTTTCTGGTTTCACAGGCCCATGTGCATTTGAACTTGTCTTGGTTTCAAACAAATAACCCGAATTATACACAGAATTGCAGGCATGTTTTTCCCAGAGCCTTGTACTGGAAACAGTACTGACATCTACTGGAAATCACTTCTCTGGTACAGCCTAGAAGTACATATGCCCTTTTCATGGGTGTATCAGTCATGATCAGATTGCCCACCAGTGCCCTGTTGGTACTTTTCACTGATGAGATCCGATCTACAGCAAAAAGGGTTTGATTCCTGTAGTCTTTTTCTGTTATTCATAATCTCAAATATGATTACTCACTTTTTTCTTTGTGATGCTCTGTACATTATATTACCAATATTTTGTGTTACCACTACGCTCATGAGCTCTATGCCAGTTATCAAGTGATCAAGAATACTTTGAGTAAATATTCAGCACAACCATTTCCAGACTTCATCTCCTATGCTGTTAACCCCTGTCAAGCTTTTCAAAACAACAGGTTTTGCTGTATTATTCTTGTGGTTTAACCTCAGCCAGCAACTAATCCACACACTACCACTTGCTCAGTTCCCTCGATGCTGGGATGGGGCAGAGAATCAGAAGGGTAGAAGTGAGAAAACTTCTGGATTGAGGTAGTGGCAGTTTAATACTCGAAGCAAAACTGCATGTAAGCAAAGCAAGACAAGCAGTTTATTCACTACTTCCCATTAGCAGGTAGGTGGTCAGCCATGTCCAGAAAAGCTGGTCTCCATCATGTGTTACTTGGGAAGACAAAAGCCATCACTCTGAATGTTCCTCTGTGCCTTCCTCTCCCCCAGCTCTGTATGCTGAACATGATGTCATATGGTATGGAATATCACTTTTGTCAGTTGAGGTCACCTGTCCCATCTGCGTCCCCTCCCAGTGTCTTGTGTACCCCAGCCTACTCACTGGTGTAGCAGTGTGAGAAGTGGCCTTGACTGTATAAGTACTGTTAAGCAGTAACTAAAACATCTGTGCTATCAACTCTTTTCAGCACAAATCCAAAACAGAACCCCTACTTAAAAGATTAACCCTATTCTACCCCAAACCAGTGCAGTTGCCCATCCTGTGTGTTGCCAGTTTTTCAGCTTTGCTAGTTCTTTCTTGTACATCACTGCACTGAAACAGAAGCATTCAATTTAACAAAGCCGTACCACCTGCAGAATTAGTTTCTCGTATGTATCTGGTTATGTATGCAAACACCTTTCGGTAAGCTTGCACTGTATTTATTGCATCTTTATTTTGCTTACAAAGCCAGCTAAGAAAGTCCAGCGAACAGAGTCCTCTGTTTGCCTAGAGATTGTACTCTGGGTGAAGAAGCTCAGTGGAAAAATATATTTAATTTCCTGATCTTTATTATTGTGTATGTTGGATAGACAAGTAGGTTTGGTATAACAGCATCGCTACCTCTACTCCAAGCTAGATACTTTAGCGGCATGAGACTATAACCCTTTTTCAGACATGTAGAAGATCTTTTCAAGTAACACTAATTGTATAGTCAATTTAGCACTCAGGCAAAAAGAAAACAACTTTGGTTTGTATTATTCTGTTAAAGCAAAGGGAAACATTGATTCCCTTTACCTCTAATATTTCCTATTATAACTATATGCTTCTCATTAATATCAAGACAGCAAAGGAGCAGTACATTTTTTCTTACTTGTTCTTATGAGGAGAGTATTAATCACTGGTAAATGTTGTTTGCAAATTCTCAGCAAATATCATAAATAACAAATACGTTATCAATAGCCTGGTGACTGTAATAAATAACTGTCCAGATGGAATTGGTTGACTGTGCTCTGTAAAAAATTCAATTCTATTTAATAGGTGAAAGTGAAACAGTAGAAAAGAGTAATTTGGAGTGGAGTTGGCTCAGGAAAGATTTTACTATTACCATAACATATTTGCTTGTACTGCAGTGGAAGATGCGGAGGAACACGTAAAACTAAAGATGTTACAGGGTAAAGGTTGATCCCATGAGGTGATATGGCAGTTGAATTTGATTATTTGGGTCTTAAACTGTCAGTTTTGCTGCAGTTACTTTTAGAACAAAGTGCACTGAACTTCTAAGTAGGTTGTTTTTATTTTCATTGTACTGACTTTACACTTACAGCATGTAGGCAGTTCCAGAAACCTTTCACTGCGCATCCTGAAGATGCTTAGACACTCCTTTATAGAGGTCAGTGTTATATCCCATGGCTCAGTGGTATGGTCTCCTGTGAGAGACATGATAGCAATTGGCTTTGGCTTATTTCTACATGGCCACTCCCTAACTCAGTGGAGTTCTTATGGATCTGCTACAAAGAAGTGCTGAAGTCCCACTGCTCTGCCTGAGTCATAAGTCTTCATTCGGCTGTTGTGTTATTACTGCAGAGCTCAACGAAAATCTTATGTACTAGAGAATAAAGCATCCGCTCTCTGGAGTTAAATTGTAAGTTGTAATTTAAAATTGATTTCTACCTCTCTTCTTTAGAAAAGTCTGCTGTTTAAATGAAGGATTTTAAATTGTTGCTGAGTTACAGAAAAAGTCATCATTAAATGACCAGCTGCTGAAAAGGCCATCTTATGCTAGGAACATAAAAAAGTAGGTATAGATTCTAACAAAAAGGCCTGAAATGAATATGGATTCAGAGCATAATGGCTGAGTTTGTGTGAAGGGCCATGGAAGCTGAAGAACTCTGAAAATGACTCCAGGAAAAATGTCACACAAAATTTTCACTTGGAACCAGGTGAAAGCACTGGTTAAATGTCAAGATGAGTCAGAATAAAAGCAGAGTGTGCAGTGTCCAGTTACTGTCAGCAACAGGAAAGTGATCATCAGCGTGTTGCTACAAACCTGTAATAGGCCATTGTTGAGGCAGTCACAGAGCAACGGTGAAGAGCTCAGATCAGAAGGCTCATCAGAACGTTTTGGTTTGCTCATGAAGTTTCTATGGTGGGTCATGTAGCATTTTACTTTTTCCTTCACAAAGATGAATATTCCAATTCCTATTAGACCTGGATAGGCAGGAATACCACCTTGTGACTTACAAAGGTCTAATGCAATTCTTTGTCAAAACCAGATAAAACACAGCCATGGCAGTCGTTACCTTATGCTGGATATCAAAGTTATAGATAAACAAGATCCAGACCATTGTATTTTTAGTCTTTGTTTTATGACTGTGTGGAACTATTTACAATTTTATTTTCCATTATTGATCTTCAGACATGAAGTCGTCATCATGTGTAGTGCAATACTTTTCAGAAAACGTATATCTATAAAAACAGAGAACAAAACAGTGTCCAGCTTGCAGTTACTGCATGGTATAAGAGAGTAGGAGAATGCAGACAGAGAGTAGAGCCCAGAAGAACAATATGATAATTACAGGCTTTTTTACTGTTTTTACTAAATTACATTTACCTACTATGCAGATACAAAAAAATTCTGCCAGCAAAGGGTTAGAGACACACCGCATGAATTTTCAAGATCCTTTCTAAATATATTTTCTACAATCCCAAGATTTAATTTTCTGATTTCATAGAAACAATGTGGTCAGGACTTCTGTTTTAAACAAAGCCTGGCGTGGGTTGCCCAGGGAGGTGGTTGGGGCCCCATCCCTGGAGGTGTTTAAGGCCAGGCTGGATGAGGGTGGGGTGTCCCTGCCCATGGCAGGGGGGTTGGAACTGGATGATCCTGTGGTTCCTTCCAACCCTGACTGATTCTGTGATTTTGTAACTTTTTCCCAGGGAGGGTGACAGGGCACTGCGTGGGGGCAGTTGTAGGGGTCTTAAATAATAGTCTCCTTCTCTGGAGACTTTTGAAACTCATCTGGACTTGGCCTGGATGATCCTGCTGTGGCAGGGGGATTGGACTGGATGATGTTTCCAGGTCCCTTCCAATCCCTGATGATTCTATGAATCTGTGTTATAATATAAATATCTGTTAATCTTTTTGTGGACTTCTGGAGTTTACACAAATAATTGACATGACTCCTACCTCTAAGAATGTTAAGGAATTTTTGATAGCTTGTAATCTTGGATGTGTAAGCACTCAGGAGAGGTAAAATTGTACTCAGTGTGCTAAGTAGCGTGCTTGGATGTCAAGACCGGCGTTTTATTCAGAATACACAACTCAAAGCTAGGTAAATATTGAGCAAAATAAGCTTAGAGACTGCTATCCAAGACTCTGTTTGTCAGCATTTGCTTAATTTTCAATAAAATTCAAAAGATCAGTCTTTCACTTCTGCCAGAGAGAATATGAAACTAGTTGCACTCCCCTCTGACACCTTCCCATGGAACAAAGGGGAACAGGTCTACCTCCCTCAAAGCATCAGACTCCAGTGTGACATCCGCTGGGCCATTGACAGCATCTGGCAACAGAGTGAAGGAATTTCTTAAGGTGTTTGTGTGGGTGTGGGTTACAAAGCCAGCACTGATACGGGAATGCAGGTCTTTTTGAACCTTCAGTAACAGATTGTGCAGTGAATGGAGGAAGTTGTACCTGACTGAAGTATAAAATAACTGGAAAACTTCAGAAGGAAAAAGAGTGGGGAATTAGGATCTTGCTCATAAATAATCAAAAGGAAGTAGAGCCTATCCTACTAAGACTGTCTTTGTGTAGTCTTTTGCAAGTGTGTTATGAATGAGGAAGGCAAGGGGTTTTGTTGGCCAAGCAGAAAACTTTTTTCTAGCTTCCTCATTTTGTGATGCTGCTAAAGCAGAAACTTTCCTGATGCAAAAGCTAGTAGGCAGTGGCACCTGAGGCCAAGCATTGAACGGAAAAAGGAAAAGAGGAAAATATTTTCAATTTAATTTTGGAGGTGTCACAGTATTTGGTTTAGCTGGAACGAGCTACTGCTGAACTGGTGGGAAAGGTGTGGAAGATAGAAGTTTGTTACTGAGATCAATCAACACAGAGTAAACATTTCTGATATTCAAAGGAAAAAACAGCCTTGTAGCCTAAAAACTCTTCCGTTCAGCCTTATAGTGGAGCTTGATAGTATCCTATCGCGACAAAACATGCGAGGGGAAGGGATTAAAATTAGAGGACTTACGGGTTTATCCACCAAACAGGAGGAGAAGCAAGGACTTTCTGGAGGGGAAAGTAGCACATCAGAGGACCTGATCTCTCTTGAGCACAGTTCTGCTTAATATCATGAGCTAGTTAAATCGATTACTTTGACCTACGTTACCTATTGCCTAACGTAAGCCTGTGTGGAGTTGTTGCTGAATTTGCTGTTGTACTTGTGAGCCTGTGTATAAGTAACTGCAACAGGAAAAACCCAAAGATCGTTATTCTGCAGGGATCAGAAAACTGCTAGCAGTACATACCATTTTCTTAACTAAATTATACTCTGAATCTCCTTTGCCTCAATGATGATTTGGCATGAATTAAAAATAGACAATGTTTGTTGAAAGAAAGCAGGGAAATGTCTTCATTTCTTGTTCTCCTTTAGTCAAATTAAAACAGAGCTGGTTTACTCTCTGGGATGAATTCAGTCTCCAATACACTAAGTGTTTTGAAGAATCACACTGGCTTTTATTTATCTGCATTTATTTATCAGGACCTGTAACAAATGATCTTTATACAGCATTTTATGGAACATACATTGCTTTTGTTGTAAACGCTTACACATTAACATTATACTGTGTAAATGATATATCGTGTGTATGCAGTACAAAATTGTTCTGTACACTTTGAGTTCTTACTCCTTGTCTAAGGTAGAAGATAGGCTTTTATTGGGTTTTTTATAGATACTAGTGCTGTGCCTTCATAAAATGCACATTTCTGGAGAAAAGAGGAAAGAACAAAGGCTTCTGTTGCTTCGCTGGTGAGTACCACCAGGCTTTCCTGTTTAGAATGTGCCTGTGTTCAGTTTGTCCTCAGAAAAATATTAGTGTTATATGTTAGACAGTCAGCATTCACCTGAAGTGTCCAGTAACTGGGGACACTAGGAGTTGACTTTTGCATCACAGAGTCACTGAGGCTGGAAAATATCTCTAAGATCAAGTCCAACCTATGACCTAACATCACCACAAGCTAGACCGTAGGACTAAGTGCCACGTCCAGTATTAAATGTCTCCAGGCATGGGGACTCCACCATCTCCCTGAGCAGTCCATTACAGTGTAAGTGCTTAACTGCTGAACCTCCCCTGGTACAGCTTCAGGCCCTGCCGTCTTGTCCTATCACTAGTTGTCTGGGAGAGGAAATGAGCATTTTCTTCCTTTTCTTCCCAAGTTAATTATTTTCCACACCCATAACCAGAAGACTTATTTACATTACAGTGCAGTCTCACCTGATCCACTTTATCTCATCTTTAGGTTCCGTAATTTCCATGTTGAGTGTTGCCAGCTTGTGTATTTTCATAAGTAAATGAAACAGTCTGAGCAGACAGGCCCTGGCTGTCAGGTAGTTGGATAGCTTTGGTTTTAACCACTGGACATTTTAACTGGGTAACAAGTGTTCATGAAAACCCAACGTCTCTTCTTAAATGACCACCTCTGCTGTAGAGGCTGTCAGCTCTCTGTGTTTTCTGATTGGACTTCCTGTCTGTCGTGAAGCCTGGAAGGACGCAGCCAAGGAAAGCTTCCTGGAGACTTGACTCGTGGTGTCATGGGTTAGTGGTGGAGCTGTCAGCATTAGGTTTACAGTTGGATTTAATGATCTTAAAAGTCTTTTTGAGCCTAAATGATTCTGTGATTTCGGTTTATTTCACTTATATATAGTCCATCAGGGTTCTTCTTAACAGCTTTGTATACGATTAGTTTCTGCTATAATTAATGGGGACCCTTTCTATCTATAATGATTTTTAATCTTAACTGTAATTTGCTGTCTCTGTCACAGGTCTTGACATAAGGGTGTAAAATTCTGTAGTATCTTTATTCTTAGAAATGTTGTAACCTTTTCACTGACCTGGTTATTAAGTGCAATGTAGACACAAAAATTAATTAATTCCATAATTAAGATAAAGGCATTTTCCTTTGACATGGAAGGAAACCTTCTTGGAAACCTTCTTAAAAGCTTAAGTAGAGCCTATTATATTGGTTCCTAAGGCTTTAGTGATAACATAGCTGATAAATCTCAAATTCATTTCCCAACTTTTGCATCCCCAAGATATTTGATCCATAATATATTATAAAATAAAAAGTCTATGTTTTATATTTCATTAATCATTTTCTAATCTTTTTGATTTTGAAAATTATTGTTGTGGATATATCAGACAAATCTACTCTACAGAGTTTTCGTTTGACTTAAATATGTGCTTTGGAGACTCTTACATCTATTTGGCAATATTTTATTGCTTTGGGGTTTATTTCCACCTTTGGTGATTTTCTTTCTTTTTAAAAAATGTTATTGTAATTACAGGTCTTTGAAGCTTGGAAACTTAGTTAAGCTCTGCAGCTGATGTACTTTTCTGCCCAGTCATTTTTATCTCGGTTTGATTATGAATGAAACAGAAAACTGGCACTGTCATTGTAGTGGTAACACTCTCCTGTGCAAGAGAGACTGCTGTAAGTGCGTTGAACATGCTGCAAGGTCACCTACTGCAACGGGCAGAAGATATTCCGTTCTTTGCCCTACTTTTGGAGTGATAAGCGAACACCTGCTGTTCCTTATTTAAGATCTAAAAGTGCAAGCTAAGATAATCCTTCCAGTAATTATTATCTCCTATAGAAATTGTTCTGCCTCCCGATGAAAACTCTTCTTAGCCACCCTGTTAAAATTGAAATGCAGTAGAGTTACAAAATCATCACTGACCTTCCGGGTGTCCTTCACAGCTTTCTGAAACTATTCCCCATGCCTCCTGCATTGTTTTCACACTATGTTGTGAAGACTGGTTTTATGTAGCTTTGGGTTAGGTTTGTCTCAGCTGTAAAGCCTGCAAACTTTTGGGCAAAACAACAGATTGAGATATCTGAGACTTTTCAGCTTGGAGAGGAGAAAGTTATGAGGGGACGTAATCTCTGTGTATAAATACATGAAGACTGGGTGTCAAGAAGAAAATCTTTCTTTACTTGTGCCTTGTGATAGGACAAGGGGTAATGGGTAGAAGTTGGAGCACAAGAAGATCCATCTCAATATGAGAAACATTTCTTTACTGTAAGGGTTACTGAGCATTGGAACAGGCTTCCCAGGGAGGTTGTGTCTTCTACTTCTCTGGAGACTTTTAAGATCCGGCTGAATGTGTTTGTATGTAACCTGTATTAGCTTTCACGGTCCTGTTCAAGTGGGGGGGTTGGACTTGATGACCCCTGGAGGTCCCTTCCAACTCCTAATAATGTGTGTATGCCTGTATCTTAGGCACAGTGATCTGCTATGCAGAGCTTGAAGTCACAGAATGAAAGCTAATCAAAAGATCCTTTCTGAGAAGTGACTTCTGGAAAGTCAGGTCCAGCTTCACGTTTTACCGTTCTAGCATATGAAAGCTGTAGAGGTAGCTCCACAATCTTATGCACAGGAAATTGCAAAGAAAAGTCTTTGCTGAGATTGGTTTGGATATAACATGAGGAATAGACTAGCTAGAAGTCTTCTAGCTAGTCTCTTCTTCTGCAGCTTCATAAGCTTCTTCTCTGCCCAGCTTTGGCATATGATTTTTTCCGGAACAGCACGCCACTTGTGCCATTATTTTGGACTCTTTTCCAGCCCAGTGACATCTCCTAAGTATTTTGATTATATATTTTTAAGCTCTTAAACATATTGTCTTACAGTAAAAAAGAATAATAGCAGATAAAAGTACCGTTGAAATACACTTTCACTCTGAATTTGTCTGTCAAAATCACAGTGGTAAAATAGTTCCTTGCAGTATTTAGTGATCTTCCGCTAAACAACAATATCACCACTAACTGCTGTGAGATTTTTGCTGGAAAGGAGTCCTAGAGTTGGCAACTTTTCTTGTTGATCCCAGATTTCAGCAGGGCAATCCTTGCTTTTCTGGAGTTAGGGAGTTGAATGGGAGAAGAGAACAGCTAGGCAATAGCTGCCGGGGCAGCTGTTGGCTGGGGGAGGCAGGAATGAAAGTGGGGCTTGTCTGGTGGCTGGGCAAATTGTAGCTGTTGCTAGGATCGCATCTTCTCTCTGAATGACTTTTCACAAGGGTTTTCTGACAGTGAGGAGAGGTTACGTCTTCTCTATGAAAAGATTAAGTAACATGCAGCAGAGAAGAAATGCCATGTTTTCAGTGGTTTCAAGCACTTATGCTGAGTGATGCCTTAACTTCAGACCTCTGCTTCTCTTAAGCCAGGAGCCATCAGCCATGTCAGAAGGAGCATAGGTGTGGATTTTAAAGCTATTAAGAGAAACTTTCAGTGTAGCTGCAGTTTCTCACAAAGAAAAAATACTGCGTGTGGCTTTCAGTTTCCTCACCATTTTCAGAGAGATGCAGAGAATGTTGAAGGCTTCCCTGGGCAAACAAATGCTAATGAGGAACTACAGGCACCACTCTGTCTCCTAACCTTCCTCTTCTAGGCAAATCATACACATCTTTGGATCCACAGATATACGCGGAACAGATAGCCTGTTTCGAGTGACAGGATATCCTGGATGTTGCGAAGAACCTCTTGCAGTGTGAAACTCCAAACTGGAAAAGAAAAACACAACCCAGCTGATCACCTGGAAGGATTGCTGATTACTGTCATACACAATCATTTTTTCCAGCCTTTAGTGATTTTCTGTCCTTTTACCAATTGTAGAGAACAAAAAAGGACAGTGCTGGTGGTGGGAAATAAACCTCTGGGATTTTTTGGTTACTTTGAAAGCTTTTCATTCTGTACTGCAAAGAAAACAGGGCTGCTTAATATTCTTTTTATAAATAGCTAGAGGAGGTTCCAATCTACCAATTTACCGTTTTATTGTAGCTAAGAAAGTGTAACACAGAAATGCACATGTTTCCCCAGAATAGTGCCCTCTCTCTGTCTCCATACATATTCTTAGACTTACATTCCTTTCAGCAAAACAAACACAGTGTACATGGTAGACAGCTGTGGAACAGAGTCACCAGTATTAATCATTTTCACCTAACAGCTATAAATAAGCTTATATGAGGTTCTGTTTCTGAGATAATATGGAACTGGTATAAGCACCCTGAAAGATGTTGAAATGTTTCTGGCACTTCTGCCACGTTGACCAGTTTTATCCTCTGCAGTTCATTTGTCTGTGCTTTCCACCTAAACAACACCTGTTGTTAAAATTAGATGTTCTTCCCACTAATACCTGTCAGCCACCCACCCTCTACACTGAATGAATCTATTTCTTTACTCCTCCCATGTGGTGATAGAAGGTAAACCTTGTGGCTTAGAGAATCCAACTGTCCTTTGGTTGTTAACCATAACTAATTGTGTCTGATCTGAAGTTCTTTTGCCAGTCGCCTCTGTGCCAGCTGACGTGAAAACTTGCGGATGGAGATGAGGTGGTTTTGGTTTGCTTTGCTTTCAATGTTCTTGTCTTACTGTGAAGTTTAGCAGTGGATAGATAAGACAAGGGTGCTGATTTCCTTATTAATGTTTAGTGTTTTCAGCAATGTGTGGTCCTGTCAGCTTTGGTGTAGTTGGTTGTGGTGTGTGAATAAACATACTGTTATCAGACTGAAGTTACCTTTTTATTTTGTCACCGGAAGGATTTCCCAGAAATTGAGTAGCGCAATGATCAGAGAATAGGTCATCAGCCAGTTCCTAGTGAAAAAACTTCTGCAACGAGGTGGTTGTTGGATGTACAGTAGCTCACTCACCTCTTTTACTGTTAGCACCATAACTACCAATTCCATTCTTACATGTTTCTGTGTAAAACTTGAGATGAAGAAATTAGTGTTGCATTGAAATTCTGCAAGTTATGAGTTATCTGCTGCTATCAAGTTTCTTTCTACCTTCCTGGATACCTGCAGAAATGATCTTCAAATGTTTTTGAAATTCTAGTGATTTTGATACTATTGTCAAATCCCAACAGATCAGCCAGACGTGGACAGCCCGGGAATGTAAGCGCTATCAAACACATGAGCTTGATCTTACAATGACAAATGAAAAAAAGCCTATGCCTCTGCACTTCAGGCACATTTCTGCTGCTTTTTAGAAATGGCATTATTCATTTAAAACCCGTGGGGTTGTTTAGGCTTAGAAATGCTAAATTAGAGGCAGTTCCAAGTGAAATTCATGCCTTTCTGACACCTTAGTGTCCTTATTTGCCCCCACAGGACTTAGTTAATGGCTGTAGTTAAAAATAGAAGAGACAGTTCTTCCAGATCCAATTTTGGAGACAGTCTCCTTTTCTCTTGGGATCCGAATTTAAAAAAGAGGAGAACAACCCATCCTTTGTCTAGATGTTTGAGGTGTTTCCCTTGCCTCTCATTAACACAGCACCAAGATTAATCTTATTAAGTCCTGCTGTGTAAGGGCAGAGTTCTCAAAGCTGCTGCCCAGAAGACCTTAAAGCAAAGAGGTTTCTTGGCTTTCCCCTGGTATGTTTGGCCTCATAGAGGTCTCCGTGTGGATAATACTGATTAATGCCTTACTGAGGATTTTGTTGGTAACTTCATTTGAAGAATTTTTGTTCAGCTGGGGATCGCTCTGGTAAGTTTTGTTATAAGAGAAAACAGTTTGGTCTACTGGAATTTGACTTTTTATTTCCATAGCAGCTTCCCTTGGAGAGGCTTCCAGTTCAGTTATTAATGAGGTTATTCTCATTGTAACTCTGAGGGAGTGGATGTTCTCACTTTCTAGCTGAAAATGGTGCTTCATAGTCTTTTGTGTATTTCCTGATCTTACTGGGGAGCCCATGATGATTAAAGTAGAATTTAGACTTATGTCTTTAGAAATACATTTTCCCAATGAGTATCTTTTCTGTTGGACATAACTGTCAGCTTATTTCTACTTGCAATAGATTTCACAGATTCTTTTTTTGTCAACTCATTTGTAAGCAAGCAGCATAGAAATCCAGAAACTCTGTTTTCTCAACAAAAGAAATCTGCTTTCTCATTTATGAAAAATCCTAAAGACCCTTGAGCAGGTCCTTAAACTTAGTCTCTGTGTTGGGTTTACCCCTTGGAAGAGCTGTGAACAGCATGGAGACTCACAAAGCCTTCCTTGCTACAGTCTAATACCTCAAATCCACTGTTTCTTGATGATTGTTGATGTTTCAGGGCTTACTACTAAGTTAATGGCCTTTCTGAACCAAGTCACAAGAAAGCAGAAATAAAACATCTTGGCAGAATGTCAGGAAATTTGGGATGAAAAACCCCAACAAAACTGTTTTTGCAGCAAAAAAGGGATCTTTAATGAAACTGTGGTGTTTAAAACATAAGAAGCACACATGTGCTTCTAATAAAAATTGTATAAATTCATGCTTTACAACACAATACATGGGTGAGTAATTAAGATTTTATCAGCAATTCCAATTACTTTCCAACAGGAAAACCTCAGTCTGTTGGAAAGAAACTGAAAGTAAGTTCCCTGAATGCTATAGAGTAGCCAAATGTAGACGCAGCTGAATGAGTCGCAAGGACTTCTGCTACAGTTAACTAAGACATGATTATCCTGAAATTTGGCACTGTCTAACTGAATTCTAGTAATCTTTGTGTGACAATGAGATCAGGGCCACAGCCTGCTGCGTTATTACACGATGCCCCCAATCTAATAATAACCTAATGACAACCTTAGGTTGTAATGTCACATAGCTTTAGTGTGAGTCTGACTGGAGAATGATGTGCTTTCATGTGGCCAGTCACAACGAATACTGTGCACAAGTCAGTAGCTCTACAACACCACTCTGTAACTGTTTCCAGTTGCCACCAAATCTTTTCTGGTCTCTTGTACCCATTGACAGACACCAATAGCAGCTGTGTAAGAAAGGTGAGAATTTGTGCAACTTCTCAGTACATTCTGAGGAGCATCTGACTTGTAATGACAATTTTCCTAGCACTGGTGACACACCAATATGTAAAATCTGTGACTTATTACAGGCTTTTCACAACAATCTGTGGCTAACTGCTGCTTGTTGAAAAGTAGTGGTGGAATTAGCAGTGCAAATTCCTTTTACTTTTCTGTTAAACCTAAAAGTGAAAGCCCCTCTAATTGAAGTCAAATTACCTTATTATCTTAATGTTCAGATGATTATCAGTCATCAAAACAGAAGATCAATGAGCTTTCTAGAATTGTTCCTTCACAATCAGCTGCTGAAGGATTTCATTAAACTGACTCACACAATCAAGGCTGATGGCCCATCATCAGCACTGGGGTTCATGCCCTCAGGCTATGGTATCACCTTAGTATTTTTAGGCTGATCAGATGAGTGCCCCTCTACCTTCATGGGCATGTTTTTAACGGGCAGAGGTATCCCTGCAAGGAGTTGACTGCACAATCTAAGCCACAATCGGAGTGGTCTCCTCTCTTTGAGGTCATACTGAGTTATAATTCCACTCCTTTTTGAACTTGTTGATGTCTTCTGATTGCCACTATTGCATTTTGTCTCTTCTTTTTAAGCTGTCTCAGCTGCAGCTATTTTAAATCTTAGGTACTGACAAGGGAGATCCATCTTGGTTATTGTCTGTAGCATTAGTCACAATCAGGATTTCAGAATACCTGGCATTATCCTTAAAATGCACAAGTAAACCAGATCACCTTGTGTGTTAATGTTTTTGTAGTTTTCATCATCAAACGTGACATTTAACTCATTCCTGTTTTGTGCTGCGCTGACCACGAGGACACACTCTCAACCTGGGCTTGATCTCTGCTAGGTTTTCCAGATGACATTTTGCAATGACAACATGCATCTCATCTTCCTTGTATATTATATCTACCTCTGCCACCTCTATTTGACTTTACTTTTGAAAAAGATAAGACTAAATTTAAGAATCACTAGTTCCAGTGAGTAATTTTGTCTGCAAATGATAGCAGTTGTGCTGTTAAATATATATTGTTGTGCGTGTAACATGTAAAGCATAAGAGTTATGCTCCTGATGTTGGAAAACATAGGTATTTTCTATTTTCTCTCACTAATTGACTGTCCTACAATAGAAATGTTTTTCATCAGAAGCTAAAAGCCAGATGAAGAGTAGTATTTCTTGAAACACACTGATTTCAGCAAATTACAAATCATTCAGAAATTCGCACACAGTCTGCATGGACACAAACAACAATAGCAAAGCAAAAACCATCATGGATCAGTACTAAGCAATTTGTCATTTCAGTTGAGATCTCTGAAGACCTTTAAATTTTTTAGTTTTTTCACTTCTTTATTATTTTAAAAAAGATAAAATGCAGGCACAATGCAAAGAGATGAGAAAGAGTGCACATCTAGATAATTTTTTGTTTGATTTCATCAGTCCTTACATCAATTTCCTAATCAAAATACCAGAACTTTCACAGTATTTTGTATCCTTTGTTATTTCATTTAATTTCCCTCTCATCTCTTCCTACATTTGCTCAAGCAAACCATGGCTGACAAAATTTGCTCTTCACTTACTTATTTTCAAGCCACCTCAGAGTATTTCTGTGTGTTTCTGAAACAGAGTCACCCATCTGAAGAGCGCAGAGGTAGCGCTCTAAACTCCCAAAATATGAAATTCTATGGTTAAATTTTGGACTAGTTTACAAGAGGTATAAAACCAAGAAAACGAGTGTACTTTTAAATCTAGTACTCCCAGGGACTCTGGGAGAGGCATGCATTCACTAATGCTCTTCTGTTCAGTATTCCATGCCGGAAAACACCTATTCAGAAGAGAATAACTGATGTTCTAGCTGGAGCAAAATTCTCCTGGAGCAAAGTGACAGCTAAACTTTCCTGCAACTTCCACAGAGCAATGAACTTTTGTTCTCCCTAGGATAATAAAATAACAAACCCTGCAGTCCTTGGACCTTCTAGTGAAGCCCTTGCTAAGGCTACCACAGAACAAACTTTCAGCAGACTCTCAGCAAAACCCAAAGCCCTTACATCAAAATCCGACTGCATTTTATAGCTCTTCTTATGCTGACTTCCGTAGCTCGATGACAAGTCTCTGTTACCTGTAAATCCCTCACAGCGGCTCACGGAATATGAACATCGCATCCCTCAGTCAGGGCGACTTCTTTTAGTTCTGTTTTGGTGACCTATCTCAAATTTCTTGGAAGAGGTCTTGACATTATGGGATGGCACTCAGTAGTTTCAGTTTAAACTTCTCTCGAAGAAAGCTGTAATGATTTACAGCTTGTTCTTGACCATGGAGCAAATTTTATAGATATGAGGGAGCTGCTTGGTGTATTTTTCAAACTAGATGTATTTCATATCCATATGATTTGAATTTGCCTTATTGGAGGTGTAAACAGCTGTGGAGAGAAGTTTTCATTTAACCTTGGGTTCAAGCAGATTCTTGTTACTCAGGAGCCAGAGTTTTCCTGTGAATGCAAAATCACCTCCTCATTTCTTTTAGAGATTTTACAGTATAGTATTAGAAAAATGAGATTTGTTTTCACAGAATTTAAAGAGAAGCAGCACCTTTTTTATTCACACCCTGGTTGTTTTCAAACATCAGTTTTCTTTGGGATTTAAGTTTATTTCTGTTTCCCTAACAGTGTAAATCATTAGATGATTCACTGAATTATTGTCGTTTGTTCATACAGGAATCTCTGGAAAATTGTAGACCATCATAGTTCTTTGCAGTATTCAACTAAAACATTCAGAAAATTCCTCAGCCATTTAGAATAAATCCCCCACACTTTTACCAGTACTACTGAATGCAGTACAGATCTCCATGACCTTGAAACTCCCGTGCTGTGCAATCGGTACGTAGCTGAACCGCTGGTGAAGCAGTACCTTGTAGGAGGACTAACATAAGGAAATAAGGATTTTGTAATGCATCACAACAGATGTTATTTACCCCACTCCTTTATTTTTGGTATCAGCTGTTTATGGATAAAAGATAGAATTGAGAGAGGTATAGAATTATACTTTTCCAACACTCTGGTACTGATGCTGTTTCTTCATTTATGGCAATCTAGGGAAGAGTTTGCTTCCTCTTTGCCATATTTGGGACATAACGAGAACTTTTGACAGCCTATTTGGGGTTTTCTCTGAATACATTTTCAATTAAAATTACACTTGGATTAATTAAGAAAGAAACCTGGATTAATCAAGAAATCTGAAGTATTTTGATAATACTGAAGTGTTTCACTTTAGCTGTGGAAAAGGAAGCATTTAGTTCCTTTGGTATGATGGATTCTGACGTTCTTCTGGAGCTGCAGCAGGGTGGAAGATTATTGCTGTTGTAGTATGCTTGTCATAAAGAGTTGTGTATTGAATTTGAGTCTGTTCATTGCCTCAGGCATTGGGAATTTGATACGGCATCTTGTGAGTCTTTTTTTTTCCCCTCCATGAACTTGTGCAACTCGTTTGGAGCTTCATGTTTCCCACTCCTTCTTCACTTCTTTCTTATCTTTGTCTGGAGGGAAGCAATTGTGGCTGCAGGAATCGATGCTCTGGAAAGAGGGCTGGCTTGGAAAAAGGGAACAGGGAACTGCACATTAAAATGTCTGTTGGTGCTAAGAGATGTATGCGTAGATTGAAAGGTCTCTGTGTTTCCACAAGGAAACAATTGGAGGTTTTTTCCCTTTGAGGGGATGTAGAGAGAAGCTTGGTCCAGTTATGTGAGAACATCTTTGTTTGTCTTCATATTGGGCTTTTTGTGGGGAATGAATTAGAGTCCTGTTGATCAAGTTGGTTTTTGTTTTTGCCTGCAATTTAAAAGTGGTCTTCAAATCCTCCCTGTTTTGTGTTTGTTTTGACCCACTGGCACATTAACTAAACAAATCTGTTAATTTTATCCCAGATCTAATCAACTGATTAACCAATGGCATATATGAAAAAAGTAGTGTCAGTTCAAAATACAATATTTTAATTCGTTTGATAAAACTGAAAAAATAGCTTTTCAAGTCGATTGCCACTATTATTTTTGCTCCATTAGGAGCCGCCTCTTTAGTGTAAAACACTGTTCAAGTATCAGAATTTCCCAAGAGAGAGGAATTAACGTTTTCCATATGTAGTCTGCAAACATGATCAGGTTAAAATGCATTTTAAAGTTCAAAGCAAAATTAATGGAATTTTGAATAAAATTTGTTTAACATACAAACATCTTCAATTCTTTCTAATTGCAGACAGTCTGGATCATTTTAAAACATCATTAATGTAATAATGAGAAGCACTTTACATTGAGACTAGAACTTTCCTTGATCCTGAAGAATTGAGACACTGTAATGCAATTTAATGTGGAACCCTGAGATTCAATGATAGAAAACAGTGTGTTTCATTATTAGTCAGAAAAAGCCAGCTCTGACACTGCTATATTCTTCTCCTTCAGTTACGTAACTGTTGCTAATCAGTGGATTTCCTAATCAATGAATCTATAGGAATATCTCATTCCACTCAGAAATCTAATGAAACTATACAGACTCTGTATTCTCTGCTCACCTCAGAGATGTGCCAGGCTCTATTATTCTGTCAACCAAAGTCCATTTCATAACTTGAACAGTATTTTTCCTCTCTAGTGCACTTGCTGTGACAAGAGCATGATGGAGCATGACTCCTTATGACTACCCTCACCCCTTGATGGCATCTCTTGATTACTGATGTGGGGATTTTTGTTTGGTTTATTTTTCTTTGGAAGTAGAGCAATAATTTTAGCAATATTTATGGCTACTGATACCTACTGAGCTTCATTCGATCAGACTTTGGAAAAGGCTGGAGAATCTGAAAAGCAGACAGACATACAAGCTTGCAGAACTAGTTTGAAATCCTAATAGCAGTGCTATCCAGTCAGTCTCGGGTCAAACCATACAAGCCAAACTTAGAAGGAAAATTTAATTCACCCATTACTGTTTTTCCAGTTCACATAGAGGCAGGAAGCATTGCAACACCCTGGAACAGAACTGTGCCATTTAAGAGAGCTCTCTGACTTAAATATAAATGTTTTCTTGGTTGATGGCCACATCACATTTTTTCTCTTGAGATCAGTAAGAATGAAGCTAGATGTCTTGAAATGACTGTTCTGTTACAAATACAGCTTTACTGAACACCTCCTAATGTCTTAGTAGTCACACTGTGGTTATGGCTACCATCATATAGTTGAAGTAAATTGGTGCAACTCAAATAGGGAAGGAGAATATCTGAATTTACCTTATCAAGTCCTTTCAATTTTTCTTGAATTGAAAGCTGTCCTGTTTCATTTTTATAATGCAAAGCATATGTCTGTGTCTGTGCTGGACTAGAATTTGCTCTTGGATATACAAAGTTCTTCTGGGTACTGGTTTTGAGGCATATTTGGGCTAATCACATACACATTCTCCAAATATTCCTGGCTGCAGTGAAACCAGCAAATGTCAGTTGTATGCAGAATCTACTCAATATGCATATTGCCTTTTAGGCCAGATGTAATTTATACCTGAACAAATGATGTGTAACACAAGAATATTTTAGATTAGCAAAGCTACAAATGAAAGGGTAGAAATTTAGTGTTCTTCTGTCCATATGTCATGCTAATTAAAAAACCAGCCCCAATAATAGGAGTTTCTACCACAATTATCCAGGCATTTTACCTAAACCTGTACACTATTTTTGCTAGATAGTTGTAAATACCCAGTAGCCTGTGTTGTTCAAATTTTACTCGAAGTGTACCTTATCTTTGGTGAGTAATTGAGCAAGAAACATCTATTTTGTCTTCTGGTAGTAAGTTTTAGATGAAATGACTGCTCCGTCAGCATTCATGCAGTTGGAAAGATGTACCTTAGAAATGGTGTGGTCTGAAGTGGCAGACAGGTTCTCTCCTCAGCTCTGTGGCAACTTGATGTGTGGAGTTTGAGCCAGTTATTGACTTCTGTACCTCTGCTTTCACAGTGATGTACACTTTTCCACTTTGAAAATGGCTTTTAATCTTTATAGTGCTTTTTAGAAGCATTGCTACATGAATTGCCTGTCACTGTTCTTCCAATTACTCCAACTGTTTCATACATTTCATACGTTTGATTTTACACCTGCTCAGAGGTGTAGTGACTCCAAGTTACCTGACTAAGGTCACATGAGAAGGTTGTGGCAGAAGAGGAACTCCTGTGTACCAGTTGGTCATGAGCCACTGCACCTTCTTGCTAGATATTCCTGATAGGTTTTGAGTGCGTGAATTGATTTGATCAATTATCTGTAGTATCTGGGAACAGAGTTTTTTACTTTTTCTGGCAGGCAGGGTGCCACCTTTCATTCAGGGATGTGAATCCCATTACCATCATTGGAGCTTTTATTAGTTCAGGTTCAAACTACTGGAAAATACTCTACATGGGGTTAATTCAAAACTATGAAAGTAGTGGAAGTAAGGTCTACTCACACTTAAAGTTATTAATAGAGACTTGAAGCTGTGCAGTGGAATTGATTTGGCATTCATCTGAGTGTGACTAAACTGAAAAACAAAGTCATTTATACGCATGTACGCCTCATTGCTGAAATTAACAGGTGTCAATCACTCTAATACCCTGTTATGCAAAAGATGCCGTAAATGCTGCTCTATTTTTTCCCTTAGTTAGTCAACTATCTGTTTTATTAAGTAATTCTTCTCAGTTTTAAATTAACAGTTAATTTCTTAGGAATCAAGGTGGAAGATTATGCTTCTGCTTAACTTTTCTGACTGCTTGAATGTCAGCAAAACGGAAAAGAAACTCCCTCGTGTTGTTAATATTCACAGTCCCATACTGTCAATTTGCTTGCATGAAAATACTGATTTCTGAAAATGTCCATACTCTAAGACTCAAGTCTGAGATCTGCAAAGTCTGTTGTGGTATAAAGATGAAAAAAGTGTTAAAAGGAGTTGGAAAGAACAATCTTCCCACTTGAGTAATGGATACCAAGAAAGCTATTTTCAAAATAGTAGTGGTGATATTACTGTTAACTGAAGAAAGTGTCCTTCTACCAGCCACACCATTAGCTCAGTGGGGTTTTGTGCTAGAAAAACGTCATTAGCTACACCACCGGGCTCCACAAGTTAGACGTGGCATACCTTAGAGGACAAGAATACTTGTGAGGTCTTTGTCACACTGAGAAAAAGTCAGTGTCTGATGCTGGCAGTATTTTAAACATTAGAAATGCTGGAGGCTATGGGGTGAGCTGTAATTCTTCTCAGAATAAGTGGTGAGTGACTCTATGATGAATTTTCACCAAAAGGTAGAAAAAGCACAAACTGAACCTTAAATAAGTGTGACAAATGAAATAAAACAGAAATTTGGAGGATGTGAGATTAAAAACACCTGAGGGGAATGTTAACTGCAGTAATAAGGTGAAAGGGAATTCAGCTTTATCTATTCAGTGTTTACCAGGGCTGTGATGCTAACGGGACTTCGGCAAGACTGACATGTTATTGATAGGACTGTTGCTGAAATGATCTTAGTTTCACTCATCTGAATTTGGTATCAGTCTCAACTGCAAAGCTATCCCTCTTATTACCCTTTTTGAACATCCCAGGGAAGGAACTTTCCCAGTTTTTGAATCTATGGTGTTATGATAAAAAGAGATTCTCTCATCGTACTGAATTAACCCTTTCAAGAAGATCACAGTAGCTACAGACCTCATTTCAAATGCACCTTCACTTGTGTTTACACACTTTCGCAGCCAATTAAAATGATATTTCTTTTTTCTCGCACAAAACATATTGCAGTCATTGTACTTGGATACATGAAAGGCCTTATGGGCTTCATTTTTCTTGATGAAGATCTGAATGTGTAGCATCCCACTTTGTTATTCACTAAAGATAGTTCAGAAAATGTCATCAATTGTGGCTGTATTGTTTAATCACTTATGTGGCTTACTAATAATCAATCTGAAATTTTCTTAAGGAAGACATATTTACAATAAAGTCCAGTAAACATAAAGCTGTTCAGAACAGTAAACATCATTTAAAAAGGAAGCACAGAAGTACAGAACCAAAATGATTCATGGAATGCATGTATTCAAAAACGAGACCACCCAAGGACAATGATGTAGTCAGATCTTACTGAAACACGGTTTGACTGAAGTTTAGATAGTTACAGACTCTTTTAACTGTTTTCCAATTTGCTTTAGGAACTAGCCTCAAGGTAAAGAACAAACAAACTAAGCTTTCTTTATGGAAGAAAGTCTTAAAATAAACGGGAAAAATGGCAAAATAAACAGGAACCATCAGAAGGTTTGAAAGATAAGAGCAGCATGCTTGAGGGGAAATTGCTGATTTTTCTCTGTCAAAGAAATGAGTGACATTAAGACACAGGTTTGAATATTTTCAGTGCTTGTTGAATTTCTACTTAAAGTTACACATCAGCTTCTAGACTGCAGTCATTCAGCTATAGAATCCTCTGTTCAAGGGCATGCACTTGGGAGAGATGACTTGTGGGAACAGGATTTATGTTGACATAAGACTGTTGTGGTTTTGATAAATTCATCATCTTGTCCATCACATCAGTACTGACCAGCAGGAACTACAGGAAGGTGCCCTGCAGGTAAAAGTTGTTGTCAGAGACCACAGCTGCAGGTGATGGACAATCTTGTTTCTCAAACATCTCGTTAACCGTTCAGCACAAATACTGTTTTCCAGTTTCCAAGCAACTTATAAATCCTTTGCAAGAATCTTCATTTTAGTATCCAAATCCTAAATCTTCTACATTCAGAATTGCTGTCTGACTTTGCTAAAGACTAGAGTCTGTTGCTCTCAGGTCTGACAGCAATGGATTTGATTTGATTTCTAGCAATTACCAGCAAGGTGGTTGCTATAGCTGCACTAATGAAGGGAGAAACCACGCTTCCTTGAAGACAGTGTAAGCAAGCATAAATAAACAAGGGCTTGAATATATAACAAGTGGTGTTAGTAGCATAAATGAGATACGACTGCAAGAGGGAAATAATGTTGTAGCCCTTTTCAGTGGCTTTGATATACATCATCTTACCACTTCCTACTCAGTGCTTAGCCTGTATTGATACATTTTTTGTCAGATATTTAAAGTATTATTATTTTAATAGAATTTTTTCATCATCATGGTGTGAGTTTCACTTATATTTAGCTTTTCATGTTACCATATTTTTCCAGTGAAACATTCTGTGTCCATAATTTTGCTGGTAGCTGTTGGGCTAATAACAGGCAGTTAAATAGGAAACTATGTGACCCAATCCAGGAACTCAAGAAAGTTTTCATTTAACAAACCCTGTTGAGTTGCACTGAACTTTGATAACTCTGGTTCACTGACTTTAGCTCTAAGTGTGATTCTTTTCTGACAAGAGGCTGTAAAAATTGTGTCACACATTGTCCTCTTTGTGTTTCAGTGGCTCCATATCAATTTTGCTTGGGAGGTTTTTGGAGTTTTTTTAAATCCCAAACCTACCAATGAGCCAGAGATTTGAAAATCCTGCTGTTCAGTCTCACGCAACACCAACAATAATGACGTTTTTGAGAAAGGAAATCTCAGCAGAGACTGCTGTCAGTTTTCCATGAAGCAGAGTAAATCCATTCTACTGCCATACTAAAATGAGATCTCAAACCAAACTTGTTCCGTATCTATGTAATAATGGCATTATGGACTGTACTAAGGTGGCCAAATCTGGAGGGCCCGATCCACCTAGTTCACCACAGGACAAGGTTCCATCACTGTAACAGAATTACAGACTCATTAGGGATGGGAAGGGACCTCGAAAGATCATCCAGTCCAATCCCCCTGCCACAGCAGGATCACCCAGACCAAGTTGCACAGAGTGTGAGAATTACCCTGCAGAGTGATTGCTGTAACGATGCTATCCTTGTATTACTACACATCTGAAAGCAGCTGGTATTACTTAGCTGAATTAGTTGTTGCCCTGTAAGTAGGTGTTACTCTTTCTGGAAAACGCTGAGTAGGTTTTGCTAATGGCTGTGTAATACTGACTGGCTCTCTTGTTACTTGGTTAGGATCAGACTGTTTCTTTTTGGAGGTACTGGGTGCTGGAGACGTTGAGCCAAGATGAGCTGATGGATAATATTAATGAAGCATGTTTCAAAGCACGTTTCCTCTTTGCTAGCTATTAAATGTATTGGTATTTCAGGAGAAAATAGTGAACACCAAGTAGTAGAATGGCATTACTTGGAAAAGCTTGTTCTTTCTTATCCAATTTCTGATCTGACTTAGTACTCTACAAACTCTTTTTCTTCTCTCCCTTATTTTACAGTTAACTTTGACCACTTTCAAATTTTGCGGGCTATTGGGAAAGGGAGTTTTGGAAAGGTAAGAATCACTTTATTTTTAGCAGTTGTAAACTTAATAGAGAATTCCTCTGTGTATTTCTGGTGTGACCTTGTCAGGATAAAGAAGTGTTGGGTTTATACGCTTTTCCTTCTTAAAGACATCTCATTATCGCTGTAAATAGACTCTGACTCTTCATGACATTATTTATATTATATTCACTAAAATACTTGAATACAAATTATTAAAATGATGACATGCCCTCAATAGGGTTTATTAGAATTTAGAAATCAATTTAGAAATCAACCCCCAAAACCAAGAAAAAAATAGAAGCAAGCAACTTTTTGTTACAGTCCACTAGAGCGAGCTTGTTCTGAAGTCTCTGGACTTATTTGTGTCTTCGAAGTAATTGCAGTGTATTAAAGGCACTTTATATAGATTCAATGCACTTGAGACTGTATAAACTGACACACACTGTAATTATGATCATTGAGTAAATGTTTGTTCAATTCAACAGGCTGTGGCTGAAATGGAGAAGATTAATGGTTTCTTTACACATGAGTAGATGACCTTGTTTTCCTACAATAAAGACTGTGACAAAGTTTAAAGTTTTAATGTGGGTGAATAAAATGTCATGCATTCAGAGAAAATCAGAACATAAAAGTATTTGAAATGGTTATTAGCAGGAATACACTTGAAGGCAAAATATAACTTCATTACCTGATAAAGCAGTATCTATCTAGATCTTGATCTAAAAGATTCTTGAGTGTGTGCCAGTTGAGTGCCAGCCAGCTGCTTTTGTAGTCATGAAGCGCACGCAGGATTTTGCTAGTCCTTGGCCTTACATGCAGAAAAGTTACTTTCATTTTACAGATTCCTGGAATACTTTTTGCAGAACAGTGTGGTCCTTTGTAGCGAGGTCCCTCACAACATGGTCCTTAGTGGCTTCAGAAGTTTCCAAGAGAAATGTTTTTGAGGATGACAGAGGTGCTCGTGCAAAATGCTATTCAAGAATCTCTCAAAAATCAGAACAGCTGGAGGCTTATGTTTATTATCACAATACACAGATGGATTATCATTTCAAACTAAACAGAAGCTCAGAAGTGCAAGTCAGATCCAACATGAGCAGTTAAAGATACATCCAGGTCATGCTGGCTATCACAAAGATCACCTCTGCTTCTCTTTCTTCAAAGCTTCCCCATTCACACTTCTCTCATCTCTGCATTTTCAAAGGGGCCCTCAGTCTTGCAAAGGAGCATGGAAAATAAGTGTGTGTGCTTTTTGAAGGCTTGTTGGTTTATGTTTGACCCACTGTTCTTCGTGGCTTTTAGAGAACTGGTGAATATGTCTGTATAACTAGAAACATCTAACTTTCTTACAGTGGTTTATAATACCTGCTTTGGTATTATATAAGTTTCATTCCAAGTTTCAGAGCCTTGAGGGAACACGTTTAATGCAGGGAAGGACTCGTACATAAGTTCCCTCAAAACCTTATTTTGCAGCTGTCAGATGCAACTGAACAGTCCTTGGCACAACAAGCTTATTTTCCCCGAATGAATGCAAGCTTCTGACCAGTGCTGTTTTCCCTTCCACCACCAAGGAAAGAAAGAAACCCTTCTGAAAGTGACCTATTAGACCACAGCCAAAAGCACAACATGGTAAATCAGTCACTCTTTCAAGTGTCTTTCTCTGTGAGGCAATCTCGCCTTTATTGTTCATTTAGAAGCCTCATTGCTGGCAACTTTTCCTGTTACTGTCCTTCTGGAAGTAGCTGGCAGCAGAAAATGTCAACAAATGATGCAAGACCTCTAATCTCTATTGACTCACTGTTTACTGTTTGGGGTCCATTGTGCTCCAGCATCCTGCAGCGTGTAACACCATGTTCCATATGCACCTTCCTTAAACTGTCGTCTTCCTTTATGGTTGCTTTGTGGCCTTTTTCCTTTCCTGAGAGCAGTAGGATGTTTCAGGACATGCTCTACTTTTTTATTTTATTGCTCTTGGTTCAATCTCTCTCAATATTTCTCAAATTGCTGTGGTTGCTACAGCAACCTTACACCTCTGCAGGATATTGCTGCAGGAGGTATCTGATATGGCAGACTGTGCAGCTGAGCTCCCTCTTGGGCAGACAGTTCAGAGTGATCCACAGCACCTTACCCCTTCCACCAGGGCCAGCAGACTCAACAGCAGTGCTGGCTCAGAAAGCAGGTCTCTGCCTTTCCCTCTGGAATTTTCAGTTTGCTGTAGCAGCATTTGCTGTTGCAGGGACTCCTAGGTCTTTTAGTATCAAATGCTTTGGATCTCAAGAGCTTGTCTTTTCTGGGGAGTGGACACAGCTTATTTAAGCTACTGCCTCAGTATATGCTGCTTCTTAGGGACGTGTGAAGGGCAGGTGCAATCTTGCATGGCCTATAGCATCTTCCCCAGTAAAAGTGAGGATACGTCACAGCAGCTGTGGGGAGTGCAGGAAATGGATATGGAGAGAAGGGAAACAACAAGGTTCACATCTCTACGCTTAGAAAGGCCTCCTTTCAAATCTCAGGTTGCACCCTGGTTAGGAACAGATAAGCTGAACTCAGAGCCTGCTTAGAACTGTTGCAGCCTCAGTTTTGAAATCAGCAGTCCTTTTGTTAAAGCCTCGTGACACACGAGATATGACAGAATGATGTATGACCAATTACTGAGTGCTTACCCCCTCTCCTAGGCACATGTATACATACCCTGTATTTAGTATCTGTGTCCTGCAGGACATGCAGGCACTAGTACAGATCCATGAGCTGTTACAAGGGTGACAATGCTACCTGAGTGAGGTGTGTGATGCTCCTCTAGAGGTAGCTTCAATGACTTTGCTCTGTTAGGTAGATGGAGTTAGCTCTTTGTGTCCTCCTATGGTACAGGCATGTCCCAGCTATTAATATTTCCAGATACATTTGAAGTGGACCAGGTCACAGGTTTTTTCCAAACTCATGTATATTTCCCTGCAGAGTCACAGAATCATTTTGGTTGTAAGAGATCTTTAAGTTCATGAAGTCCAAATGTTAATTCAACACTGCTAAGTCACCACTGAAACATGCCCCTCAGCATGACATCTACACGTCTTTTAAATACCTACATGGTTCACGATGCAACCACTTCCCTGGGCAGTCTTCTCCAGGTCTTGACAGCCCCTTCTGTGAAGACGTTTTTTTCAAATATCCAATCTAAACCTCCCCTGGCACAATTTGAGGCCACTTCTTCTTGCCCTATCTCTTACTATTTGAGAGAAGAGACCATCCCCAACCTCACTATGACTTCCTTTCAAGTAGTTACAGAGAGCAGGAAGGTTTCCCCTCAGACTCCTTTACTACAGGGTAAACAACCTCAGTTTCCTCAGCTGCTCCTCCAAATACCTATTTCTTTATGCCATATGACACACAAAAATGCTCTCAGGTATGTAATCTGGCTAAACTCTTCCCTTCTGTTACATGTTCTTATAGAACAAAACACCGCAAAAAGAAACGGTGGTTCCTGCTGTCATCCAGGATGTGCAAAACCTCCTAGAAACAGAGCACAGGAATTAGCATTCTTTACTCAACAGCAGCTATATCATTGCAAGCTTACTGCCTCAAAATAATCTGTATTCATGTGAAACAACCAGTTTTCAGGGTGATTATAGTACCAATTTTCTTCAAGTTCTCTGTTTGTGGAAGCAGGTGCATTGGGCAATTTGACCTCCTTAATTTAAATCAAATTATGAATTTGATGACAAAATATTTCTCCTATTTGTCCAAGATGCCAGGACAAAATATTTAATTTTGATTAATTTGATTGTATAAAATAATCACTTCCCCTGCTGAAGTTGTTGAAATTCAAAGAGATGGGACTGCAGAATCACATCTGTGCTGATAGAAGGTACTTGGCTAGATAATAGAAAAATTATGTAAGAAAAATACGCTGCTATCCTAAAGCAACACAAGGCACAACTGCAGGAGGTGAATATTGACTGACATTATAACATCTATTTGTTGTTTTACTTTGAGTTAATTTGAAAAGATACTGAACAGATGCTTGGCTCCTGCTCCAGCTGTTGTGGTGTGCTCAGGGGAAACTGGGAATTTATCTCCCAGTTTCAAAGAAATTCCCTGGCAGCGTAAAGCCAAACTTATGACAGTCCCTTTGTGTAAATCTTTCTAGGTCTGCTTGTAGGCTGTGACTATGAGCATTAGTTTTTCAGACAAGGTAGTAGTATTTCAGGCACATGCTTCATGGAAGGCTTGTCACTCCCCACACTGAGTGTTAAATGTACAGCTGATTTCTGTCTTGTAGACCCCCTATGTCTACGTGACTATCTTCTGCCCACACACCGCTATAGCCCCTTGGAAGGGCTGCAAGTACTCATGGCTGCTATAGGTGCCACATCTGATCTACTGATACTTGAATATGACACAGGAGCTCAGCCTGATTGTTCACTCCACCAGTGACCTTGCACAGAGGTGCTGTCTCTGACTGTAGTTTTGCAGCTCTCTTTTTTTGTTACCTGCCCTGAAACCATATCATGAAGCAGTCTGCAAAACCTAAGTACTCATGTACCGAACTCAAACCAAAGTGGCTCTATTAAGACTAGGTGCTCCAACTCCCTGCTGTTCTTTCTGGATGGCAGGTGGGTGACAGTTAGAAGTCAGTCATCACAGTTAGAAGTCAGTCATCTTAAATTAGTGGGAAACAGGAGACATGCGTACTTTGCAACAGGTCAAAACTTTTCAGCCATCCCCATCTTTGCTCTTGGAAGAGTTTCCATGAAGACACCTATTACCACTCAAGCAACACAGTACTGTGTGGCTTTGCTAATGGTTTGCTGCAAAATTCTGCCCCAGTTTTACTCAGCAAAATTTTTCACTTGGATAGCTCTGAACCAATCCATGTGGCACTTCGTCACCCATAACAGCCTCAGTGGTTGTGTGCCTTATTAATCTGCAGATCAAATTCAGTCTGTAGGTGTTCTGGTTTTGGCATCAGAGGGCACCCAAGAAGGCACCTTAGAAGTAGATTGTAGAGTATGTTTCTTCTGAAAAATGAAGTTGACTCTTGCAGGCATAATCCCACTGATTTTCTTCTCCTGGTTCAGAGGAATAATGTCTCCCAGTCGCACACTGGTCAAACTCCCTTAACTTGGTAGTTCTGAAGTCAATTCATTGCTACATTCTCATAGATATCAAACAGCTATAACTCTGTGATAACAGCCAAGGTGTAGAAAAATCCTCTTTAGACAGGGAATGTTTTTACACAAGGATTTTTAAAATAGGCACCGTATAACGCTAAAGCACACTCGGGGGGATTTCAGAATCACAGAACAGCAGGGATTGGAGGAGACCTCTGGGGAGTATCTAGTCTAGCGCCCTGCCAGAGCAGGTTGCACAAGGTCACATCCAGGAGGATTTTGAGTCTCCAGAGAAGAAGATTCCACAACCTCTATGGGCAGCGTGTTCCAGTGCTCTGTTACTCTCAATGTAAGAAAGCTTTTCCTTATATTTAGATGAACCTTCCTGTGTTCCAGCTTGTGCCTGTTGTCCCTTGTCCTATTCCTGGGCACTACTGAAAAGAGCCTAGCCCCACGTTCTTGACAACAGTCCTTTAGATACTGATAGGATCCCCTCGCAGCATAGTCCTACCCAAGTTAAACACACGCAGCTGTCTCAGCCTTTCCTCATAAGGCAGATGCTCCAGTCCCACAGATTACTGAAAAGTGCCATCAGTCAGAACAGGGGCCTGTCTGGACCCTGGTAAGTGATACTAAAAGATTGAAAGGGGATGTTTTATTAACGTAAGCATGACAACCTTCTGTAGTGAGAAGGGTAAATAAGGTGATTCAGCACAGGTTTCACAATAATGAGTCATCACAGAGCTTATTTATTGAGATGCCAGAGCACTCCTTTGTCCCTGTTTTAAAACTATTCATTCGGAAAGAATGTCAGATATAAACAAAAGAAACCAAAGCACCCCTCGATTTAAATTTTCCCATTAAGGCTACATGTGAGGAGAGCTTGAAAGCTCCTCCTTTCTTTCCTGCAGTCGTGAAAACCTTCCAGCCCACTGGTGTCCTGCTCAGAAATGCTGACAGCCAGCCGTAGAAATGCCAGGAAGCATCGCTGCTGCCTTTCAGTGCTGTCTCAGCAATGTCAGGTGTTTTCAGAGTAACATGAATGTGCATGCAGCTTGTGTTTCCTGAGTTTTAGTAAGAAGTAGCTGTAGTATATTCATTAAATTCCTCTTGATTTTTAATCCCCGTTAAAAGATGTATTAGTAGAAGATGTTTGCCATCATTCTGCTTTACAGCTGCATGCTAGCAAGCTCTGGCTAACAGCAGGTATGTTTCAGTTGTGCTGAATACCCTTGTCTTTACTGGGAGGTAAAGTTATGCCAGGGGAAGTTTAGTTTAGGCATCAGGACAATCTATCGAAAGAATCATCACAGGCTGCCCAGAGTGGGGGTTGACTCAACAATCTTGGATGCATTTAGAAGTTGCATGGATATGGAGCTTGGGGATGTGGTTTAGTGGTGGGTTTGGTGGAGTTAGGTTAATAGTTGATCTTAAAAGTATATTCCATTGTAAATGATACTAGGATTTTATTAACCTGTGGACGCTTGCGCTTATTTCCACCTCTCCGTTTCAGTTCAGCTCTCCCTGCTACTCTTTCTTCCCCTGAAATGCAAGCTCCCGTTTCTCATTGTTTCACAACCTAAGTTCTTTCTGTACACTTGTAAACCTTTTAGATAACTTAAGGGCATCATCTACTTTTCATACCAGAAAAGGGAAGAGAATGAAACAAAACGTTGACACTCACCATTGTGCAACACTGAAGAGTTTAAGACAAAATATTGTCATCCATGTTTTACTTAATTGGCAAAACATCTCCTGACATAAGGAAAGGTAACTAGAAAATGCTTATTCACAGCTTTATCATTACATTAAATTCTCATTGTATTAAACTCTCTCCTTGGAGTAGATTCAGGTTGAAGGAGAGACTACCTGCAAGTGGAGTTGCAGAGAAATTGATGAGGTTTGTTTTATCTGACTCAGAGTCTGTTGGAGGGACTGAAAAAATATAAGGGAGGTAAAATATGCTGATGGTACCCTCCTGGAGCCTTTCCTCTGCATTTAAGAAACAAGTCACCACACACTCTGTCATTATGGTCTATGGTCTTTAACTTGGTGCTGGTAGTTTGTGACCAAATCTGAAATTCAGATGATACTGCATTAAAGTCAGAGGTGTCAGCCGTGAGAAGTTGTCCTAGCTCCTCTAGACCCTTTCTGTATTTTGAGTGTGCAAGTTCCTTAAAAGAGAACTCAAACAAAAAGATTTCTTTTTGGTGGTGCCGTGCTGTAATGTGCTCTCTAGGCACTATTTTTTTGTGTGCAGGCTATTTATGTATGCTGTGAGTTTATTTAGATTTGCATATAATGCTCTGTGTTTATAACATGGGAGTGTGTGTGTGTGTGCATGTCATATACATATAAAATAGCTGTGCCCACAGCAAGTGAAACCAGAGCATCGCTGAATCTAAACACTACAGAGTTGTAATAGCTAAGCCAGATGCTTCCAGTACATAGTCTGTATTCATTCTGATGATGAGGAATTCTGACTGGAGCCTGTCGTTGCGTCAGTAATGTAAACATTGCAGCAAAATAATATTCACAACCAGTATTCTCTTGGCAGTGAAGACACTCCCAAGAATGTCACTTTAAGAAGTTCTTAAAAGGAAAAAACCTTCAGACCAGAAGTCTGTTGAGGATATAGATTTACTTCAAGTGTGCACGTAGAGTTGATATGATGATGGGATTTAGACCAGTCTGGAACAATTTCTGTATTGCCCTAAGTCTCCTTTAAGCTGCTGGGTTTTGGCTGTGTTGCTAGTGACAGTCTCCATCTTCATTCACAAGGTAAACTACCACATGAAAACAAAACCCAAGCCTTACATGGGAGTTCCCTTGACTAACATCTTCTGCCTCATTTACAACATTATTTTGTTTTGTCCCTCAAAAAATAAAAGAGTTAAAGCAAAGACATTTACTACCAGAGACTAAACCGTTGTGATGATCTCTCATGACTTCAAAAATACAACGATAAACTTCTGTACAAAAATTCTCTCTTTTCAGGAATAATTACGGGAGCAAAATTCTGATATTTAGATGGAATATTGAGCCTGTGAACTCGGGCTGCGTTTATGCTGTATTGACTTGCAAGGAAGAAGACAGTGATTGTACATTTTCCTGGGCAGGAAGCAGTAATTTCTGTGACTAATGAAATTACCTATGGTCCGAGAGACTGGAGCGTACGGAGCTTGACCACGTAACTTCTGAACCTTCTGCCACTGCTCGGGGTCTCTGTTTCTTTTAACGCAGGTGTGAGGTGTTCTTTAGTGAATTCATTAACTGCAGTCTGTTACAAAGCACACTGCAGAGTCGATGCTCTGAAAAGTGTTCCTACGTTGTAGTATCCAGACCTTGATTACTCAGCTATCACAAAAGGCTCCTTTTTTATCAAATTGACGGTTGATTTTTTGTTCTGTAGGCACCAATTTTATTACTGTGTTTTACTTTGCCGTCTGTTAGGTATGCATTGTACAGAAGAGAGACACCAAGAAAATGTATGCCATGAAATACATGAATAAGCAGAAGTGCATTGAGAGAGATGAAGTTCGGAATGTTTTTCGGGAGCTGCAGATAATGCAAGGCCTGGAGCACCCCTTCCTGGTCAATCTGTGGTAAGCAAACCTTCCAAATTTTCCCAGAGATCTCTTGTTCCTTCTTATTGCTGAATCAATCCAGGCTATGGAAGAAGTATGAGAGACATTTGATGGTCTCTTGAGATGCATTTCTGCTTTGCGGATTGTTTCACTTTTTGTGACTGTGTTAAAGGTTCACTTTTGCGTTGGAATATTTAAAGGTTCACCTTTTCATTTCGGGTTGGGTTTGTCTCCAGATTGTCACAGCAATGTGTGGAAATGCATTGCTCTGTCCAGACTCATAGTTCAGTTTGATGCTACCTGGGCTAAACATCTGCTGCAATGGTTATTAAACCCAACCGTTCATTTAAATTGTTTTCAGTGGATTCAGAGAAAATTCAAAACTCGGCTCCTCTTAAAAAATGGCTGACATGGACCAACAGAAAAGGACTTTCTGTCACGTAGAATGTCTCTTACCCTGTCTGTGCTAGCCACTGAATGCCTCAGTCAAGTGTGTGAGAGAAATTGATGGCCAGGTAATGGCTGTCTTCAAGTATGCCAATGATCTGAAATAGTAGCAGGCTGTTTGTACTGGCAGTAGTAATGGAGTGCAGACTTTTCTTCCTTTATCTGAAAATGACCCATACCATTCAAAAAAAAAAGACACAAACCAGTACGATATGAAAACTGCCCAGTTAGCGAATAGCTTGATTGTCTGCAGATGGTCACAGCGCAGAGCAACGTTCTGAGTGTTGCCTCTCTTACTAGAGTTCAGTGGTCCTGTGGTCTTTTGCCTGTCCTTGAGCTCACTCCTACAAGTGAAACCTTTCTTGTTGCCAGCTTAGTGCCTTTCATGAATGAAAAGCCAAATGATGTTGTAGCTTGGCACTCACCTATACTAACAAAGCATTTGATACCAAAGTCCTTTTACAGAGGATCTAATCACATATGTATATGTGTGTGTGCATGTGTATGTGTGCATATATATGTGTGTATATACGTGTGTGTGTATACATGTATGTATAGATACATAGAGAGATATGTGAGTGTGTGTGTGTATACATGTATGTATAGATATATATGTCTCAAGTGCTCTACATTCAACATAAATCATCATGCTTGAGCTAACCCAATATCCTTCTGGAAGCCTAAAGAAAGATATATAAACATTGTGACTGTAGTACAAAACTTTCCCAGTCTCTTTTTTGAGGTTCAAGCAACCTGTTCACTGGGGCCCTCTTCACCAGAGATGTGTTATCTCTGTGCTTAGATGTCTGTGCATTTTTCTTTTATGAAATTGTCTGATCTCTTGAACACACCTAAGCTTTTGTTCTGTATCAAGGTGTGGCAGAGATTTCCACTGCGCAACCAGACACTGTGCAGAAAGAGTCATGTTAATGTGATCTACAAGATACTTCAGTGACCATAGCAGTGCTGAAGGACCAAAGAGCAAATTCTTATTGTGAAACAAAAAGTATTACAGATTCCAGTTACTAAATTTTAATCAGCTAATAGATACATTCTTCTTTTCTTCATTTCATAACAAAGATTAAACCCGTTGCGTGTGATGATGATTTTCATTTTCAATGATTCATGTATTCTTTTTGTACTTCTGAGATACTGTCACAAGATTTCACAATTCAAATGTTATACTATATGTGTGTATGAGAAATGTATATGATGAAACAGAAATGTAGTGTTCTTGAAGAAATAAAACATTTCAGACAAAAATGACACTATTCAGGATGCTCCAGTGCACTACCAGTGCTCTGTATTCAGTATCTCTAGCACTGGGAAAGAATAGCAAAGAAAAGTCTTGACCCCAAGCCACCCCAAACTTAATCAGCCTACCTCAAATAACTCATTCTTTGTGCCAGGCCCATAATATTTTTCTATAATTAGTGTTGCATGATCCTAAACTAATTTAAAATAGCTTCTGATGTATTTCTGGAGTGTGGTAGCATGTTCCAAATGTCTGAATGGTCTTATTGAAGCTTTTCAGATTTCAGGATGTTCTATGCATTGTCTTCAAATGAGAGCTCCTGTCATTGAACTCTGTCAGTGGCAGAACACAAAATTACTGCTGACCCTTGAATAATGCTCACAGCTGTTCTGATAACACTAAGCCATATGAAGCTCTTAAACATGTCAGCAGTAT
Organism: Upupa epops; assembly: GCA_013397515.1. Taxonomy (NCBI): domain Eukaryota; kingdom Metazoa; phylum Chordata; class Aves; order Bucerotiformes; family Upupidae; genus Upupa; species Upupa epops. The sequence continues at coordinate 129,649 of VZRI01013746.1, read as the reverse complement.
TTTTGAGTTTGATTGCAAATGTCTTATTTGTTTATTTACTGCCGTGAAAAAGGAACATTACAAGTGAAATATTCCTTAAACGTACTTTGTGTTCCACAACCTCTTAAAAATAACACCATTTCCATTGCCTGTTGTTGAGTTGGCAGCCTGTTTGATGCTGCATTTCTACTTGCATTTCAGATGCAGTAGTAATTTGTCAGATACCTTCACACTGTAGCTGTAACTTAGATTAGATGATTAACAGAAATCTATGAGATTTCCTCTTATGAGACAATGCTTGGCATGCTAATGGAAGGAAGCAGCTGAAGCGACGTGTCTTCGATAGTAATTGTAACTAGATTTCTGTTTCGTTATTTAGCGTTAGATTTTTTCCACTTACCTTGTTAATTGTACTGTAAAGATGGGCTGTAACAAGAGCTACTAACACTGTCTTGTTTCACAAACTGGAATATTAATTTAACAGGGAATGATTCTGTGATGGAGTGTGGGCAGTAACTGAGCTGGTGCACACGTAGATGTTGAATTTGTTTTAGCCAGGCTTTTTTGGACTGTCTGTCTGGGCTCTATCACATTCTCTAAGGGTGCATATCAGCTTTCAGAAATCCTACCTAGGGTATGATTGTGGTCACTAAAACTCAGAGAGCTCATCAGCCTGGTAAATGTAGCTGGCATCCTAGCGCGTGGTGTCCAGCTGTATTTTGCCAAGGGTACTCAGAAGTAACTATTCTGAGAAGGTGAGTTCTAGTCTGCCATCGAGAGCTGCGTTGCTGCACCACATTGCTAGACAGGCACTGACACTGCTTTGCTGAAAAGCACTAACTCTTTCAGGGAAAGTGGGAAGCAGGACTCAGACTAAGGTGAGTGGTGGTAAACAGCTTTTCCCAGAGGGTGCCTTTTACATCACATTGTTGTTGGATACAAACTGAAACGGACTTTGGGTGAGGAACTGTAGTAAAATGTGTTTGCACAAAGTGTGCTGAGCACTTGCAGTTAACAGTCATGTAGTCTGTATGAAGTTTGGGATTCTAATGAAGGGGAACCTGTCTTTGGCTAGCTAGATGAGCTGAGTAGTTGTCTGCTACACAAGATGTGATAGTGCCAACAAGTTTTATTAATATAAATGAATTGATCTTATCTACCCTTCGCAGTCTGAGTGAAAGGTAATTAGCCAGCTAGACTGGTCTGGATGGCACTTCAGAGAAACCTACATTTATGCAGTGATTTGAAAGTGAAATGAGGTAACTATTTAGGTGGCACTGTCCCTTGCCCTTGATTATTTCTTCCCCTAATTCCAGTATAAAAAGCAAGATTTAAGCTTAGGTAGGCAATCTGAATCTGATCTGTTGTTCTTTTGTCTAGAAGGGATCTATGAAATAAAATTCATGAGTTTTATTGCCAAAACACATTTTTTTCAAAGTATGATTCTCTGAAAGAACTTTGGTGACATGACAATATTTTCTCCTTTTTAATTCAAAATGTCAAATCCCAGACACATATTGAGAAGCATGTTTGGAGGAAATTCCTCACATGGCAACATTTTCATGAGTTTTTGGGACTGTCCCTGACCAGAACTGCTGTTCTTCACACTGCAATCCCCAGGGCTTTCCAGGTATGAAATAAAACTAACACAGTGGTAAAACTCAGCAAGACCTTGAACCAAGCACATTAACCTTTCTTTGAGAAATTACATCATTAAACTCGAAAAAACAAACTTGAAGACTGGGGAGTCCTGTAGTTACACATGATATGTCCACAATGAAGTAATGAGATAAGGGAAATCAGTCTGTCATCAGTTACGTTCTTGTGGAGAGAAAAGAAAGTAAGCCTTCTACAGTGAGTACTTCTGCTGGCATCCATCTGTAACCTTAGCATAACCCTTTAACTCGGGAATAATATAAACTAAAGGGAGCATTTTAGCTCCAAAAGAGCTATATTAAGAAGCTTTTTGAGGCTCATGTATCTTCCCTGAGCTTTATTAAATTTAGCTTCACAATCTCAACTTATAAATCACATAATTTTAAATAGGAACTGTCTTCTATGACATCTGACACAGAAAGGAATCACTCTTCTGTAAACACCCATAACAGCTTGGAGCATGACAGCTTTTTTTCAGGAAGGGCTTGGGGTTGATTTATAAACCTCCATTTTAGGGATGAAATTGAATAAATGCTTAAATAGATGTGACTCTTGTATCCAGTTTTATCATGGTTAGAGGCATCTCTGATAATAGAGATTCTTTCTTTAGAGGAGATGCAGTTCTGGTCTTTTATCGGGCCCTTTTATTTCAAGCATGAATGAGTTGTAGACCTGTCAGCTCCTGCTCAGTTCCACCTTGAGGATCCAGAATCCTTCCCCAAATATCTGGGGGAAGCATGAGCAGCATGAAGATGTGATTTCTCTTCAACAGGGAGTAGATCCACTGGCCAGTCTGAAAATAATATAGCTTATCACAAAAGACAGAAGCCTTTTGCAAAAAAATAAACCCAGAAAAATCTGAACACATTTGGACCACTCATTCCTCAAAACTTTTAGAACACTGAAGTGATCTCGTTTTTAACAGCCTTGCTTAAAGCTGGCAGTTCCCTTTCAAACTGTCAGAACAATTTCAGAGGCAGCAGAGGGAAAAGGATGAAGTTGTACCTCTGTCAGCCTATGGGTCATTGTCCTAGTGTAGTCAGAGCAATATGTTTGATATATTCAACGACACATGAAGCGTTAGCTGCGTTCTCAGGGTACCTCTGTATTTTGAAGTAATTTTCTTTTTATGGAAACTGTATATTTCAAGGAGACAGACTAACCGAAGTACATAACTGCCATCAGCTAGAGTAAGACTGGATTTCAAGTCCAGTGGAAACTGGAACAAGAGAGGAACACACAGTAAAAATGTTCCTGCATTTCTCAATTCACCTAATAATAAATTCTGCCTTGAAAAGAAAGGGAAGGTAGCAAAGAGAAGAAAGATTGCTGAAGAGAAAAAAATTGCCTGTTCTCTCTCAGTTGTTGGACGGGCTGTTTAACACACGTGCACACGCCCAACACTGGAAATGAACACTTCCCTGTCAAAGTGCCCTTTCTAGAACAGTCTGGGAGAAACATCACTCTGCCCAGCTCTGCTCCTCTGACTGGCTTCCACACTGTGCATAAACCCACCAAGTCAGGGAAGTAAGGACACCTGGCCGAATGTTTTAGTGCTCAGTGAAGCTGAAAACACGCAATCAAGTTTGATCAGAGACCACAAGCACCAAAGGGAGGTGATTAAGGTGTTAGGTGTATTTGCTGAGGCTGTGGTGTTGTGTCTGTATCACTTGACGTGACACAGACCAAACCTGGAGTGAAAGGATTTTATAGGCGATGGAATATTTCTGGTGTTTAGTGTGACCAGCTTTCCGAGTTTCAAGGTACTCCACACTAAAACCTCTGTGTGAACAGAAAAGCTGCATGTTTTTGAAAAGGAGTGTTTGCAGCAAGCCTGACTGTCTCTTCAGAGATAAGGAGTCTTCCTGAAAGGAAAGGAAAGCCAAGCTGTAATGATGTCCCCGGGGCTCAGTACTGGGGCCACTCCTGCTTAGTATCTTTATTAATGGTTTGGATGAGGGGATTGATTTTGCAGTGTTTGCACATCCCACCTAGTTGAGAAGATGCATTGATCTGCTTGGGTTTAGAGAGATCTTACAGAGAGATCTGGACAGGCTGATAGGTTGAGGACAATAGCATAAGCTTCAACAAGGCCAAGTGCTGGGCTATGCATTTGGGTCGCAACAAAGCAGTGCAATATTACAGGCTTATGGGAGGTTCTCAGTAGTAAGAGACCTGGAATATTGATGGTCATCAGCTAAATATAAGCCAAAAGTGTACTCAGGTGGCCAATAAGGCAAACGGCATCCTGGCTTCTGTTAGAAACAGCAGGAATAAGGAGAGTTTGGTTTGGGGCACCTGACACAAGCATGCCCAAAGAAGGCGTCTTGAGGACAAGCCTTATGAGGAGCAGCTGAGGGAGCTGGGGCATGTTTAGTCTGAAGAGGAGGTGGTTGAGGGGAGATCTCAAGTTGCACTAGGGAAAGTTTAGGTTAGAAAGTTTAGGTTAGATATTGGGAAAAGCTTTATCAAAAGGCTCATCGGACTCTGGAACAGACTGCTCTGGGAGCTGGCTGAATCATCATCCTGGGGTATGTTTAAAAGTATGCATCTATGGAGCTTAGGAACATGGTTTAGTGGTGGGCCTGGTGCAGTTAGGTTAGTGGTTGGACTCAATGATCTTAAAGGTCTTTTCCAGCTGAACTGATTCTATGATTCTGCCTTAGATAGATCCCCAGAAGGTCATGAAGCACCAGATGCTGACAGTTTTCCTGGAGAGTAATGAAAAGTTCAGTGCTCTCAGCTCTCTTTGGTTATACCCGGCTGCTCTATGTCTGGTTTATGGGAAGAAAGCCTATTATGTTGCCTTCTTTGGCTATGTCTGTTGTAGTAATTTAAAATTCTATAGTCTTTCTGGATTCTCACACCAAATCCTCCATACTGCTAAATATTTTAATACCCATTCCTAGTCTAAGTTTTGGAGGCTTGAGCTCCGTCCCAGAGAAGCCCCAGATGCAGCCAGATTGCAGCAGCCTGCATGCCATCATGCTGATTTTTGAAGCTGATAATTTAATAGTCCAGGCACAGACTCTCTGTGCCGTTTAGTCTCTGCACTGAAAAACAGCTCTGACTTATTTATTGGTATGCATCTTACTTCTCTTGTGAATTTAGCTGAGATCACGAACACTAAACCGTGTAATCCAGGCACAAAGAAGTCGTAAATCAAAAGAGAAAGATATATTTACTGTCTTTCATAGAGCTCAGATGGGTGCACTCTTTGCTACAGAGGAAATAAAGGGTGATTACTTTCCTCAGATAACCAAGTTTGGTTCATCACTGCATTAATGTATTTCTGAAATTGGTAAAGTTATACAAGTTTTATATCCAAGGTTGGAAAAAAGTCTGCTCTCCTGGGTCTTAGAAGAGATAATGATGGAGGGAAAAGGGCATGAAAGCGCAATGAAACAGCTCGCAGGGTAGGAGAACTGGAGGAAGTGTTATGGGAGAGATTTGTCTTGAGTTGTAAATATTGAAGGTATTGTTTCTGGCTGTGGAAATTGTGTTGTGCAGTGCCAGTTGCTAACCACTGGATGCTTGTGGTAAATGAGCGTTGACTATAACATCTTCACTGACTGATGAACACGTGATCAAACAGTAATTTTTGGTTTTGACTGCCTAAGTTACTAATGGCCAGCACTGCAACACTCTCTCCAGTCTGCCTTTAGTGGCTTTTGTTTCTGTGACTAATCGTTTCCTATAAGAAATGGCAGTCATCTTGAAATACATTTAACTTTGGACTTTAATACTTTTCTCATGAAAGCAGGATTGGCCTTTTGCATAGTTTTGATCTTTTCTGCATTAGTAGAACCCGCTGCAATAGATTCCTCATTTCATGTCTGTCTCCTTGCATCCTGGGACCTTAGGGACCCACCTTCTTCATCATTCTTACTGAGACAGAGACTTTACTTGCTGACCCTAATAAAAATTTCTCACACAAAGCTTTCACTGCAGGAGGGATTTATTCATAAGCACTGATAAGTATCAAATTGATGGGAAACACAATCCCTTTTGTTTTGAGAATATCTAGTTTCAGTCAAGTTTCTCTCAGAGATTTGCAGTGATTTCATCATTCTAACTCAGGAGGGAGATAGGTGCTATCCAGAGAAAACCCTCATGAAGTCAGTGTTAGCCTTGGCTGTCTCCCAAGTCTGTGGAGAAGACAGTCACAATAATCCTTTGCACGTTTGTGTTAGGGATGAGTATTGTTTCTTTTTGGACAGAAGCAACAGGGGTATTCTTAGGAGAGCAGCATTTCAGTGCTCTCAGCATTATGAGATGGGAAAGAAGAAGAGACCTAAGCCATTGCTTCAGACTTCTACTGTTTTCAGGCAGGCAGGATTGATTCTTATGTCGTAGAAACTGGAACTGCATTTAACCTGTGCTGAAAGCTTTGCTAATTGTAGTCTACAAAATGCAGCTCAGCACTGCATTAACGAAACCCAGCAGCAGTGGGACTGTCATTAGTTTGCAAAAACTGCCTTGAATGTACCCATAATATTATCCTTAGACAGCCAGAGAGTAAATGAACGTAGATCATCATTGCATAGAATTTTTTTAGCTAGAAGAGGTCTTTAAGATCATCTGGGCAAATCACTAACCTAAAAGTACCAAGTCACCACTAAATCATGTCTCTCAGCACCACATCTACACATCCTTGAAATACCTTCAGGGATGGTGACTCCACCACTTTCCTGAACAATGTCTTCCAATGCTTCACAACCCCTTCTGTAAACAGTTTTTTTCCCCTAAGCCTCTCCTGTGCAACTTGCAGTCATTTCCTCTTGTCCTGTTTTGTTATTTGGGAGGACACACTGAGCCCCACCTCACTCCGGTCTCCATTCAAGCTCTCATGTGCCTCCTTTTCTCCAGGTTAAACTCAGCTGCTCCTTATAAGACTAGCTGTATAAGACTATACTCTGGACTCTTCTCAACCTGCACTGCCTTTCCTTGGACATACTCTAACACCTCAATGAGTAGGTTGTAATAAGGGGACCAAAATGGAAGGCAGTACATGACAGTACCAAGTGTGTGTGTGTGTGGGGGGGGCAATCACTCTCCAGATCCTGCTGGCCACACTATTCTGGTAGAATCCAGGATGCCATTTGCCTTCTGGGTGACTTTTCAACTACACATCACCCTGCAGCTTTTCTTGGACCTGTTGTGTCTCAACTGCAGGACCTGACACTCGGCCTTGTAGAAGTTCATAGCAGATCAGTGCTTCTGCCCAAGTTGGTTTTGTCTGAGAACTTACTGGGGGTGCACTTAAACTCCCTCTCCAGATCACTGATAAAGGTATTAAAGAGAACAAGCCCCAGTTCCAAGCCCTGGGGAACAGCAAGTGTATTTAACTCCAGTCACCACCGCTCGTTGTCCTTGTCCATGCAGTCAGTTTTTTATCTGTCTGAACAACCCATGAGCTGCTTGTTTCTCAAGAACAACACTTGTCAGAGGTTTCACTGACGTCCAGATGACAATGTCCACAGCTCTTCCCTTGCCCACTAAGCGGGTCACATTGTCATAGAAGGAGATTGGGTTCATCAAGAAGAACCTGTCTTTCACACACCCGTGCTGGCTGGGCCTGACCATCTAGTTGTCCTGTGCGTGCCATGTGGTGGCACTCAGGGTGGTCTACTCTATAATCCCTGTCACCAAAGTCAGACTGACAGGCCCGTAGTTTGCTGGAGTCTCCTTCCAGCCCTTGCTGTAGATGGCTGTGTAACAGGTCACTAACTGTGTCCACTTGAGTTATGGATATCAGTATTATTTTGCTCCCCATCCCTGCTTCCCAGCCTAAGGGTACCCAGAGAACTATTAGTTTTACTCTTTAAAACCTGAGGCAAAGGAGGCGTTTGGTACCTCAGCCTTTTCTTCATCCTAGGTCACTGTGTTTCCCCCTGCATCCAATAACAGACAAAGCTTCAACTTGGTCCTCCTCTTGCTATTAATGTATTTATGGAAACCTTTTAAAATATCTTTTACAGTAGTAACCAGATTAATCCTAGAATCATTAAGGTTGGAAGAGACCTCCAAGATCATCTAGCCCAACCGTTAAGTTCTAGACAGACTCTGGCCCTCCTAATTTTCTCTTTGCATAGCCTCATGAGAATAAGTGTTTAACATTTTAACGTAGCTACTGAATAGGTCCTACAAATCTACACCAACTCCACAACTGTTAGAATAATTCTTGCAGGCTACTGGTAGTGCAATATGGCTTGAAAATTATTACCAGTTTACTTTAGATTTTGTGATTTTTACAGATACTACTGTAGTTCAAACTGGATAAAACACGTAGGTGCTTTCCTTTTTATTTATAACAGAGTGCAGCAAAATTGGGATATCAGTACTGAAAAACAGCATCTCCAGAAAGCCACCACAGAACTAGCAAGTGATAACACAGCAGTCGCAAAGTAATACGTAGGTGTTGCAGGTAATACATCATTCCTATTTACTCCTGCTGGAACATCAAGCCTATTTATCATGTTGCTGAATATTAAAACTGGGGATTTTTTGATCAAATCTTCAGAAGAACATCAAGACAGAAGTCTGACTACATAGGCATAAGAGATCTAAATGAAAAAGTGGTAATAATAAATAGTCTGAGTGTAAGGCTATCCAGATTTGGCGTTGTAAGGATTGTATCAAATAGAGTGGGTTTAAAATTGCAAACAAGCACACTGGACTGAAGCAGAAAGTTTTATAATGCATTATTTTTAAACTTTTGTCTGCTTAGAGGAACTTTTGACTTGATTTTAAGTCAGCTACAGATTTTTACAGCATAAGTGTGCTCTTAATTCCGTTCTATTGAACTAAGATGCTTTTGATGGTACTTGCAAAATGCAGTATCTCATACTAAGGCTTTTCAAAGTGATTAATGGCATCCTGTTTCTAAATTAATGACAGTTGTGCAGTGTGAAGTTCTCATTAGAAGATGCCAGCTCTCATGTTTCATAAGTATACATCACATGAATCAGGATTTAAAGTTTCATGTCTACTGATGATGTTCTTCATGTAAACTGTTCTGACTAAGAAAGATGCATGGACTATGAAGGAGATGACTGAATTCCACTGCAAAACCACCTGGCCAGGAGAAAAATGACTTCTGCCTGTCAGTTCTCTAATTAGAATTAAAGTAGAATTTATTCAAGGTGCAGAGGGTAGTTCTTGCAAAAAGCCAGGGTGGTGGGATAGAGTCCTGTTGGCAAATGAATAAGAAACATAAAACTAACAGATGTCACAATCTTTTTGACCACAGTTTTCACAGGCTTACCAACAGATGGGTTGAGAGGAGAAAATGAGAATACAAAGAGAAGCTCTAATGAGCCTGATGAGGGATGTGAGCTATCCCATCAGCAAGGAAAAACTGTAACCAATAGTGCTGCGTAAGCCAGATTCCCTAAGGTCAGCATTCCTCTTACTGATACTTGGAAATAAACAAAGCAGAAAAGGAAGTCAAGTTTTTTCCTTAGGTTTCTTCAAATAAGAGGAGAGAAGATATCTAGATATCTGTGCACACTGTTCTTTCTGTGGAAGACTCTGCAGCTAGTTTAAAAAACCCAACAAACTGTTTTGTTTACCTTGAACTAGAATAATTGACATACTTTCTGGAGGAAAATACCCTTTATTTGAAGGCATTATTCAAACCCAAAATGTTCCTTCATAGGGAATAATATAGGTGAGTGATAAATGATCAAATGCTGTCATAAAAATGGCACAGCATAGTCTAAGCTAAGGAATTTTGAGTTGAGATTCAAGAGGCAATAGAAAAAAGTGCTAGATAATTTACAAGCCAAAATATTCACACCTAAGAAGGATAACACATATTATGCTGGTCTCCAGTATTGTAGATAATGTTATTGTTCATCACGTAGGAAACCGTGTCCCCTGTGGTTTTGACTGTACAGTACTTATTTCCTAGGGTAGGGCAAGTGCTTCTTCTTTCCAGTCTGAACAACCAGCTCTGTGTAAATGGCAGGTGGAATAATTTCCACTTTTTGAGGATGCTTTAGTGGGTGATCCAAAGTTCCTATATATACACCTGTGTACTTTTTAACAGATGCAGGAAATCTTTTATACCAGTGCCTTCCATTTGTCTTTGGACATGGTTCCTTGCTTTTATGTAATCTAAGCAAAGTATGGGCTTAGCCAAGCTAGCTACCAGTGAACTATCACTATTCTAAAACCACGGTGGCACATGGTGTCTAACAGGACTGCTATGAAGTAATGACAAAACCCTGATTCTGATCAATATTTGTGATCACTTAGCTGACGATACCAGTGAAGAGTAGGATTTTCTACCATTTTTTCAAGTGGAAACAAGAATTTTAGCTGTACTGAAAAACGGATACTAGTCATCAGGATATAAATATAGAGAATCATAGAACGCTTTGGATTGGAAGGGACCTTTATATGTCATCTAGTCCAGTCTCTCTGCAGTGACAGGGTACTCAATCCCACTATTTATAATATTGATGAAAACATTAGACAGCATATGTCCCAGTATGGAATGCTGAGGGACACCACTTGTCATTGAACTCTACTTGGACGTTGACCTATTGATCACAACTCTTGGAGTGCAATCACCCGGCCAATTCCTTATCCACCGAGTGATCCGTCTATCAAATGTATAGTTCTCTATTTTAGAGACAGAAATGTCATGCAGAACAGTGACAAATACCTTACATAAGTCTGGGTAGACAATGTCGGTTGCTCTGCCTTTATCACGAACTCCTGGCCATAGAAGGCCACCAGATCTGTCAGGCATATTTTCCAGTCAGCAGGAACTTCACTGGACTGCCATTTCTCAAATATGATGGATAAGGGCCAGCAACTTCATCTACCATTTCCCTCAGGACTCATGTATGTATCTGATTAAGTAGCATGGACTTTTTAAAAGTAGTAAAACAGTATCTGCTTGAGGATATGGAAGTGCTGCAGAAGGATTTGGACAGGCTGGAGTGATGGGCTGAGGCCAGTGCTATTGAGGTTTAACGAAGCCGAGTGCCAAGTCATGCATTTCAGTCACAACACAGTTTAGTCACAACCCCTCAGCAGCTCTACAGGCTTGGAGGAGAGTGGCTTGAGAGCTGCGTGGCAGAAAAGGACCTGGGGGTTTGGTTGACAGCTGGCTGAACATGAGCCAGCAGTGTACCCAGGTGGCCAAGAGGGTCAAGGGCGTCTTGGCTTGTATCAGGAATGGTGTAACCAGCAGGAGTAGGGAGGTGATGGTACCCTTGTTCTCTGCACTCGTGAGACTGCACCTTGAATTCTGTGCCCAGTTTTGAGCACTACGGTGTAAGAAGGACATTGAGGTGCTGGAGCAAGTCCAGAGAAGGGCAACGGGGCTGGTGAGAGGTCTAGAAAACTCGCCCTGTGAGGAGCGTCTGAGGGACCTGTCATTATTTAGTCTAGAGCAGAGGAGGCTGAGAGGAGACCTTATTGCTCTCTACAACTACCGAAAAGAAGGTTATATTGAGGCTGATGCTGGTCTCTTCTCCCAAATTCCTAATGATAGGATGAGAAGAAATGGCCTCAAGTTGCATCAGGGGGGGTTTAGATTGGATCTTAGAAAGAAGTTCTTTCCTGAGAGAGTGTTTGGGCACTGGAACAGGCTGCTCAGGGAGGTGGTGGAGTCACTTGTAAAAACCAAGCAGATAGAGCACTTGAGACCATGGTCTAAGGGTTCGGGAGATGCTAGGATGTGGGCTGTACTTAATGATCCTGGAGGTCCTTTCCATCTACGATGATTCTATGATTGAAAATAATATTGTGAGCTTCTAGAGTCACAGAGTGCAGGAACTCTTTGGGACCAGCTCTTACATGGCCAGCTTGCACACGCGTTCTATTGAGAAATGAGCAGTTCTTCTTCTGCTTCCCAAGAAAAAAGCTCTAAGATGAGCATTTTGCCAGAGAAGTTCTGTGAACCACAGGTACCTCAGCAGCCTGGAGCAGCTGAACAGACATGACATGATTCATTCAGCGTAATGGAGGAGAAGTACTGCTTTTATGAGTCTTTGAGACAGTTCATTGCTGAACAAGAATCAAACTTTTCTTTTGGCACTTCTCTGACAGTGAGCTTGTACTTAATTTTTTGAGCTCCTTAAACAGCTCTGTACTGCATCTGTCTCTGTTCCTAATCAATCATGCTAGGCCTCCTTCTTCTCAGCAAGGTCTGTCATTCACACAGAGAAATGCCTGCTTAGATGTAGTGTCCTGGGTTTCCTCAGCTGTTCTTTTAGTCCTGCTTTTCTCTGGAGTCATCTGGGTGGCAGTGCATTCTGTTCTGTGAAGGCTGTTGATGTCTGGTGAGCACTTTAAAACTGTTTATTTTCTGTAGATAATTCAAGAGTATCTTAGGCCCTTTTTTAATAATGTTTTGTTACAGCCGTTCCAGGATGCCCCATCACTAAATCCAGAGTTGCCTGTTTCTTCTTGCACTGCCTATTTAGTACAGCTGGTGTCACATATACAGTTGCCCCACACACATTTGGCAGCGGCTGATATTCCGGTTCAAATGAAGTATATCTTTTTAATGAGCTTTATCAAAACTCAGTCTGCTTTAATAACACCCTGTGTTCATTATTCTCTAACTATTCAGTGAACACCTTCATTTCTCACCCTAGGAAGTTGGGGTTTTCTGCTCTTATCACACTAACTCAGGACGCGTATGAAAACTCTGCATGCCATCAAGGCTCTAGTGCATTCCTGAGTTGTTTGCGCTCTTTCCCAGTGACAGTAGAGAAATGGTGCCCTCCAAATTGGTGCCCAGCCTGTGTCCAAGCAGGGAATCCTACCTGAACAACACCTGCTGCATTCTTGCAGGAACAACCTGTTTATAAGCTCTAGGATACAGGAAATGAAGAGTGCTGTCAGTCTCTTCAGAGTGATGGACTGCCAAACATAATCGGGCTGGGGAGCAGTGCTGTACACAGGGCTGGGCAGACAAGGGCAGGAGTCACAGCCAAGGCTCCCAGACAGGTTGGCAGTGTGGGGCAGCTGGCACTGGGGTCCCATCACTGACACAGCCAGAGTTTGGTAGTAAAGTAGCAGAAATCACTTTTTTTCCTGTTTAATCAGTCATGGTTACTCTGAGGTAACTGAGTTTAACCTTGTGAAGATGCTTTGCTTTATTAATTCATAACACCCAAAAGTGGAGGATGTATAGCTATGGAGAAATTAAATGATAGGGTTCTGAAGTGGGTTGCTTTGAGCAGGAATCCTTTAACTGCATTAAAAAACGTGTAATGTTGCAAATAGCTGCTCAATACTTCTGCTGTGCAGAAGATGCATGGGACATTAATTAGGTTCCGTTGTTTCCTTGCCTTTGATTTAATGTAGGTTTCCATGACAGCAACGAGACACAGATCAGGTAAAGTCAGTTAAAACTGACAATTTGCATTCCAGTCACCAGCCTTAAAATGTGACGTATGTGTAAATAATGGGATTGTCCGAGCACGCAGTCGCATGCTGGCCTGCTGTCTCTCCATTCACAGCGGCCTTTTGTAAAAATGCAAACTGTTACACAACAGCGATCTGCAACGCTGACTCTTCTCTATCTACCAAGTAGACTGTTGAAAACAAGTAATGGCTTTTAGCCCAACTAATGCAGCAATAGCAGGAAACAAAAAGCACGTGAGGAGCTGTTATGGCGTAGGGCAACTACACCCCTATGAAAGTTGTATATAGAGACGACCAAAAGTAGTTTTAACAGAAAATGTCGTGGTCACTAAAATCTAACGTTTCTCTTTCTTCTAAATAACTTCTACTAGAAAAGTCCTGAGTATCCAGAAGAACCCTGATTCTCCAATATGGGCCTTAATTCTCCTGCAAATTGTAGTCTGATGCATTTACCCACAATTTCATTCAAGAGGCGAAGATGAGAGGAGCTCAGGCACACCCAGTAGTCTAGTTTGCACACATTAAAATACGATCCTTGAGGAATACTGTAAGAAAATGGCAAGGATTAGGGCTGGGCCAACCATTAGAAGAATGACAGACTCTTTCTATTAACACTTCTTTCTTCGCAAAGGTGAAGAGAAAAGGAGTAAGGGACACAGACTTCTGGACTTGAAAAGAAAACTGAAACTGCTCTCATGACAATAAAATAATGAAAAAATCAACTGTATACACAGAATGTTAGGGGTTGGAGGGGACCTTGAAAGATCATCTCAGTCCAATCCCCTTGCCAGAGCAGAATAAGCCTACAGCTACAGCACCTGGCATTCCCAGTCTCCCATCCAAGTACAAACCAGACCCAACAACTGCTGAGTTTCACAAGACGAGATCAGTTTTTTCAGGGTGGCATGGCCATAGGCTACAGATACATGCCAAACCAACATCAAACCACACCACCCCCTTCCACTTGGGATTTTGCTTTTGAGCAAAAGGGACAGATTCATTCTGAGACACCAGCCACTAACAAAGAGAGCCTGATCCTTGTGATCCCTCAGCTGTATACCAAATATGATGCCTATGGAATGAAACACTTTGTAGGTCAGTTTAGGATCTCCTGTCCAGCCTCTTACTGCACCTCAACATGGCATACAGTATTAGCAGTGACCTTGGTCTCTTTAGGACCAAATATAAGCCAGAGCCTTTCCATACACCAATCCTCGGTGGTCATTGTAGCATTATCTCTTGGAGGGACAGACTCTGTCTGCAAAATTGTGCTCTTAGCTTTAGGAAGTGCAGTTCTTAAAAAAGACTGAGTTGAAAAATAAAATCACTGAACAGTTCTGCTCTACCTCAGATCAGGACAGAAGTACTTAAAGTTTTCTTTAAATGTATGATTTATATTACTGTTCTTAAATTGAGATTGATAGAGAACTGTCTGAAGATCAGAACTCAAAGGGTTGTGACCAGAGGTAGAGTCTAGCTGGAGGCCTGTAGCTACCAGTTATCCAGAGGCTGGTACTGTGTCCAGCCTCATTCAACATATTCATCGATGACCTGGGTGAAGGGCTGGAGTGTACCTGAAGCAAGTTTCTTGATGACACAAAACTGGGTGCATACAATGTCCACTGAGGGGTGGTCTGTTTAGCCTGGAGAAGAAAGAGAGGAGATCTTATCAATGTTTATCTATATCTGAAGGGTGGATATCAAGAGTATAGGGCTAGGATCTTTTCAGTGGTGCTCAGCAGCAGGACAAGAGGCAACAGACACAAGCTGGAAGTTCCATGTGAATGCAAGGAAAATCTGAGAGTGACAGACCTCTGGAGCAGACTGCCCATGTTGTGGAGTCTCCTTCTCTGGAGAGTTTCAAAACCTCCTGGGTGTAATCCTGTGCAAACAGGTCTAGGTGAATCTGCTTTAGCAGGAAGGTTGGACTAGGTGGTCTCCATCCAGAAGGTCTCCAGAAGTCCCTTCAGACCCCTACCATTCTATGATTAATGCTAGCCTGTAGCAGAGGTATTTAAGATGGTTGTAGGCTTCCTCATGTAGAACTGTAAGAGGAGATACACAAAGTTTTCCTAAAGGCTGGCATAGGAAAAATTTAGTTTTAATATGCTCTTGCTGTCAGATAGATCTGGTTTAGTCTACAAAATATGGCAGCCTCCTCCAAAATGGACAGCTGACTTTGTATGAGTGATGTCTTCCTCTTCAAGCTGCTGTTTTGTGTGTTGGGAAGCACTGCCATATTCTGTTGTAACACACACACACACACACACACACACACACACACACACAGAGAGAACTTTTCCTCCTGTTTTCAGCTCTCTTTTTGGAGCATCAAGTCTGTATCTCCTAAAATAGCTCTGAAAGCAACTAAACGTGAGGTGTTGCCTCTGTATCTCACTGGCACAAGCCACAGAAGTTGATGATTTTTTTAAAGAGAGATTTGAAGCAGAATGTTTAAAACACACAAGGTGGTGTCAGAGACCTGTGGGTCAGTTTTCGTATTTGTAGGAAGCTGGACAAAAGGGCCCGGTTCAGTTCCTCAGCAAGTTCAGCTGAAAGATACTTTGCAGCAGTTGGAAAGAGCTGGACGAACACTCTGTGATTTGATTAGACCCTTCATGGTATTTTGAAGATGATCGACAATGAATCTTGTATGCTTCCCCAGCCTGACCCTGAGCACTTCTGGAGGTAGTCTTATGGGTGTCTCTGGAGGCTCAAACAAATGACTGCAATGTATTTTATGCCAAGGTGAGACCCATAACCACCTTGCTCTTCCCTCCAATGTGCTATGCTGAAGTGCTGAGAACTGAGGCTGACACCTGGATGATTCCTTTCTTCCTATGAGAAACCATGATTCTGGTGGGGGAGTGTGGAGAAAAATACTCCTCGGCTTGTTTTCCCAGAACTAAGTAACCTTGAGAGAGAGATTCTGGGTTGGATAAACAACAGGTATCTGCTTCAGGGGGAAGGTTGTTGATGCAGCACCACAGTATAAAAGTGAGGCTGCTTGCAGAGACACCCCTGGGGAGAGGCAGTGTCTGTACCAGACAGAATGGACCTCATTTGGATCATGACCTGGACTGTAAGTTTAATGGACATTTTCTGTGATAGCTGTGGGTGGGTGTTTCTTTTGTTGTGGACTTTCTCATACCTTTGGGTTTTCTGTTGGGGTGCTTTTGGTCAGAGTTGTTCTCCTTTGTTGTGATGGTGACAGGTTATGCAAACTTGTCCTTACACCATGTAAAGACCGACAATAAAGCATGCTTCCTGCTGATGGCCATGCCCCTTGGACTGGGGTACAGGATTGCCAAAACATGCATATAAATGGGATCTTTTACCCTCTACCCCTTGCTGTGTATGACAGACATCACATCACAAATGGTAGAAAACTGAACAGATTTAAACACAAAGCCAGTATGCATTATAAAAATGTATATTCTGGAGTTGATCCGGGTAGTGCAAAGAGGACTTGCTGGATTCCTCCCTTTGTTGTTTTGTTGCTGTTGTTGTATTTTGGGTTTTTTTAAGGAAACAATATACTGTAAATAACTGCAGTGGAAAAGAAGGCAAGCTCATGTCCCGGACCCTGGACATGAATGGTGTCTCTGAAAAGAATGCATGTTATAGGCTTCTGCTGAATGAGTAACTGGAAGGGAATAAGTGGTTGCTCTTCTACTTGTCTGTAAAGTTCACTTTGTACAAGAAAGGTTGCTTTGGCAAACCTGATACTTCTGTTAATATTTTAGGAAAGCAATGCACTGGCTGCTGAGGAAACAAGACTGTTAAATCCTGAGTATGGATGATGTCTGGATAAGGTAGCTATGTGAAAAAAGGACAGGCTAGCTCTGAGACTGGTTTTGATGTTTAAAGATGTGATGAGAGTAAAAAGAATCACAAGTGAAATCCCAAACTGAACCTCCTGATACAGGATGTATTGGAGAATTAGGTCATTACAAAAATGGCTGGGTTGAATAGAAGCCTGATTACAGTGGTGACAGCCTGCATGCAAAGAGAAAGAATTACAGGAGAGTGAGTGTTAGAGACTGCTTCATTATTTGTGGGGACACTCAAACCCCTCCCCTTTGGCTCACTTCATTTTAGAGTATTTCTGCCTCTCTCTCTATGTACTGCTGACATAATCTGGGTACAAGATAAACTGAAAGCAGAAACAATGGGTGAGGTTGGTAATTCTGCAAATAAATAAGTGTGGCTTGTTGAGCCTGATTGGATACCAGGTACCCACCAAAGCTTCTCCATCAATTCTACTCCTTAGCTGGAGAGAAAATACAATGAAAGGTTTGTGGGTCAACATAAGGACAGGGAGATCATTAACTAATTACTGTCATGGGCAAAACAGACTCAGCTTGGAAAATTAATTTATTAACAACTGAATCAGAATAGGTTCCTTATACGGAGTCACAAGTTCTACCAACAAACCTGCTCTATCATGGGCTCCTCCTTACTCACAGGTCCAGAGGTCCTGCAAAGGGCCTGCTTCAGTGCAGGCTTCCCATGGAGCATCTGTCTGTTCCAGCATGGCATCCTCCATGGGCTGCAGAAGGACATCTGCTCTACTGTGGACCACTATGGGCTGCAGAGGGACAGCCTGCCTGACCATGGTCTTTACCATGGGCTGCAGGGGAACCCCTGTGCTGGCACTTGGAGCTCCAACTCCACCTCTTTCTTCATTGACCTTGGTGTCTGCAGAGTTGTTTCACATATTCTCACTCCTCTCTTTGGCTGCAATTGCTCTTGTGCAGCAACTTTCCCCTGTCTTAAATACATTTCGAGAGGTGCTACCACCATTGCTGATGCTCTTGACCTTGCCCAGCAGTGCGTCTGCCCTGAAGCCAGCTCCATTCAATTCATAAGACACAGGAAAATCCTCTAGCAATTTCTCACAGTAGCCAGCCCTGTAGCTCCCCTTCTACCAAAACCTTGGCACATGTATGTAATACAATAAGTCTTAGAGATGAAGGACTCTTATTTGACTCTTTGTTCATAAAGAGGTACAGGAATCTGGAATCCTGTCCTGCTGGATTCAGGAGGCTGATTTACAATGAACACACAGAGAAGCTCTGAAGGATGTGGTACTGTGGTACGTACGTGTTTGCTTACCAAAGTGTACAGGCCTTTCCAGCTTGTATTTCTCATTAGGTCTGCCTGTCAAAGTGCCTGGGTAATTCACAGAAAAAAATGCCTTAGACAGCTGGAGCAAGGTTTGTTTGGGTAAAAAAGTAGGGAGGACTTTTCTTTTTGGTCTTCTTCGGGGAGGAGGTTTTGTTTTGTTTTTGAATTCGAGTTTGTTTCATTTTAAGGCACTACTGTTTAAGGTATTGGACGCTGCAAGGGGAATGTGAAGAGTATGTGATTACAGGCTAAAAGCTGTAAGGCGAATCCATAAGTAAAGTGCTGAAGGATCTGGCAGTGCAGCCCCATGAAGACAAGAGCACTTGGGATGTCCCCCTAGGGGGAAGGCTCTGCCACAGTGCCTTTGGAGCACGCAAGTGGAATGTTACAAGTTGGGCAACCAATTTGGAAATGAAATGTCCTTTCTCCTTGTTACAGTATTTAAATCGCTTGAGACACCACGCAACAAAGATTTTGGAACTGATGCCCAAGGAGCTGGTCCAGAGCAGTGAAAAGCTTTAACCCTCATTAAGCACTAAGTACTCTGTAGTGTAGATAACTGTATCTTTGTCCTTTCAGACATCCACAACTGATTTAAATGCCACTGTGTTCAGAAAAGTCTCCCACTAACCACCGGTCTTAGATACCCACATTATACTGCTTCCAACCTCGTGTGTCAAATTATTTCATCTATATTTTATGGTGATGGTTTCTTTAGAGTCAGAACTATTGATTCTAATAGTTTAAATCAAAGACAGAGGACTGTCATCATTCAACAACAGTAATTACCTCATTGCAATTAGAGTTAGGTCCTTAGTAATAATGGCAGAACACAAAAATGATGCTTTTATAATTAAAATTTCTTATGGTGAGTCATAAGCAGCAGCTGAAATAAAGGAAATGAAAGATGCATCTGTGTGGCACTTTTCAGCAGTCAGATGTTTCTGTTCAAACAGGAAGCAGCCAGGTTCTCAGAACAATGTTTATGTTTCAGAGAAATGACTAGCCAGCTGTAGAAGGAACCAGTACCAGTGCTGGTGTACACTCACTTTCCCCAGGGCCTCCCATCTAAAGCCATCTGTTAGCTGTCTCCCATTTCTCTCAGAGTGTGTAAAGGCACTGTGATCCAGTTTCTGTTTTACCTTTCTGATTCTTTCACTTATTTGGAGATTTTTCCTTTTCTTCTTGGTGATGGGCTCAATAAATTCTTTTTCTTTTTAGCAAAGTTGCTTCATTACCTGTTGAATTCTTCCTGAGAGCTAGTTGCTGTGCTTGAATTGCAGGCACTGACCCAAACCACTTTAGACCCTTACCCTAACCCATTACAGCTTGTCATGCAAAACGATGACAACAATTTGATGTGTCATTTGTTTGATGGTTAGCTAGAAGTTTCTAGTGTGGCTCGGGGTGTCACAGGAGATGAAAGAAAGTGAAAAATTGAAAAAAAATGTCTTGGGACCATTAAGAAAATAACAGCATAGTTATCAATATAGTGAAATACTCCACAACCAAATGCGATGCAAAGCACTTCAGTGTCAACATGATTCCCCATAGATGCCAACTGTCTCACTGAATGATTCTTGAGGGCCAGACACAGGACACCATGCATTATATGCTCACACCAATAGATTGTATCTACCCACCACAGTGGAAGGGTAAATTAAAAAAAGAAAGAAAACCCAAAGGTGCCGGAGTTTGGGTATGCTGCAGTTCAGGGTGAGATGATATCACATCATTAGACAATAGTCTCATGAAGAGCAAGTTCGGTGGTCCTGAAGTAACAACCAGTGGTGCAAAGGAGCAGGTAGAGCTTGGGAGTTAAGGAGAATATATGGTCCTGATGCTGTATGTAAGGTTATTTATACACAGGGTAGCCAATTCCTCATGAGGTGAATGATCAATAACAACCTGGTATGATAGCTACCAGCACGTCGAGCGTTACCATTAAGATACCATGACCTAATACATGCACATAAACTGTGGGAACGCACGCTCGTGTGTGACTGCCATGATTCTGTGAAACTGTGAGATAATGGCTTTTGCACTAGGGAAGTTTAATCCTTGTTCTAAGTACATTGTTGATTTAAGTCCTTGAAATATGAAAATTCCTGGCAACGTGCAGTATCCAGTCGTCATTCCTGTGTTTATTACACATGCATCCTGTGTATAACGGTACACAGATTGGTGTCATCAGTAGTAGCATTGCAATTAATTATCAAAGTAATTGTAATGATCACGGGGCATGTAATTTAATGGGTTGAGTACATGGAGGGGGTCATAAAGATAGGACTGGTGAGCAGTGACAAGTGCTGGATGCAGTAGTCCAGGTGGGGCCTCACAGGAATGGAGAAGAGGGAGAGAATCAACTCCCTCACTCTACTGATGCAGTCAGGATGCAGTTTGCTTTCTGGGCTGAACTCGCACATTACTGATCCATGCCCACTTTTTCATCAACCAGAACCTGCAAGTCTCTCTCCTCAAGACTACTCTTAATCTATGTCCAGTCTGTGTTTGCATTTGGGAATGCCCCAACCTGGGTGCAGGACCCCCCCACTTGGCCTCGTTGAACTTCTACATCCCTCTGGACTAGACTAGTATTGTCCTCAGTCGTGCTGAGAATGCACTCCGTCCACTGTCCGTGTCATTGACAAAATGTTAGCCAGCACTGGTCCCAGCACCAGTTCCCGAGCAGTACCACTTGTCACTGGTCTCTACTTGGACATCAAGTGATTGACTGCAGCTCTTTGAGTGTAACCAGCCAGCCAATTCTTTATCCACTGAGTGGTCCATCCATCAAACATTTGGCTTTCCAATTTAGAGAGAGCGCTGCATGTTCTGCCTGTTTATATTTCTTTCCTAAATATGACTGACTAAACCAACTGTGCGGTCAATAATCAGGTCTATGATTGCAAAGAATCTATTGAATGTAGGTACAAGAAAGGCTTTGAGAGATCATGACAGATATTTTAAAGATCCATCAGCATTCTTCTGGCCTCCTGTTTGTTTCAGTATTACCTTGCACTGACTCCGAGGTACTGTGTACATTCACGGATTACTGTTTCTGACTGTCCCTGCCTTGTAGTCAACACATAGTCCCTGATAGCCTCATATCTCTGTGGGGATTTTGTCTATTTACAGCTGACTTACAGCTCTACAGTCCACATCCATAGAAACATTTAGTACTAAAGCAATGATCAGTACTGTAAGCAAAGCTTCACAGGAATCAACTTTTTAAATGTGGACAGGTTTTACTGTGGCTAAAACTTTCTGAAGCTGTGGGCTTTTTTCATGTGGACCAGTGCTGTGGCTATCTCAGAAACACCTGAATGATCACAGTAGGTATAAACAGGAGTGGAACAGTTTATTCTGTCATGAATGTAAGAGAACTGCAAACTATGAGAGGAAGCAATAAGGATTCTGAAAGTCCTGGTTAAGTAAAATGACCAATAAATGGGCCAAATTGTGTTTCTCAGATTTTCTGACATTCCACCATAAGGCATGAATGCCTCTAGCAGATTCTACACAGACTTGGACTTTGAAACAGGTCCATTTTTATCAGTATGTATATTAAATTCTATGGTGGGATGTCCTCTCAAATCTTCAGATTGGTGATTAGCTGGCAGTGAAACTTTAGGTAATCTTTTTATGAGAAGTATTCACTGACAACCGTTCCAATAATAACAGGTTAGGTCAAAGTTAATTTGAGTATTGCACACTGAGACATTGTTCTTTCCTTGCATTAGTGCTTCATGGAGAACCAGTGCTGCATTAAATCAGCCTACTAAGACACCCAAAGTGTCAGTGGTGCTCTGCTGTGACTTATGAAATTTCCTTTTCCTGAAGGCTACTGCAGTGATACTCTCCAATCTTTTCTAGTAAGACTGTGATGGTTTTGGGGCACTCATTTCTTCTGATACACTTATATTCTACTTCTTTGCTGTGCTATTTTGTCAGGATCTTTTACACTTTTCAGTATATGTAGTGTTTATTTAGTAAATATTTCTGTGTGTCCCTTGAACTTCATTAGAAGTTGGAAAACTCTAAGAAGATTATTATATTGGAATGTGTAATAATGCTATACGTAGTATTACATGTCATACAATTCTATGTAATAGCACATACGGTGTTCTGACACACTGTATATTCAGTGAGGAAAGTCTATATTGAAATGTTGTTTAATGTATATAATGTATAATGTTTTGTGTGCTGGGTAGAACTGGGTGGGTCAGGCTGATTTCTGAGTGACTGTCAATACATAAAGAAAATACTAAGAGGAATGGGGCTGCACTGCTTTCATTACACTGCCTGGAAATGGTGGTTGTTTCAGGAATCCCATGGGAAACCTTTTGTCATCATTGCTTGTGCTGTTCTTGCGGGGAAAAAACAAAGTCTTGTGCTGCAGACAGGTATCTATGGCACTGGCAAAGTCACAACAGTCAAGTGTGAGAATCTTTTCAAGATACTCTAGACTGTTCTAGAGTATCTGCTCTAAGATTTCTGGGGACTGAGTTGGTTGCATTCATGCCATTGTGGTTATGTGATCTACCTGGGAGCTGGCATTCCTCTCTGTGGTATTCAGTCATCAAGAATTGGCCCTTATGGAGAGGCTTTTTGGGTTATTTCATTTCCGTTTCCTCTCAGAAACTATTCTGTAGAAACCTTTTAACCTTAACAATCTGTAAGTCATATGTCTTTTTGTAATGCAACAGATCATGGTTTAGTAATGGTAGGACAGCATTTATGTCTCCCCATGAAAATTCATCCCCATGTATTCACTTATTTTACTTTACTTCTAATTTTGGATCTTGAAAAAGAGATTACTAGAAACTATTTATTAAGCCTTCATAAAGAAAACTCAGAACCCCACAAGGCAACAATGGAACATAAAATACTCTCAAATACCACCTCCCCACTACTCTACATAGGGTAGAGTACATACAAAATGTGGTGAAAGAGAAAGCAGTGTATTAGCTGTGCTCATTGTTGCCATTCGATGTAAGAATATAATTTATTTTTGCCAGTCAGACTCAGAATTTTTCATCTTATTCAGTCTTTTACTGGAAAATTAAGTATATTCCTCGAGGTTGGATGGATTTTCTTGTCTTTATTAAAAAAAATAAACCACTGAGAAGCAATGAAGATTGAATACAGATGTTTTATCGGATTTTTCGCCAGTTTGTAGTGTGTACAGGTTGGAAAGTACTTCGATAATTCAAGAGTATTCTACTGCCGGTCAGAATGTTTCAAGACAGTAGCTTCTCAAAGCATTTTACTGCATTCACATATGTTAACGATTTCTTCGAATTCTCTAATGAGAAAAGGCTTTGATATCTTGAATTAGGTGGAAAGTCCATTTTCCAGAAGTTATAATAGTCACTTCCTCCTCTGACCAATTTTATTGTTTCTATACTTAAAATTGTACCCTGACACTGTTTAGTTTTACGTTTGCTTTCATCCAAGAAGCCCCAGCTCAGAGACAAGACTGTTCTGATGCAAGACATGGTCCTGAACCAAACTAAAAGGGTAATGTAATCACAGCCTCTGCTCAGAACTGGTTGTTCATTTGCTAGTCATTCAAACGCAAAAATAAAGGACACAGCAATGAAGGTCCCTTTATATGTATTTTAATTATAATTCTAGCTAAACACTGTGACAGGTTTGTTTTTTAACAATGAAAAGCTAATGAGCCATGTAATGAATAAATTAAATGGGTTTATTCTCTTTGCACACGTTTTCTTGGAAGATGAATCAGAAATAGAGAGGCTTGTTTAATAACAGAATGTCTTGTTGAAGTGAGTGTTTATCAGTCTTCCAAATGTAGTATTTGCTGTCAAGGCTTCTGTGCAAAACCTGTGTACATTTGGCTTCCAGTGGAAGGAGCTGCAACTCAGCAGCCTCTTAATTAGCATTTTGTCACATCTTTTCACGCAGTGTGTGTCTGGAACTGTTATTGCTAGGCAGGGTGTGAGGGTGTCACAGTTAATTATGTTTTAAGAAAGACTAACAATGCAATATTTTACTCACTCTACTATTACTGTCAGCTCAACATTTTCATGTTGTTTTCTGTTTTCTCAATATTTGTGTCCTTTGGAGCAGTAGAAATAGAAGGGTAAAATGGAACCTTACAGATAATTCTATCAGTGTCTGTTTAGGTTTCAAAAGCTGAGAGGTTGATCGTAGATTCTCTGTTTGGAGTGTAGCATATGGAAACAGGCTTTATGAGCGCTGTTTGTTTGTTGGATAGTCAGTCTTAGGAGATCTGATTTCAGAACTCTGTCCTTTGGTCAGATTAGTCTAAATTTGTTGTTAAAGAGCAGTTTGAGTAGTAAGCATAGAGAGAAAATTAGACTTGAGCCGGAATAATTAATGATGTTGTTTGCTATACATTCCTGACTTCAAGGAATATCTCTTTAGCTAAAATGATCTTAGCTTTTTATCTTTATAAAACACATGTTGATTACTAAGTATCACACAACATAAAGTGTGGCTTCCTTCCATGTTGAGAAGGAGGCTTTTGTGAGGCCTGCAAACCTATGAATCCCAGGGGAATAAAGGATAGTGTATTAAAAATTATCAACTCTAGCTTTTTGTGGCAACCAGAAGACAGGAATAAACATCGATAGTCTGAGAGAGAGGGGGCTCTAAGAACCAAACCAAACAAGACGTTTGTAGTGATTAAGCTAATACCTTGAACTTTTGCAAGAGCACAAGTTTTAATTATTTTAAGCTTATTTGTATACACAAGTGTCTGCATTCTTTCAGGAATGCCATCTAATTGAGTAAACCCCAAATATTTAAATGTTTGAAGGTTGCTTATGTAGTCAAATACAAATACAAACTCAATATGTGAAAGCTTGTGTTGAGGAGATAGCCCACTGCTTATTTCTAATTCTTCTATATGTGCATACTCCAAACAGAAAATAAGGCATAATTCAAAATGAATTATGGCATCAGTATGGAGTAAGTAAGAAGCTGAGCGTCTAGCATGTTCTGTTTTCCTCTTGCACAGCTCTTCAGATTGTAATGAATCTGGGAAGTAATTGCTCACTATCAGAGTTAAATGAATTCCAAGGCACTGTGAGAATGCATTTGGTATAGGAAGCCTGACCATTTTTATTGACTGAGGGCCCTGAAATGTAAGGAAGTATTTTGTCTTGGAGACAAGCTGAAATGCTTTAATGTCTCGACCACAAGATTAAAAAACGCTCTCACAAACATTATGTGGCACGCAGGAGTACCACAGACTTATTGTGTTGTGTTTTCCTGGTGGAATCTAGCCTGAAATGTGAAGAAGTAGAGTTTCAATCCTGCTTTAAATGCAGATCACAGCACAGCGATAGAAAGCAACCGCTGCTGACTCTGCCATGTTTGATACACACGTCTTCTCACAGAAGAGAACAGTAATAGCAGAACAGCAACTTTGTCTGTGCCCTGAGAGATTCTGGATGTAAGAGACAGTCAGCGCAGACTGAAAGTTTACCCACGTTGTCTGCTCTCCTCTTGGAGGCTTCGAATTCCTTGGACAGACTGAGCACTGCTTTGGTCAAGTGGATTACTTGGGGCTGGTGCTTCAAGGCATGGCTGAGCCCTCCACAGCACACAGCAGCCACTGAAAGCAGCTTGATATGCAACAGTCCTGGTGTTCCTGGCTGGGGAAAAGTCCTGTGGAAGGAAACTGCCCTGTTCAATCTGAAAACACATGAGGCTTGAGTGATATTTCCTGTGATTGAGCCCTGGAAGCAGCCATGTAGAGGACAGTTTGCCTCTTCCTTGTCCCATTGCTTTTCAGAGTTCACTTGCATCCGTGTGCGTGTGAAGGTGACTTATCCTAGGATGTAGTAACTTCCCTATTAATTCGATGAAATTCTAAGAAAAGATTTTTTATTTCTACTAAATATTAACCCCAGTTCAGATGAATTGTACTACAAGCATGACCAGTGATCTTGCAGCCAGATCACGTTAAAGAGGTGTCACTGTGTATTGAATAGATTCAGAAGAATGGTCTACCAGGATGGTCCTGCATTCCAGGGGGGAAGTTGTTTCTGCATGTGTGAAATATGGATGAAATTTATGACTGCATAAGGCGCCACTACAGAAGTCTTTGGCATAGTAGTGTAGCGCAGGCTTATTTATCTTCTACAGGGTGTCAGCACCTGCTCACCTAACCATTAACATAGAACAGCTGCTGTCTACCAGCTGTACACAGGAGTCTGCATTTCAAAGTGCTCCTTGTACTCAACAGGCTAGACTCTCATACGAGACTCTCTCTTATGAAACTTCTGAAGTTTCATAAGTGTAATCTTTGTCTTTTAAGCACTCAGTAGCCTCCTAAGAAGATAATTTTCCCCAGAGAAGATTCTTCGTAGTCTTTCCTCTTCAGAAGACTCAGTAAGAGTTTTGGTATATTGAGCCTCTCTGAAACCAGTAAAGATAAAAACAGAAGCAATTTTTCTGAGTTGGGGAGGAAATATTTGTGGTGGTGTGATGTGAGACCCACAGCCTCACTGCTTGATATGTGGGATGTAAGTGGTGTTTGCTGAAGATCAGCTCAACATCAACATCAACCTCTGTCTGCCAGAGGTTTCTTAAGCTGTTCCGTGTCACATTTATGAACAGAGGTGTTTTACGTTCCCTTAAGCAGAGATAAAATGGCTGGCTCAACTAGCTTGTGGCGGTGTTCTCCTGGTAACATTCTTTTTGTCCTCTATTCTTTGTTTGGGAACACGTTCCAGTTGTTAGGATATAGTTGACTTGCTTTGTCTGGCGCTACCTGACTAGCTTTGACAAACAGTGGAAGAATTCCCTGTTGAGATATTGTTCTCCCTCACTGCTTTCCCTTTATGTATTTTCATGTGTTATTTTTCTCTTCATAGTACGCTTCTAACTTATAAATCAAAGTAATCTTGCTTGCTAGGTTTTTTGTTTTCCAATCTTCCATAAAAATTGAAAAGCTTGTAAATTAGCTTAGCTTTCCTTGTGTACTTCGATTCTGAGGCAGATTATTAGCTGCTACCTTGCCTTTTTCTTCCTGCAAAGATAACACAGCCATCCATAATTCAAAGCCCAGAGTTGAGCTCGAATCACGTTCCGTCCCCTGCTGTAATTCTCTTTCATTCTGTTATGTATGTAGTCAAGTTAGAAAGGTTCAGAAATTACAGCAGAACTGCAGCTCTGCTGCTCTGAAATTAAGTAGGAGACTCTGGCTCATATCCTTTCTTTGATTCATGTGTATATGTCCTCTAAGTTAAGGGCTTGGACATTAGGATCGAAGTCAGAATGCATAGGACTTCATCATGCATTTTCTATGTCAAGCAGAAGCTGAGTGTCAGGAATCAGAGGCTAGCAAATTTGTCAACTTGACTGTAAAAATGGCATTTTTAGTTAAATGTAGTGTTTATTTATTTAAAATTTCCTGGAGCTGAGGAACTGCTGAAAACAGACTCATATTTGAA
This sequence comes from Upupa epops, assembly GCA_013397515.1. Lineage (NCBI taxonomy): Eukaryota > Metazoa > Chordata > Aves > Bucerotiformes > Upupidae > Upupa > Upupa epops. Next base: position 102,038 of record VZRI01013746.1, on the reverse strand, counting down.
GCACATCACTTTGTGTGTGACAGCCATGTAGCTGGGAAGAGCTTAAATATATTAGTTGGAAGGTTTTTTTTAAAAAAAGAAGACCCTGAAAATGTTTGTCTATTTTTAAAATAACATTATTCAAATGTTAGGGCTTAGAAGCAGGTGAGTGTTTCATCTATAGCATCAGTATTCCCTGCTGCCCATATCATAGAATCACAGAATCATAGAATGGCTCAGGTTGGAAGGGACCTCAGAAATCATCGTTCCAACCCCTTTCTGTGGGTAGGAACACCTCTCNTGCTCTGAAATTAAGTAGGAGACTCTGGCTCATATCCTTTCTTTGATTCATGTGTATATGTCCTCTAAGTTAAGGGCTTGGACATTAGGATCGAAGTCAGAATGCATAGGACTTCATCATGCATTTTCTATGTCAAGCAGAAGCTGAGTGTCAGGAATCAGAGGCTAGCAAATTTGTCAACTTGACTGTAAAAATGGCATTTTTAGTTAAATGTAGTGTTTATTTATTTAAAATTTCCTGGAGCTGAGGAACTGCTGAAAACAGACTCATATTTGAAGCACATCACTTTGTGTGTGACAGCCATGTAGCTGGGAAGAGCTTAAATATATTAGTTGGAAGGCTTTTTTTAAAAAAAGAAGAGCCTGAAAATGTTTGTCTATTTTTAAAATAACATTATTCAAATGTTAGGGCTTAGAAGCAGGTGAGTGTTTCATCTATAGCATCAGTATTCCCTGCTGCCCATATCATAGAATCCCAGAATCATAGAATGGCTCAGGTTGGAAGGGACCTCAGAAATCATCGTTCCAACCCCTTTCTGTGGGTAGGAACACCTCTCACTATACCAGGTTGTTCAGAGCAATCCAACCTGTCCTTGAACACTTCCTGGGACAGGGCATTCCCTGCTTCTCTGGGCAACCTGTTCCAGTGCCTCACCACCCTCTTAGTGAGCAATTTCTTCCTCAGATCTAATGTAAATATACCCTCTTTTAGTTTGAAACTGTTCCCTATTGTCCCATCATTAGATGCCTTAGTAAAAAGGCCACCTCCATCTTTCCTATAGGCCCCCTTCAGTTACGGGAAGGCTGCTGTGTTGTCCCCCATGGACAGTAGAATACAGTATCCTGGAGGCTTAATGAGAAAAACACTGTTGATTAATGAGTCACATGAAAATGTAAAGGTTTTTTTACTAAATTTTATCCCAACAGTTAAATTTCCTCAACAGTTTCTAACAGCTTGGTTCTGAGAAAGAGAGAATGTGATACCAACCATACCTTCCTAAATTCGAGAAAGGGATCTTGACTAATTTCTGCAACAGAAAAGTTCAACTAATGGATTTCTCTCAGTCTTCCCCTTCTCCCACCAAAGTATGAAAAACACCTGCTTTTGCTTTTGTTGGTTTGAAGAGAGTAGATGTTTGCACATAATAGATGGATCAGGCCACTTTAAAAATATCTGCTCTTTTAATTGGTGGTCTGTAGCTGAACTGGCAGCTTGTTTTCTGATAGACACAGACTCTCACACACATCCCTCCAAAGCTTTCCATCTTGTGAAACCTTTGGATACTCTAAATTCTGTGAAATACTCTCATGTAGTCACTGTGCCAATACTCATCTTAATTGCTTATTAGTACTGGCTTGGGATGATTTTCCTGCATGGACTCCTACTTCTTGACAACACTCCCTGTGCTTTTGTACTGTGAAATCACTTTCACGTGACCTGAGTGGCAAGAAATAGCAGAGTGCTAGTGCAACTGAAGAAGTGTGCCTGTCTGTGCTAACCACTCGTGATTCAGAACGAACATCCCAACGCCAGCAGACAGTTACATCTGCAGATGCAGAAGGGCAGAAGCCATTCACTCACATTTGCTGTGAATTCCTACCAATTAAAATGTCTAGTAATTCAGTTAAAGAAGCAGCACACTGTTTTCTTTATTGCATCTAACAGATCTCTGTTAGATTTTCAGACTCATTTGTCTCCCATATAACTTCTTCCATTGTGAATTCCAAATGACCTGACTCTTATATCTCATCAGTCTTCCAGAAATCTGCCCTAATACGCACACTACAGGTCGGTGGCATTGCAGATAGTCGCTCTGCAATAAATATCAAAATCCGAGGTTTCAATAATGAAATTTTCCCCATTTTCTTTTGAACAACATAAAGTATCAATATCTGTTTCCTAACAAATTATTTAAGGAAAATCTGCATCTGTTATATACTGATGATCTGGTCCCTAATTAGCAGCAGCCATTAAAAAGAATGGCAGTTACATTCGTAAGTATTTGCGTAATGACATTATGTACACGGGGACACCGAAAAGCTTTCTTCCACTTGATGTTTGAGCTCTTATGGCAGAATGTGTCCTTTGACAGGAACTGCAAAACACTGAACTTTTAAGATTGGGTTCCACTGCTGAGGAGTTAAACAATTCTTAGCAACTTTAGGTTGTTGTTAATTCAAATGTGTGCTGGGAGAACGGATATATTAGTGTTACCCATGTAACTCACAGAGCTGCTATTAATGCAATTAGAAGTCACTAATCAGTACTGCACTTGAGATGTATTGATTCTGTATCAATATTTATCAATGTGGTATTCCTTGTCTTTCATGGTATTGAAGATTTCTTCCTTTCCTGTGTAAAGATGACTGAAGGAAACATGCTTCAATGAGCTCCTGTCTTTTAAAAGCTCAGTATATTTGTGCTGCATCTCATGATGCCTGAGGAGCAAAGCAAGCGGTACCTTTGCATGGGCAGCTTTTCTTTTGGTGTCAACTCTGTCATGCAAAAAAGAGCACTGATGATTTTGTACAAATAGAGTGCTCGTACACTTGCATGGGTCACCTCTACAGGCAGAGGGGGAAGGGGACAGAGGGAGTGTGTGGAGGAGTTTGCTCATATACCTTTTCTGGAAGACATGCAGCTGGTAAGCTGAACCTGAGTGGCTGCTCTTAAACAACAAGAAAAAAGAAGGATATGGTTTGAGATGAAAAATTACTCTCTGGAACAAGTTTATGGACAGCAGAGATACCTTGGAGAAGAGCCAAAGAGGGAAGTAACTGTCCTGACAAGGAATGAGTCTGTAGAACATTCCTTGGGGAATAGGGTAGAACAGTGATGACCTAGTAGACAAGATTGGTGATAAGAAATTGTGAGAACTGGTTGTGTTTTAACCAAGGGATTGATTCTGGGTGTTCTCAAACTGGAGCAGGAGTTGGCTGGAAAATGAAGTTGGTTTGAAATTCTTGGAATTCATGTGTTTAAAAGGTTGGAACTGAACTAAAAATGACAGTCTGCTTGTTTAGCAAGACGGGTTTATTGCAAACGTAATCTGGCAATTTTGGAATTATATTTCTCACTGATTTGACATCAGGAAATAAACATTCAGCACACATTAACTTCATTCCTTCCACTTCTTATGATTACTTTTGGAACCTGTAGGAATAGCAATTGAGAATGATGCAACTATATATAAGCAGCGTCATAAAAAAGCAGAATTGGATACTTACTACTTGTCAAACACATTTTGGTAAATCTATCATCCAAAGGAATTCCAAAACCATGAAGAGTAATCCACTTACTAGAGGTGAAATTCTGAAGGATATAATTTTGTTTTAGCCGTCCCCCCAATACTAAGTCTAGATAACTAGAAAAATAAGAAAAACAAACTTGCTGTAGCTGGGCAGGAAGTGCACATTTCAGAAAACACAAGAATTCCGATCTCCACACGTCAGTGTGTCTGACAGGTATGTGAGCAGACCAGCAGTGCACGGAATTTGATGCACAGACTTTATTTATAAGAGGTTAGACCTGTAGAAAATGCTGCAAAGGTAACTTTCCCAGCTGTCAAACTGTTGTGGGGGTATCCACTTGTGTTTCTGTGCGCTCACTGATGAAACCCTGGTGCTTCAAAGGGCTTCCTTCCTATCTTTTAAATATTCATACACAGTTTGTGCCATTAGCATGTAGACCAAACCTCAGTGCTGCTGAGACCTTGATGGCCTCATGCTACCATCAGCTGACTGTGCAATTTTTGTCCTTCTAACATTTCACAGGCTGCTGATGCTCTGTTGTTTCTTTTCCCTTTCCCCCTAGACAGATCATCCTTCTGAGAACTGGTGTGTTAGCAGTGCCAATAGCAAAATAAGCTAGTTACAATAATAATGGAAAAGAAAGAAAGAAATGGCTCCTCGTTCCCTATCTGTCTTCAAACAGATCTATTAGAGCGACTTCTCTATTTCCTTTTCCAGTAATAGCTTTGATTGTTTTTATTGAGTTCTGTGGAGTTTTCTGCAGAGGATATGAACGCAATGCATGCTTTCATTATTCATGATTTTTCATCCTTATTGTGACCAAAGCCTTGAAGCTGTGCAATAAGGTGATTTACAGCCTGGCATTTGGGAAAAGAACTGTATTAGTACACTTTTATTCTTAATGTTGCTCCCTTGATCATTCGTTGGAGGTGGATTTTTATCTCCTGCTCTGCCTTTACCTTTTTGAGCACAGACTGTTGCCACATACGCCTCATTTTAGGTGTCACAAAGTCGTACCACAGATGTGAGAACTTTTGAGCTTTTCTAAATAATAGTTCTTTTCTATCCTCATTTCTTAGGTAAGAAAATGCCATTCAGTCGTACTCAAGTAGTATTCATCGTATTTTTGAAAGACCTGCCTCCCAGCAGGGGAGAAGACTTCTCAGATTCCTGTTTGCATGCGTTTTTCTGTATGAACAAACGTCAATAGTGAAGTCACCACTCAGAGGTTACATCAGAGTGGCTCACAGAGAAGCACTTAAGGTGCATGTGATTTGGTGCAGAGCAAAAATACAAAGGAGATGCTTTATCACTGAGTAGCACGGTATAAATCTCTGCAAGGAGAGCCCTGGGTTGGGTATCTCGGTGCTGGGTTGGGTATATCATTCTGTGCTAATGCCAGCAGAGAAAGGAAGGTAGGACGTGATTTGGACTATGAAGCCTGCCTGTGTAAGAGCAGCCCGGCTGATCTCCTACATGTTGGCAATGGTAGCCTTTTTGTCAGTAGTGAAGCAGGGATCTTTCCTAATGACAGCTGTGTGTGTGTCATTTGTTCTTCTCCTTCTATGTAATGAGCTGGTGAGTAAAGCCAATGGAAGTTCAGACTGGTTTGCTCACAAATACCCAGGATAAATAAATAAATATAGCAGAAGAGCTCCAGTATGCTCCTGACAGAAAGGAGAGCAGTAACCAAAGGCCAGTGTTTGCCTTGCCCATGGTTACAAAGCTACCTCTTAATTTCTCCCATTTCACCTCTGTTTTACAGAGCAGCCAAACCTGTAGCTTACACTAAGATTTACTTTTGTGAGGCAGAACCAGAAACCAGAATGGTGGGTTGGTGCTTTCAACCGATTCACAAGTTCCTCTGCATGCATGATTGCCTTCTTACTAAATAGAGGAGAAATGATGGAGAGTCTTAGCCCAATGGTCTAATGTTCAGGGGTGTGAGTAGATAACTCCCTATTTAGACACAGGCGAATGAACCTACAAACAATGTACTGAGTGTTTAAATGCTTATTTAAAATTGTTGCCTAATAATTAAAAAGGATGTGAGACTAAGAAAGAAATGAAGATTTGTCCTTGTCAGTCTTGTATTTAGGTTGTTTCCCAGCTTCATTCTTAGTTTCAGCTCTGTTGACTAATTCCACTGCATTTCTGCACCTGCACTCAGCCCCTAGCTACCACCTGCACTCAAAAAGGGAATTTCTGCAGCTATTTGCCTCTCTCTGCCAGAGGATAAGTCTACAGCTTCAGTCTATGTATTAGCATGCTGAAGGTACCTTCCTGCTCTCATTCACTGTAGTGTGCAGATTGTCATCAGCCTATGTTGTAAGCTTTGCTTAGTGTCTATCTCAAAACAGTATTTCTGTTTTCGCCCCAATCCCAACCTAAAATGTTTCCCAGTCTCATACTGGCTTATTAAAGGAATATAGTGTTTCCATTGCCGGTCTAATTTAGCTATAGCTGCCAGCCTTAGCACCAAGAGTCTGATCCATTGCAATTATTACTACAAATTAAGACAAATACAACGTGGGGGAACAGCTTATAATGATTTTGTCTCAGTGTGCAGTAAGATAAATTTACTCTTATTGGATCTGGCTGACTGTTTTCCAGCAACATGATGAAAACCTCAATTAAAGTGAATCAAGTTTTCTAAAGATGTGTCAAATAAGACAAAATTTTGCTGGAAACCTGCATCCTTCTCGTCTTTCCTGGAGGACTGTTAGACAGCCAGATTCTGGACTCCTTTGCCTGTGGATTGTGAAGAGCTCCCAGGCCAACTTTCTGCCTCCTTTCCCCATATGAGGACTGGTAGATTGTCTGAGCCAAAACATCTACGCCTGCCTTAGACTTCCCAGCTCTGAAGCTGTCACGTCAGCAGGCTAGTGCTGGGACAAGCTCCATAGCAGCACAGAACCTCAGAAGCTCCTGCTTCAAGTTTTCTTCAGGAAACATACAGCATTTGCTGTACCCTCAGAGACTCTTTCACTCTTTCCTCTTGGATTCTGGCTTTGGAGCAGTAGCAATAGCAATAATACTTCCCTAGCTTTTGTAAGTGACAAAGCTTTTGTGCTCTGGCTGTGGTGTGATTTCCACCTGTTTCTGTACTGCTGGGGTACGGGGTTAAAAAGAAGGAAAAAAACCCCATTGGGGGGAAAGCCCTAAACCCTTGGATTTCCATGGAAGTTTTGGGCATCTGTGAAACAAATCGTGAGGCGCTGTTGCCTAAATTTCCTTCACTCCTCTACTTTATAAAGAAATGGGTTGAGAGGTTCATTGTAAGAGCAAGCCATACATGTGTGAGGCTGGACGGGTCAGGAAAGGAAACACCAGTCGGTCCTGCCTTACTGAGCCAGAGGGAAAAGCAACTGTTCAGCCATCAGGTCAGCAAGACAGAGAAAGGACTGTAGCTGGACTTAGATGATTTTTTGAAGTCCCTTCCAATCTGTAGCTGTCTGTGATTCTTCAGTTGTAAATCTGTCCTCCGTAATCACACCCGATTTATTCACTGTCTCATTTTCTTGACTAATAACACAACCTGTCTCTGTGAGGAGGCCTGCAGTGGTCAGGACGTGCAGCCAGAGAAGTCTTTCTGACAAACCACTCAGTCCATTGATACATACGTACAATTAATATCTTGTTGTATCTGTAATATGTGAATAATGATTCAAGAAGCCATACAATTAATATCTTGTTATATTTGTAATATGATATATCATATTTGTAATTTGAATAATGATTCAAGAAGCCATAGCCATGGCAAATAGTGCTGCAAATGAAGAAAAACTTTGCTTTCACATTTACTCCTGTTTGCATCAGAAGACAACAGATAACACAGGGTCTGGGTGAGGACCTACTGTTAATGACCCTCAGTGCAATGTTGCTTTCAAGGATTACGATCTTTGCTCTCACTGGGGTCCCTCCCTCGTTCCTGACAGTCTGACATGCTTCTCTTCTCTTCTCTGCAGTTCTGCTAAGCTAAGCACTGTTACCACAAGTAACATCACTGCTGCCTTAAAAAGAGTCAGCCCTGAAGGCAGACGATTGACAGTTTTGCAGAGCAGATGTTAATGTCTGGGGTGCGTGGAGTGATAGCAGCTGACAGCTGAAGCTGCTCCTTTGCGATTGCTCTGAATCGAATCGGTACCTTACCTTCTTTGCTTGCAGTTGCATGTATTTCAGTTTCGTAATAAACCATACAACTTGTTGTGGCAGTAAAGGAAAGGGGGCAAACATGCCCAATCTAAGAGGAGTGGTAGGACTTGAGTATTCATAATCTGAAATACAATTGTCATGACAAAAATGTTGCTCCTTGGTGTGAATAATGAATAAAGAAATGCGAATCATGGACGGTAGCTCTCAGAAAACATAAGCAAAGAGAAGACAGTCAGAACTGCAGCTTGTTACTGTTCCACGTGATGAGACCATAACATTCCGTTCTCAGGCAGACAGGTCTAAGCAGCATATCCTCTAACAGGTAGATTTGTGCCAGGTCCTCTGCCGGAGGATGATGTGAGGAAGACCTAACCTAGCAGTGGCTGCCATTCTCCTGGATGTTCTCTTGGAACTTGGGCTGCCAGTTTACTGTTTTATTCAGAGGCTTGGGCAGGTCATGGCATTGAACTTGGAAAAAGTTATGAAGTAAAACAGTTCATTTCCTTTTTTCTTCAGAGATGTCATCTTCCCCAGGATCTGAGGACTGCATCAAATAGGGAGTGCTTTCCTGACGCAGTGTTCACAGTGATACGCATTTCAGCTTTTAGTCTACAGAAGTCAGGCACAAGGAGGAGTTTAATGGGAAATCTGTCCTATTCCAGTGGAACAAATAACTGCAGAAGGCATGCATGTGCAAGCTAAACCTGACCTACTTTTTCTAGGTCGCATACAATGAAAAAGGAAGGGTTTTGTGCAGCTCAGAGGAAAACCTTGTTCATACTTGAACAAATCTAGACGAAAATCACTAGTTTAAGCCCATGTAAATTCTTATGCATACAGATATATATACACAATCACTGCAGTGTCTAAGGTTACATATAGCCAAGATTTGATCATTCTTAATTCCAAAATGGGTTGCTTTGGTTTCCATTCAGTACTTTTCATGCACTGAAGGCTAAATTTTGCTTAATGATGAGTGCTGCAACTTTGATGTTTATTTACTTCATAATCCTGAAAAAAACCTCTTATAAAATTGTCTCTAAAGCAGAACTGTTTGAAGTTAAAAACAGAGAAGATTTGGAAAAAAATGTACTCCTATCTAAACCAAGTTTGACTGCGTAACTTTTGACCCCACCAAATCTGAGTTCATGGCTGAAACAGCCTTCTTCTGGGTGCTGATGCCCCAGCAAAACTTTATCGTTAAATAGTATGAAACTTTGGATTATGTAGTCTGGTTAAAATCCTTGCTTAGCAATAATTGCTTTAGTGTTTAGATTTAGATTTACATTTATATTTACAAAGGTTGTTTTAAACCTTCCACTGCCTGGAGTATTGTGAACCTCAGATAACGAGGTTTTGAAAAAGCAGGAAGAGTAACACAGGAGATTCTCCATTAGGTACAAATCTGCTCAAACTCTGTTCTTCAACGTTCCCTTCAGTGTTTAGAGAGCCAGTCAGCAGCTGCATGGAACATCACAGAACTGTATAATTTGGAGGTAATTTCTGGAGTTATCTAATCTGAACCCCCAGCTCAGTGGTGAGTGAGATCAGATGACTATTGCCCAATGCTGATCTTCCAGACAGGTGGGGAGGAAGCTGTGTTCCGTGGCCTGAGGGGAATGAGTAGGGACTACAGGGCCTTGGGACATTTGGTAAGAGAGTCTGAAGCACACATTGTGTTTTCTCCACTACTTCCACTTTGGGGTGAGGACACGGGCTGGAATAGAAGGACTCAGTCCATTAATATCTGCCTACGAGACTGGTGTTACAGGCAGGGCTTTGGGTTCTGTAATAATGACTGGTTCTGGANCCTGCACACCAATGCAGGCAGCATGGGGGATAAGCAGGAGGAGTTAGAAGTCTGTGTCCAGCCAGGTGATTATGAACTGGTGGCAATGACAGAGCCCTGGTGGGACAGCTGGCATGACTGGAATGTGGTCATGGATGGCTGTGTTCTTTTCAGGAGAGACAGATCAGCAAGGAGAGGGGGTGGAGTTGCTCTTTACGTGAGAGAACAACTGGAATGTCTTGAGTTCTGTCCAGAGGCAGCTGAAGAGAGAGCTGAGAGTCTGTGGGTGCAGATCAAGGGGCAGGCTGGCATGGGTGACCCTGTCCTGGGTGTCTGTTACAGGCCACCAGATCAGAATGAGGAAGTTTGTGAGGTCTTCCACAGGCAGCTGACAGCAGCCTCACAGCTACAGGCCCTGGTTCTCGTTCTGATATTTGCTGGCAGACCTACTCAGCCAGCCCTCCCCAGTGCAGGAGGTTCCTCTAGTGCAGTGGTGACAATTTCCTGATGCAAATGGTGGAGGAGCCCATTAGGAGAGGGGTGCTGCTGGATCTCGTACTCACCAGCAAGGAGGGTCTGGTTGAAGCAGTGAAGGCTGAGAGCAGCCTTGGTTGCATGCAATGAAAAAGAAAGGGTTTTGTGTAGCAAATCTCTCCTAAGCCTTCTTTTTCCCATACTGAGCTCTCCCAGCCTCCTCTCATATGAAAAATGTTCCAGTCCTTTGATCAGCTTTGTAGCCCTGCACTGGAATTTTTCTTGTATGGGGAAGCCCAGAATTGTATACAGTACTTGGATGTGGCCTCACCAATGCTGACAAGAGATGAAGGATCACCTTGCTTGACACTCAGCTTAACACAACTTAGGATGCTGTTGACCTTAGTACAAGGGCACATTGTTGGCTTGTGGCCACCTTGGTGTTAATCAGAAGCCCAAGATCCTTTTCTGTAAAGCTACTTTCCAGTGAGTCAGCCCCATCATATGAAGGTGTGTGGGGCTCTTTCTCCTCTGGTGCGCATTTCATCTTGTTGAAGCTCAGGAGATTCCTCTTTGCATATTTTGCTGACTGTCCCCAGCCATATTCTTATTTTTCGTATGTTTGGAAGTGATTTCCAGGATTAGTTTCCTTATCACCTTCACAAGGATTGAAGAGAGGCTGGCCAGCCTGTAGTTTCCCAAATTTTCATTCGTGGTCCTCTTGAGGAGTGACATTTGCATTTCTCCAATAATCAGTCAGCCTTCCCAACCACCCTGACCTTCCAAAGATTTGGCAGCAGCTTTGAAAGCTCAGTTTAAGGGCTTCTTAACCTGGTCCTCTTGTACCTGGGGTCTGTCTTGCTCCAGGTTTTCCTTGCACTTCATGTCCTTTGCAGATTCAGCTTCAGGTCAACCTTGACTGTCATGCTATCCCTGCAAGATCAGATACTAGCTAGCTCCATGTTTCTTCTGGGTCACCCACCCCCAGTTCTACCGCCCGTACACTTCCAGAATGCTTCTCTGTTAGAGTTCAGTTAGGATCTCCTGGCTCATCAGTGTTGCACAATTTTCTACTCATCAGGATGGACCATAATCTATAAATATACCAACCTTGCAAATTATAGACAGCTCTGGATTTGCATATCAAATTCAGTCCACGTTTTCATACCGTTATTCCCAATGAGATGTCTCTTTGTTCGCATCTTTCCCTACACCTACTTTTCTTGGTGAGCTGTTTCCTGTATTGATAGTGGGGTACAAGCAGCTTTGTGCAAGCTGTTTTCCTGAGTTCTTCGCATATGCTGTCTGTAGCTTGCTTTAATTGGATGTGTTTGAGACAAGCAGGGGACAAGAGAGATTAGTTGGCACTATACAAATAACTGCTACTGCTGCAGTGCCACATGCATATGAAGTGATAAAAATTGGCAGTGATAAGATCACAAAATGGTAATGAAGACTTGACAAATATTCTCCAAGTCACAGCACATCTCCAGCGCAGCTGAATGGATTTGAGGGGCTGCATTCAGATGAGAATATCAGCAGATTCCAAGTGCCTTCCATGTATGCTCTTACTCACCCAAACAGAGCAGGGCTTTTGAGTGTAATGTTGACATACCTACTGTAGAGCAAAATCAAAATATGTATGAAAGATAAAACGTTTGTCAAAACCTGGTAAAGAATGAAGCTGACTTCAGAACAGAGAGTAAAACTGAGTGAATCTGGTGAAAGCTGCCAGTTTTTAGTGACAGCGGAATAATTAAAATGAGGTTTGATGATGTTACATCCTACTCTGTTAAAAGTCCTAAACAAACAGACTGAGGCAAGAGCTATTTTGCATTCATTTGCAAGTCTTACTTTATCTTTACTCTAATAATACTTGAGAATCACAGACTTTATCATGAGAATGTGCCATTCGGTCTACAAATACACGAGCAAATGAGCCGGAATAGTAAATCATTTTCTCCTGGGAAACAAATGATCCAAAAGCACTTCTGGAGATTCATCACTTGGAAAAATGGATCACTTAATATATGGGAATAGGAATGTTGTCAGTGGTAGTAATTGCTAGCAGTGTGGGTTTATGATAGTTTCTCTACTTCCGATCATTCACAGTGTACCAAAAAATCATTCCATTTGTCTGCAGTTTGCTAGGTTTCAAGCAAATATTTGTGAAGGTGTCAAAAAATATCAGTCATTATGTCAGGAGTTACCTGCTCAAGTGTTTTTTTCTTGGAATATGTTCATCCAAGCCTTGTCTACAAGATTTGAGAAGTAGTGTTCCTGGTTAGATAGCAGAGCTGGGACACTGCTGAGAAGAGGAACGGAGATATTGGAGTCTCCCATTACCTGAGGGTGTGGTGGCAGTGACACACAGATGACAATATCTACGGTGGAGAGAAAAATCCTTCTAAAAAAGATGCACACTGAAAGAATGGGCAACCATGGGGACATGGTGGAGCAAGAGAAATCCAAACTAGATGTCAGCAAACATTTCCAATCTCACTGAGTGCCTGCAGCGTGCTTCTTGGAGAGGCTGTGGTATTTCCATCCTAGGAGATTTTCAAAACGGCCCTGGGCAACCTGGCCAAAGTTTGAAAGTAGTTGTGTTTTGAGCAGGAGTTTGGATCTGTTGACCTACAGAGATTCCTCCTCTCCAAAAAGATTCTTAATGTTCACAGAACACCACTTAACCAGAATGTAAAAGGCATCTATTGCATGTGACTCTGAGCCACGTGCAAACCCCGTCTCCTAAGCCGTACATTCCCACTCTAGAAGAACCTAAAGTATTCTGAACAGTAAGAACTCTCACTAATTTAGTATATGACTGCCTGCATGTAATCACATAGCTACTCTGCCACACTGGAGAAGGTATTGTGTTTAAAAACACAACATCTGCAGTTATTACAGTAACCAACAAAAATGAGCGGCAGAAATAAAGAAGCCTCCTTTAGACACAGCAAAGCATTGGTTGATTAGAGCCAGATGGAGCAAAAGAGAAGCTGCTCTAAGGCAAACCATCTCAAATTATCACGACTCACAAAGAACAGCTCAAAACAACAAACAGCAGCTATTTGTTCCGTGTTTTGTGTGTTTTGTTCACTTGTCCCTTGGTGCAGTTGCATGGTTGTGTTCTTCGTGACGAGCCTGCCAAACTGTTGTGACAGTGCACATGGGAAAGCTGGCAGCTGTCTGTCCGGTCAGAGGGGCTTTGTGTGCTCCTTTTCTCAGCCTCCTGGAAGGAGAAAAAGACTTTTTCTCCACGTATGGGTGAATATGAAACTGCTTCTAATTGATAACCTTTAGCTAGTGGGGAGCTGTATTAATTTGGTTTGGTTATACTGATGTATATGATGCTAGTAAGTCTGTGACTTGTCTTTTGCTACCTGGGTTGAGACAGAAGTTCTCAGCATCTTTCAACTTCAGGCTATTTCTTATTTAGTCTCTTTTATTAGCTGTGCTGTTTGCTCACCTATCAAATAACATTTGAGAAGATTTTAAAATGAGCATAAACAACTTAATTCTTTATAGAAATCTCTTCTTTTCCTCAAAAGTTTTCTTACATAATGTTGAATGATATTTTAATATATTTATAAAGAAATCAAGTAAGTAATTGTCCTTTGTTCTTCAGAGCATCTGGATAAATTACTTTTTCTGATTTTAGAAAGAAAGATATTTTTGTTTCTTAGGAACAATAGAATCCTAATGATATTTTGCAATCACAAACTGTAAATTCCAATAACCAATATTCATCCATTTTCATAGTGAAAAAATAAATCTATATAAATATAAGGAAAACAGGCATCATGAAGGAACATTCCTTCATAATACCTGAATACTTGTATTGACGAAGCTCATGAGCCCCGGGAGTTTGTCTCCTGAGGCTTGTCTTTGGCTGGCACAACACTCAGACTTAACACTATGTTGATTAGCTTGAACATCTCATTTTATGGCTAATCAAAATTCAAAGGTAAGTATTTCCCACTCTCGGTGGGTGTAATAGTTTTCAGCACACCATTTCAGCACAATAAGAGTTGTAACAAGTTGATGTGTGAGTGAGAGAGCTGCTATTTTTGGCATCGATACTACACTACTACCAGTACTAACCTGTATTATGCACACACTGTATTGCACTACGTGCCTACCAGCATGTTTTGGGGCTGTGTTTTTCTTGTCTAGCTAGCTGTTCGATGTACAGTCCTTTGGCAAATGCCTCAAGTTTTTAAGTAATATGTTCTTTTCCAAGTCTTCGGTGAAGCTAGCACTGCTTAACATTGGGTGAAGAGTATTCTATAGTAGTTACACCAATAGGACTGTTCGAAAAAAAACCAGGTCAAGTGTACAAACAAATAGCGATATCAGGATCAGTAATTTGCCCTCTGCTCAACATAAGGACATTGTGACAGACCCTTCTTAATTGTAAAAGAGCGCGTCACCTGGGCATAACAATGCCAGTGCAAGCTGCGTATAACATAGCGAATTAATTGCTAGTATCTTTGAATTACAAGTATTGTAGGCCACGCCGTATTTCAATGGCACGTAGGTTTAAGTTTCCTGTGCAATCAAACATTTCCATATGATAAAATCTATGGAATATAAATGTCGATTTTGTTAGATTTTAGTGTACTTTCGTAAGAATTCCAAGCGTAAAATTCCTTAGATTCAGGGGTTAAAACTGTGAACTTTTACTAATCTTGAAGTACTCCTTCACTGTGTTCAAGCAAGGCCTGTTTGTATTTCTATGCTGCTTGTACTGCTTATCGTGAGTTGCGTACAGACTGCTAATTGATGGGTGGGGTATTTTGTTCCTTTATTTTCTTGTTTCGGGTAAACAAGGGTAACAAAGCTCTGTGCTATACTTTTAACATTATGTTTTACTGTATAAAGGAATGCTAAAATGCAGAATTTTTATCCCAACAAAATAGAAACCATAGAATCATCAAACCCTTTTGTATATAATCCGCTTGTGCAAATTACAAGCCAGTTAGATCTGGGAACCTAGCAATCTCAAAGGTTAATCTTGTTAAACTGATGTGGTAACATGTACTGACATTTACATACCTCGGGACTTCTTTATGCCGTATGTCATGACAAGAGGGAGAAGAGTTTTTTCTGCCCCCAAAACCTGTGAGGACAAACGGAGCTGGGAAAGCTCCCAGAACAGTGTTTGAATTGGAAGGGTGAGAGGGCATTGCCGCTGGGCAACCACATCGTCATTTCATCCTGCCTTGCCTGCAGCTGCATTTGTTGTGCCTTGCGTAGTCTTCTGCGTGTGCTGCCTTATCTCGCCTCGTGCTTTGTAGAGACTCTAATGGCGTTTTCCATTGATCTCTGTCTGGAAGCAGTTTCCCTATGTTCGTATTTTATGTGAGCCTTAGCAGCTTTGTAGAAGCCAATCTTGTCTTAGTATGCTCATGACATTCACAGGGCATCTTTATTATGCAAATACAGCCGCCGCATTGATTCCCTCTGCTTAGCAATGTAGCAAGATGACTCCTTCAATTTAGGAGCCATGTACAACTATACACAACGTAAAAACAGAACCCAGTAACTATTTTGCTGGTAAAAATCTGTTCCATTGATGTGAAAGCCAAGCTGTGCTGACACAATGCTCTACTTCGGTTTTCCAACTGAAACAGGTCGTCTTTTAAAAGCTTGTCTTTAACTAGAAGTCCCAATTTTCAGCTTTGCTGTGCCTTCCAGAAAGTGTTCCCAACCTTTACGACCCACAGGTCCTAGTTTCCTAGGAGACTGCTGTTGCCTCTGGAAATGTTTTTGTGAAATAAAGATTCTAGGAGATCTAGAGGTCCCTATAAATGGCAGAGCTTTAAGCCCTGAGAGCCTAGATTGGGGTAAGGGCTCAGCATTTGAACTCCTTTGTGAAGTTAAAAGTCCACTTTTGAATAACCTTTCCTATGGAGAGGAAACGTCCATGGATGAACACAGTGATTGGTAAGTCAGGGAATTTCAACCCCACCTGAACACCAAAGACTGCGGCATCGGTGGAGTACTGTAAGTGGAGCTGACTCTTTCCCCAGAGATCGTGGTACAATCACACAACACTGTTACAGGGGAGCTGGCACAGGGTCAGGAAGCCAGACTAGCCTAACTAGACCAGTCTCACGCTTTGCCACTTCTGCAAAAGGGGCAAACGCCACAGTGCCACCACTAACCCCACATCTATTGATGTGGTTTTGGTTGGTCTAGGTCAGACAGCTGCTTGAGACTACAGTGGGCAGTCTAGATGCGACCACAGGATTTCTCTGAAGGACACCAGTCTAACCAGTTAACGAGGGTCAGGCCAAATTGGGGATCTGTCTGTGTTTGAGAAGTTCCTGAAGGCTTTGCAGATCCATGCCAAAGTTGAACAGCTCTGCAACAAGAATTGAGAAGGACTCACAGAGGGACCCTACAAGGTTCTGAGACACAAGGCCAGTTCTTCTGGCTTTGATTACAATGTTAGGAACCAAGATGCTTTCTGCTCTCCACTGTTCTGGGACATCAACAGCTATACTGGGAAAATCTACAGTCACCAGGAGCTTCATCCTTCTTCCTTCCTATGATATTATAGGGGAGAACTGAAAGGGAGCTTTTAAAATTTACAAGCAGGATCTACTAAAACCTAATATCACATGGTGCATATCTCGTTTTAACAAATTACCTCACATTTATGAAGTTTGGGTTGACCTTAATGATGACATTTCTGTTTTTACTCTTGAATTAAATATATGCATAGAATCTCCATCATTGTCCTTTCCCCCAGGTAATTTGTAAGAACAAGCACTCTGGATACTGGGTGCCTCATGTGGCAGAATTGCAATGGAAACTTACTGTAGCTAACTATGGTAAAAGAATGCAGTGGGGAAAACTCTCCTAATAATTCAGCTGTAACTGCTTTTGTGAAGAGACAAAGCTACAAATATTAAATATGAATATGATAAAAATACAAAAAGACAGATATTAAACCACATATACATGTATGAATACAGAAACAGGTTTAAATTATTCAGAAAGAGCTCTGTTTATTTCTGTGGAGGATTTTTCTTCCATGGTAATTTATCTTCCAACCTGAAGATAATAAAAATCCAATTTGCTGTTGCTAGGGGCACTATTATTGTATCTTAATTTGGAGAAAGCTGATCCTAATGCATTAAAATGTTTCTTAAAGGAAGAGAAAGTAGACTAGTTCTGTAATTACAACAGTTTTCCAACAATTGGTCAGTACTTAAAAAGCAAACAAACAAGAGAAACAAAACAGAAAAAAAGTCTCTGAGTCATTTCCTCTTTCATTTCAAGGAGAATTAACATTTTGTCTCTACAGCACTTTGGTAATATCACTCATAATGCTATAATTCATTCAGCAGGTGTATCTCAGTGACCTGTAAAACATAAACATCCCAAACTTCTGATTTTACTTCACTGACCTTTTTGGATCATTTGCCTTTGAGCAGAAAAGAAATGCAGGTATTCCACTTGCTGTCAATTTAATTTCTTAGACCAATAAATCAAACCCACTCATTTCTTAAAATATTGAAAACAAAAGCAGCTGATTGTTTGAATTCCTTATGTACAGAAGTAGCTAATTGCTTTAACTCCTTGTGTACAGAATACTGAATTTGAGTAAAAGAGTGTAATAGAGCACTAGACTGCTTGTGGCCATGACAAAGTAAGCACCTGTACGTCCTTAATGCGGAGCAGGAACACCATTCAGTACCCGTCTGCAGAGCAGGACCTGGAGACACTCCTGCTCTATATTCAGTAGCTTAGAAATTTGTAACTGCTGCTTAGTGGAGGGGCTGCTGTTTGTCATGTCCTCCTTCTCCTTTAGGCCATAGACATGTAAGTTCACTGGGATGAAATAATTTACCTAGAAAATCTCTTTGAATGGTCTTGTAACGGCTTCAATTGCACTGTGGTCTATCTGATCCAGTCAGAGAATTTCCATCCTCGCAAGTTTGACTGAACTAGATCAACTGCCAAGAGAAATCGTCACCATCTATGGCTATGTGCATATGATTATCATAATTACATGTGCTAGGTATGGTATAATCTTGAGTGGCTGAAAAGGTCTGCTGATAGGCTGAATATAGCCATCCATGGTATCTATTATTGCATACTGGGCCTATACAGCTTTATCTTAACTTCATCATGGTACCCAGCCTTCTGACAGGATCACCAGCGTTAGCACAGATATATTTCAGTACAGATGAAAGAAAAATCTGCCCCTAATTGAAAGAGGAAAGCATCAGAGAGGATATACAGAGCTCCTCAAGAGCTGTGTCTCAGTGTCCCTCATTTAGCTTCATCTTCTAGAAGAAACTGGCCTGTGCTCCATTCATAGGTCATGACAGATGCCAGCATCATGAAATACCATCTTGGAAAGGACCCCAAGGACCATGTGGTCTAACATTTAGACAAGATGTTCCAGTACACTGTCCAGGTGAATCTTCTAAACATCTGATGCAGGAAGGCTGATGAGTGGGAATTTTGGTCATATTTCTGGATGGCTTCAGTTTTGGATTTGAGGTTGGTTTTGTTTCTGTTTGGGTTCAAATTACTTTGTTCTAGGGGTACTTAGTCACTTCTAGAAGCCTTATAGATCTGTCTGTAGACATTGCACTTAGACCAGTATTTTTACCAGGAAGGCAATGTGTAGTAGCAGGAGAAGAATCATGAGTCGGGCAAGTCCCTGGGCAACACTTACCTTTTGCCAGTCCAGCCTGGATTAGTGAATGGGTGAAGGTTGGTTGAGTCTTGGAGGAAAGCTCTTTTATCCCCACAGTGTTCTTTGTTCCTCTCTGTGTGTCTGTGCTCTGATGACTTCCAAGCTACGTAAATCCACAGTCTGACCCAGCATGGTTGCTCTTATGTTGTTATGGCATGTGAGCAGAACTACCCCACGTTCTTCTGCATCTAACTATAGACAGGAAGAGTGCATCAGAATCACGTGCTTGGATTGAAACATCCGTTCCATCCAGTTTTAGCATTCACCTAGATGCAGACAAGATTTCTGACTTGTTCCAATTGCTGTTCTATCTGTTCTAAGCATCCATCGGTACACTTTGAAACACGCTCATAATATTCCCAGGAAAGGCCATAATCATTGCATTTAAAATCAAGTTCACAACAGTCACTCCTTACTCTACCTTCACCCTCATTCCTTGTGGTGGCTGAACACTGAAAAATTACTCAGGACTTTTCCTCTCTCAAGACCAAGGTTGCACCAGAACCATTTCTACTGACATGCAATCATATGATTTTAGACACCAGGAGAACTCTGTAGTCCCAGACTAGACACAATAATTCTTTTACATATTTAAATAGAGTTCTCTATAGGATTATTTTTAACATGAAAAGGAATCAGACAGAATCTACATTTGAGTCAAGCAGTAACTGAAGAAAAATGGTGCAACCATTTAATTTCAGACAGCAGCAGTGTCAAGAAAAGAAAACACTATCTTCAGCATGGCTACCTATTTACACTTCCCTTTTGCAGTTGCTCCAGTCTCAGTAATGCACAGTGTCCAGAGAAATCTGAGTACAGTTGAAGCCTTCTGTTTTTTTTACAAGTGTGTTGTGAAATTTGGAGTCTCCAGAGTTAAGCAAACACCATGTGTCACCTACTTGACTATTTTACTTCAGAGATTTGACTTATTGAGAAGTATAATGCAAATGAAATGGCTTTCCCCTCCTGACACTTGGCAGGCGTGCAGAAATGCAACAGAGCAGCAGAGTACCAAGAGACAGCGCCTCAGAACGGTGTTTGGGAGGAACAGAAAGCACTTCCATTCTGTGACAGCCCCTAAGCAGGGTCTTGTTTCACAATGTGGAAACCTGGGAATGAAAGGCAAACTCTATGCAACTGTCAATTAAAATAAGGGAATGAAGTTCCTTTTTGCCTTTGTGGAGAGGTTGGGCACACGTTTTCTGGAAGCATACATAAGAATATTCCTTAGCATGTATTTTCCAGTTCAAGAGAATTGCATCACATCTGTAACCAACATATATTACACCCCTGATCGGAGTAAAGGTGATGGAAGATTGCCTCTCAGCTGTTCATACCCACAATTGTTATAGGCGAATATAACTTCACACCAAAATCCATGCTAGAACAATTTCTAAGGGAAAAGGGATTTCGTATTAGAAATAAGGTGCTTACCGTTCCCTATTCATGAAATTTAAGATACTATAGGTTAGACTGCCGCATTCAGAAATGCACAACAGAAAGTTTGGCAGTTTACTCAGATCAGAGTAAACACATGGCCAAAGTAAGCTGAAACACATAGGAAGTCCTGCTTTCTTGAGAACAGTGCACAGAATGCTGTGCGTTGGCTGGCTACACCTTTGGGTTCACAGGATTTAAACCAGATCAGAATGTCATCCTCTGAGTGTTCAACAGGTGCTTCTGGGAAAGGGTCCAGAAGAATTCCGTGAGTAACTGTGAAGACTATCATTTTGTAAGTTACAGACTGGCAAAATACGTATTGTTAGACAGTAAAACTGAAGTCTTATTTCTTACTGAATTTTGGATCTGCACTGCAAGTTACAGAAAATAGTCAGCTAATAGAACAGTGAGTATGTGTATCGAATCTGGAAAACACTCACTGGGCAGCAGCTCTCTCTCCTGCCAGGATACTTTCCATAGTGACTGAGCTGCAGTTGTACCAATGTGAATATCAAGCGTGTTTCATGGCCTTCCATCTTACTGTGGCTGTTTAAGCCATTTTGTCAACAGAATGAGCATGCAGTTATTTAAAAATGAAAAAATCAAAATTGTCTTATCTATCAATATGCAACAGTGTTAACTATGGTTAAAACAAGAGAGTGGGTCAGCACCAGTTCAAGCTCTGCTTGCTCTGAATCTCTGGAAAGCCCCCCCATAATCACAGTCTGGTAGCAGAACAGGATCACAGCAGTGAGAAATCTGTCTATGCCACCCGAGCAAATCAGGGACTGTTGATCAGAACAGATCGACTTACTGAAAACCATCCCCAAGCACAGCTGTAGCTGTGTCGCCAACCCTGAGATTTTAGCTGTAACTCTTTATTCCAGGTATTCCTTTCAAGATGAAGAAGACATGTTCATGGTGGTTGATCTCTTACTGGGAGGTGATTTGCGTTACCATCTACAGCAGAATGTCCACTTCAATGAAGGCACTGTGAAGCTGTACATCTGTGAGCTGGCACTTTCCCTGGATTATTTGCAGAGGTACCACATCATTCACAGGTGAGTGAATTTATTTGAAGGCCAGTTTGCTTTCTTTTGGCAGAGCACTGGAATTTTATCACACTTCTGATCGCATGGTTCTCTTTATTTGAAACCTCTGAGAGGTTGCCGCTGTTGTGCAAGGGTGGAATTCAGCTCTGAAAAGGTTTTTCAGAGTGTTTTCTTCCTGTTCTCAGACCTTCAGTATCCCCATATCCTTCCCATACTACCCATAAAAAACATGTCTCAAGTACAAGAGTCTGTCTGATTTCCTGAAACAATTTGGCATTTAATTGAAAGAGCAGTGTAAGTTCTCTTTTGATGCTCACACTGCAGCTGTGAAATGATAAAATCATTGCACTGACCCTCTATTTTACTGGTTTAGGTTAAATTCAAGCTATTCCTTCATGATTTACAGTGGTCTAGACAAAAGAATAATTAATGTGTGTGTTACCAAAGCTGAATGTGCTTCAGAGTCTAGACTAAACTAGGCTGTGCTATATATCTTCCACTGTCCAGCACAAAAATATTCCTCCAAATATAGTAACTACGAGTTTTCATCCCCTCTACCTACCAGAGCTGCTTCATGGTTTTCCCATAAAGAATTAATAATGAGTGTAATCTGTCTTTCTGAAGATAAAGTGTCTCTGGTGTGAGGTTCAGGGGGAGGAGGGTTTTCTCTATATTGAAACAGTGCAAGGCAAAATTCAGCCAGACATTGCAACGCTTCTTTGCTTGCAATTCCAACTCTCAGAAACAGTGCAAGCCATTCCCGAAACGGCGTGTCTTTAGCACGCTGTAATTATTGCAGTGCATCCCATGTACTTTGCATACACTTTCCTGTCTTAGTGAATATTGTAAAAGCAAAGCTCAGAATTTCAGCTGACCTTTTTTCTGTGCCTTAAGTAGTGTTCTTGATAAAAGGCATTGATGAGCTTTTTTCTTATCCTCATTTTAATGACGAGACATTTCATGCTAATAGGCTGCCAAAGCATTCACGAGAGAACCTAGCTCATTACTAAAACTTGTGTGCTGCTACAAGGGTGTGACTTACAAATGTTTGTAAGTCTTGAGACATACAGTTGTCTCAAGAGAACCAGGGGACTGGGTTGAAGTCATTGCCACTACTTACAGTTTTCTGACATTGCATTGCCTTGGTGCAACTGCGCACTTTTTTCTCCTCTGTATTACTTCATCTTGACCGGCATGCACTTGACTGTACTGCATTTTCTCCTTTCCACTGGTTGTAGTGTAGAGTAACACCACTAGGTTCAACGCTTCTTCATTTCAGGGGAAGGCATGGTGATCTGCAGCTCCATTTGGAGACAAGTTCTGTGCGATGGTTTTTGCTTTCACACTACAATAAAAGTTTTCACTAAACCAGATCTGGCAAAAGACACATTTCTTAGCCTATGGAGGGTCTCTGTGCCTTCTTAACTGGGATTATTATTATTATTAACTGGAGACAGGACAAGGGGTCACAGTCTTAAGCTCCGTCGGGGGAGGTTTAGACTTGACATTAGGAAGAGGTTTTTCACTGACAGAGTGATCCGGGTTTGGAACGGGCTGCCCACGGAGGTGGTCAGGTCGCCGTCTCTGGAGGTGTTCAAAGTCAGGCTGGATGAAGTGCTGAGTGGCATGATCTAGATGTCAGATGTTAGGGTTACTTGGTTGGTTTTAGGTTGGACTGGATGATCTTTAAGGTCTTTTCCAGCCTCATCAGTTCTGTGAGACTGTGATATTGTTTTGGGTATAAGGAATCTGGTTCAGGATTCCACTGTGTTATGGAAGAGATCTTTTTTTTGAGCTGGCAGACCTGAGATTTGAATATGGCTCTCTCACTTCACTGCTTACTGTCCAGCTGACACAGCTGTGGCACAAGGAGCCTTTGTCCAGCTCGCACAGCTGGGGCACAAGAAGCCTTTCTCATATTCCCACCAATTACCATAAAGTGGTTCACACACCATCCAAGAAAGTTCCAGCACTTTCTGCCTTCTTCATCTGTAGCAACACTCTGTAGAATGGGTTTTCAGCTGTGAATCTCTGTAGCGTGGCTAGCATCACGAGAGCAATGCTGACATGAACTGATGTGGAGTGAGGAGACACGTAGCTATTAATTTGTTGTGGTAATGAGAAATGAAACCAGCGAGCTGGCTGGTGTTTATACCTTGGTAGTAGACCTCACTCATCACTGTGACCAATTCACACGCTAACCTACAAATCTGCATTAGGTCTTTCCTTTTTAAATGAGTGCATTGGCAGCAAATGGGGAAAAAAAAGGGGGTTAGTGAGTCACAGAGTCCCTGAGTCATCACAGAGCACCCCCTACTAGATTTTCTCTACAAAATAAAAATAGTTGAATGATTCATCAGACTGGGTAGGTGGATTTTCAAATTATAATATTATGAAGACCCAAATATACGACGTGTGAATCAGGAACTTAACTCCTCAGTATTTACAGATGTGTGTAAAACTTGTTCAGGTTTCCATTACTATTATGTGCAGCAACACGGCAGAACGTTTTGGGTTCTTTCCTATTACCTGCAGTCCAAGAGTCTTCTATAAAGGAAAATGGTAATGAAGGGGGCAGGAGTTATCAGGCATGTGTGACTGGATGTAGAGATGTTCCAGTCAGTGCTATCTATGCCTGCTCTCCTTGGACATGCCTTGCAATGCCTCTGTATACACACGCTCACGTGGTTAGGTCTGTACTTTGAATGTGGCAATCACTTCAGTGATCGAAGTATTACTTTCTGTAGGGACAACTTTAGCCATAAATAGAGTAACACTACACCCTGTATGTTTATGAAAGTCATCACTTTTATGTGTTTATGGACCCTGCAATTTCTGTTTATCACATCCAGGCAGATACCATCTGTATTTGTCACGCACATTCCTGCAATAGTAGCCTTATTTGTTATGGCACAATAATGAATGCTGCAGTGTGTGTCTCACCTGCAGCTCTGCTGTAAGTGCTTGCATTTCCATAGTTGTTCAGCCAGAATTATAAAAACTTTAAAAGAAAAGCTATAATTTTCAAGCTATAATTTCAAGTCTTATTCTGGGCAATTTTTGTCATTTAACTTTCACAACAGCTAGCTTAATGCTGCTGAGAAATCTCTAGATTGCTGGCCACAGATCATGGCTGTGTCACAAAACCTCATTTCCTCACCATAAGGATATTTTACCCTCATCTCTTAAAGGAAAGAACAATTCTTTAAAAGCTGGATGAGCAATGTTTATTCTAGAACTTCAGGTTCAGTGCTCACAGAAAGGCTTCAGACAATTCACATCATCTCATTCAGTCTCAAAAGCTGGATCAAATGCAGCATTCTGCTGTCTCAAGATGGTATGACTAAACGCATTCCTTCCAGTGCTGCTTGTATAATACCAGTGAATAATGCATTGGACAAAAGCTTTCCTTTCTAAGGCTGAATAAACTGCTTTCAGCCATAAAGAACTCAGTATCCTCCTTTCTCAAATGTCGTGGCTCATCCAGTTCAATACAACCACCTGCTTCCTCACCTAAGTAGGATGCCCATTTTCACTGAGCTGGTTCCTCCAGCCACAGCTCCAGCGTTGTCTCTCTGGAGGATCTCAAAGCTCGAGCTTTGGCTCAAAGCAGTGCTGGCCCTGTGGTGCTGTGGCTACTGCCCCAGTAACATCCTTGTGCTGGTAAAATCATATTTTTTGTTTCTAAGGGGGTGAGTGTTAAATGTGTTGCCCTTACAGCTCTCCCTTGTTGTTTGTCTCCATCGGTTTTAATCTGCTGAGAAAGGCGGCTGGTCGCAGCAGAAAGGAAATCGCAGGAACCTTAGAACACAATTTTGGGTTACTGGACTAGCTGTTTGGTCTGATGCCCAGGGTCTTTTATGTCAGTGGTTTGTTGTAATGCAAGCCCATTTGTGTCTGTCTATGTACATTTATAAGCACGCACATGAATTTTGGGTTGAAGTGCAATGTGACTCGATTGTTTCTGCCTTTGCAGATCTGTGCTGCGTGCCTTCTGTGATCACCACTCTGTTTTCCATTCCTGCAAGTTCTGTTTCAAACAGAAAGTAACACCAGGAGCTATTCTAGGTCTCAGCAGCAGTGCAGAGTAGGCAAAGACTAATGGAACATGGTGACAAATTGAGCATTACGTTTTGCTCTGCTCACGGATACAGTGCGGAGTAAGAGGAAGTGTGACTTGCTGCTACCAGCTAGACAAGATGTACTCTTCATTTAGCAATACTAGGCTTAGCTATGGTGTAGGAGATGCCTGTTCATTACTACTGAGCCTTTCAAGGTGTCCTGCAGGCTGGTGAAATAAAACAACTAGAGTGTTCTTTAGAGTGGACCTCCTTAGTCTTACTCACCACACCATATATCAAAAGAACAAACTGTAATTTGGAATGCTCCCTTCATAATACAGTCCATTTCCTATGCAAGCACTGATGGGCTTCCAGATTATTTGAAAATGGAGAATTTTGCCCTCAGTTGTTTTTCACAGATGTCACAAGCCTGAGATTTACCAGGAGACATGCAAAAGACAGGGTCCTTACAGATTTTGGTTCATAATAGTAGGCTTTTTCTTGCTGTTAGGCATGTGCAGCTTAAGAAGAAAAAGTGGCAGATTCTAGAGTAGATGAAATGGAGGGAAAATAACCATAATACGACTCCTATTCATAAATGGTACCACAGTTCATGACAGGTCAAGAAGCCTGTCCTCTGAATTTTCTGTCTTCCCATGTCTCTCTCCTCAGTGTCACTGTATTGTGTTCTTTAAACAAGTGTGATCCCACGTAATTATCAAGGACAAATTGCAGGAACTAAGCAATGAGTTCTGTAAGAGAAGCAAATTAGAAACCATATCAAAACTGGCCGGAAAAGAAGTGCCGTGCAGACCACAAAACACAGAAAACTTGTTGAATGCTTACGAACCGGCACTGATCAAATTCTAGGAGTTCACAGATTCTAGGAGTAAAAGGTATTTAAATTTCAGTCACGTCCTTAGAAAAAGAAGAAATCGGAAGACATGCATATGCAGAGAATGAGCCTTCCGACTTGTGAATGGAATTTTCTACCTAGAAGAACAAATTAATTTTCTTTCTGTTTGGCAACCGTCAAAGAAAAAACTAATTGTCACGCCAGGTGACAAACTGTAAATAAATTAAGTTGGACTGGAAACAGAGACATTTCTATGTCCAGAGACTAGATTACTAATGAGGTAGGTTTGCCTCTATCGAGGAAGGAAAACAGGGAACACTCTGAGATCCATGGCGCCTGGTCAGGGATTCTAGTCCTGGTACCCAAGATTGTTCATGGCCATCTTCCATCGGGTGACAAAGATAACCAAAAGCAGATCCATCTTGCGTGTTTGCTTTTGATGTAAACAGCTCTAGAGAAGAAGGATCCTTCATCACAATACGAATCCTGTGACTGTAGTTGTTTTCCTCGCTGATTGCTTCTCTGTTTAAAAGCCGGTACCCAGACAGGTACCTAGACACAGAGAGGTGTGCTACATGCATCTCGAAAAAGTAGTTGTATCTTAGTAATTCTTCCAACTAGAAAGCACTGCTCACAATTTTACCTGGATTGTAATTTTTGCATGCTTATTCAAAGGTTTCCCCCCATCATTCCTCACCTTGCTGTAACTTTGCTGCAACCAACAAAGTAAGTCTTGCTTTTTCTAAAGCTCTAAACCCACAGTACCATCACTAGGGCACTGTGGACTTACATGTGTCTGACTTGCTCCTACTGGTTTTAGCACCACTTCCCTCACTAAAAAACACAGGTCTCTCGGAACAAGATGAAGCATTTCCAAAGAGGTAGTCAGCACTTCATGCTGCTCATGGCTAAGTACCCAGGAACAGGTGACTGCTTAGAGAAAATCAGACCCACGCAAACTCAGACTCTCTCATTACAGGATGTACAAATGTTTTTAAAATGAGCAACAAAAAGCTGCTGGCAATTACCTTGCCATACTGCTTGCTGGCGCAGGGAGTATAATAACTAGCATCCGCTGATGCCTGAGCTCAGCACATGATTTTCTGTGGAGTGTGCTCAGAGGCAATGCATAAGGTCCATGTAGGTATTATACAACACTCTTCCAGCCCCATGCTCTGCATTTCCTGCTCTCCTGTCACCATGGCAAGGAGTATACTATTGGTTTGCCTTTGTCATCTATGCCTGCCTTCCTCTTAAAGGCCAGCTTCACATCTTTTCTGGGGTTATAGCAACTTTTCTACAATTGCTTCTAGTTCCTGCAGAGTGCACCTGCCCCTGAATCAGCTGCCGTTACCTCTCTGCGTTGCTGTTACTTTACCTTTAGGAAGAAGTCTTGCCCTCTGGGTACGAGAAATGTATTAAAATACTACAACCCCCTTTCTTTACTTCCTTTCCTGCTTTCACCACGCTTTGGTATTTTGATTCAAATTGTGATCATGAATCATTCTGACAGCAGGAAATGCTAACAAAGTTGAAGCAGAGCTCTACATTCGAGATTATCTCAGGTCTCCGTCCACAGTGAATCTGATCGATCTTGTACTAGCTTTCTGGTTTAGGATGTTGCTTTAAAACTTCAGTTTAAAGCTACAGTTTCGGTGTAGGCATCTGCTCCAGACTAATGCATGCTAATAAACCCCACTAAATTAATAGCATGTTGGTATTGTAATTCCAAATATAATAATCAAGAGTATTAATAATCACATTTAAATCATTTTGAATAAGTAATTAAAATGATTGGGCACTCGTTCTACAGGGGCATAAGAGTATCCACAGTATGACTTGCCTGCCTCATGTGGCACTGCTTGATTTACCCTGCTTTTGTGACGCCTCACCCACGGGGTGGTACAACTGCCCTGGCCTCCTCATGCCACCTGTAAGCAGAGAAGAGCTTGAAGGAAAGCTGCTTTCACAAAGCAACCCACAGAGTCCAACCTACCGCAGTGACCAGTGGCATCGTTAATGAGATCAGGTTGCTCAGAGCCCATTCAAACTGACCTTAAGTGTCTTCAGGTATAGGGCATCTACCACCTTTCTGGGCAACCTGTTCCAATGTCTTATCACCCTCACAGTAAAGGTTTATCCAGTCTACATCTACCCTCCATTAGTTTAAAACCATCAGCCCTTGTTCTGTCACAACAGGCCCTGCTAAAAAGATTGTTCCCATCTTTCCTGTAGTCCCCATTTGAGTACTGAGAGCCACAATATGGTGTTTCTGGAACCCTCCTCCAAACCAGGCTTAAAAATCTCTCAGCCTGTCTTCAGAGCAGAGGTATTCCACCCCTCTGATCATATTTGTGACCCTCCCTTGGACCAGCTTCAACAGATTCATGTCCTTCTTTGTTGAGGGCTCCAGTGCTGAACATACTCCAGGTGCTGAACTCCAGGTGGGGTCTGATCAGAGCAGAGTAGAAGGGGGAGAATCACTTCCCTCAGCCCAGGATGCTGTTGGCTTTCTGGACTGTGAGCATGCATTACTGGCTTATGTCCAGTTTTTCATCTGCCAATACCACCAAGTCCTTCTTAGCAGAGTTGCTCTCAATCTCTTCAGTTCCAAGCCTGTGTTGATATGGGGGATTGCCCCGATGCAGGTGAAGGACTTTGCACTTGGCCTGTTGAATGTCATGGGGTTCACATGGACCATCCAGATTTTTGAGGTCCCTCTGAGTGGCATCCTTCAGATGTGCCAACTGCACCACTCAGCTTGGTGTCATCTGCAGACTTGCTGAGGGTGCACTCAATTCCACTGTCTATGTCATTGATTAATATCTTAAGCTGCACTGGTCCCAGTATGGACCCCTGAGGGGCAGCGGCTGACACTAGTCTCCATCTGGACAATAAACTGTTAACCACTCCCCTCTGGGTATCACCACCCAGCCAATTCTTTATCTATCAAACAGTCCACCCATCAAATCCAATTTAGAGAGGAACATCTCTAATTTAGAGAGAAAGATGTTGTGGGGAACAGTGTAAAAATCTTTACAGAAGTCCAGACAGATGACATCCACCTCTCTTCCCTTGTCGCTGCAGTCTACACCCCATCATAACAAGGCAGGCAGGCAGGACTCTTCATGACTGTGCAGACAGGCATTGTCTCCACAGAAGTGGCAGACTTACATTCAGTGTGTCTGAGTTGTATTTCTGTCAGCAGAGATATCTGAGGTCTTTAATCAAAGTCTGTGTATGGAGGGAGAGGGACAATATAGAAACAAAAAGAGTGTGAATTGAGGATGAGCAAAGTGCAAACCCACAGCAGCATATGGGCAATTGCCTCCTTCTCCCGTTTCCACTTTAGTGGTTGTAGCATTATTTCAGCTTGGATGAGCAATGCATACACAGAGTACGCCATCACTCCCTTGGAGATTTCTTACAACATTTGGCTTCATAGATGGCAAAATGACAAAGACTTAAGACTTAAAAGCAAAAAGTGTACTCGTTATTTGCTCAGGAGCCAGTGGACTTTTGTATCTCAATGACTGTGCTTGTTGCTCATGGTGTGGTAGAAGGCATTTCATTAAAGGATACTGTGATTAAGCTTCCTTAGAAATGAATTCAGCAGCTTTCCCTTCAGCTTTGATATGCCGTGTAAGACTTGGTCTTCTTTGTACAGTTTTTGACTTAGCAGATATATGGAGGGATGAGCAAGAGTGTGACTGGATCATCTGATTGTTCCATCTTTCAGAATGAATCATCTGGTGGGTAGTGGCTGTAATTAAGATTCAGATTGCCATGAAATTCGTTCTGCTAAAGTTGCCTGTCTGTGGTGTTTTTTTCTCTTGCATTTATATCTGTATCTTTTTCTGGGAGTTTTTCTGCGACATATCCTCAAGTTTATTATCAAACATTCCCATGTGCTCTGTGAATGCCCATCCCATCTTCTCTGGATGGGCTTTACAGAGGAGAAAGCACAGCAGCTCAAATCTTTGGTGCTGTATAAAAGACACTGCAGCTACTGGGCCTCTGCTTCTCCAAATGCACAGCTCACATTCATCCCTGGGGGCATTTCCAGCTGACCCAGGGGGGGATAACTGCACTTTCCAGCAGCAGAGCAGAGAATGCAAGGCTGTGATTCAGCAATTGTGGAGCTCTTGCACATGCAGAACTGTTGTCAGCAGGGAAAGACCTTAAAATATGGTGCCAAGCTGGGATCCTGCAGAGTGCACTTTTAACAACCCCAAAATTATGAAATCAGATTGTGGTCAATTTTGGCCTGTTTATACAGATAAATAAAATTATTTTTACAGTCAGACTAATGAGAATGAGAAGTAACCTCTCTGGAGGGTCTATCAGTTTTTATTCAGTTTTTACCCATTTCTCTTGCTATACATACGAAGTATTGATGTTAACCTGAGTGCAGGATGCAAAGGAGTTGCTTCTAGTCTAGCGAACATTGCAAGGCTGTAGGTTGTCTGTTGTCTTTCATAGCGAGTCTGTCTAATCAGCTTGTAATATCCCATCTTATTTCATTCAATATGAAATTTCAGTCGTATTCTTATTGCACATCTCAAATTGGTTTTTAGGTTTGGAGGTTTAATTACGAGCACAGGTACTTTATAAGAAAAATGTAAGTTTCTAATGATAAAACTGTAAATCCTCTTTTTTTACACAGAAATTACTGTTACTCTGATGTCAGGTTAGACGCAACTGTAAGCATTTTGAGGCTCAACCTCCATTTTTCTCCTGCTTCATTTAGTCTTCAAAACATTATTAGTTCGTAGTGAAAACCAGCACTGTTTAAAATATCATCTTTCCCTGTAATTGTTATAATTCAATGTCGAATGACGTGTGGTGGAACTGGAATGATGAAAGGCTTCATAAATGATGAAGGACACTGTAAGAAAAAGAAGAGTACAGACTGTATTCATTTTTTTAACTGTGCCAGAAAAACAAAGCTGTTGGACAGGCTTACACTGAGCTCTGAATGTCTGGTCTCTGGGTGCCCAGTCTGTGGCTGAACAGCTACGCTGGACAGCCAGTAGCAAGAAAAAAAACTGTGGTAAAGTAGATGGACCTTGGGGTATCGAGAAGGACAAAGGCATCACATTCCTGTATAAAATGTGGAAGAGATGCCACCAAGGGTACTAGGAGGGCTGAAGAAAAGACCGGGGAGTGCAGAGGGTTAGGCAGTGTAGAGGCGAGAGAAAAGTAGTGCAGAGGGAAGCAGTCTCTGCAAGTCAAAATCAAGAGTGACAGGAGAGAGAGTGAAGAAAATCAGAGAGAAACTTCATAAAGTGATGAGGTGCAGTAATAGGGAAACAATGGGTCGTTGCTGATATATGAATTGTGTGTCAGAGACGTAAGGCTTACTGAAGGCTGAGTTGTTTCAAATACATCTCTCTGGTCATTGTCAGGGTCCAACAGCTTTACTCAACATCTGAGAAAATCCTTGCTCAGTGTTCTGTGGATAGGAATTAATATATTGCATAAAAATTAGTCTCTCTGTGTATTCCTAAAAATATGCTGACGGGGAAACGCAGTCTTACATTTGTTCTGGCTCTCTTTCACGTTCCTCCAAAATTTAAGATTGCTCCTCTTTAAAAATATAAGATCAATAGTTCTGTCGCAATAGAGTTAGAGGTCTCTTTGGAATGCAAACCAATAAACAATAACATTGTTAACAATCAATAATTATTAATTACTACAATTGTAATTAGTAATTACAATTGCTCGTGTAGTCACTTAGCAAGATTTACTGAATGGAAACCCAGCAAAAAAACCTTTAAGATGTGAGGACTCACAGATTGCCTCTTGTTGCTGCAGAGTTTTTCCCTGATGGGTCCCTTAGCTGTCTTCTGCAAACCCACTCAGCCAAAGAAACAGTCTATACCAGGACCCCAATGCAAACACATGCTCTTAGATATGTGTAAAGAATTGAGGTGACTTAAGCACCATCTTACTACCCAGAGTCCCCCAGTGCCCCTACAGTGACAATAAAATGTATGACCATACAGACAAGGGTGTCCATTTCCAGCCAGCACGCTTTAGTGTTTAGTGTTTGCTTTTTGAAGATAAAGTGTCAGAAATGAACGTCTATGGAACCTAAAGCTGAGAAATTGAATTATTCAGTCTGAGTTATACAGATTTTTGAGTATCTTTGTTAAATTCGTGCAGCTCTTCAGTTAATGGGAAGAACAGTGGTGCTCAGCCATTACCTACTCTTCTCTCCTAAGAAATACTTGGTCACCAGTTTCCTTACATCAGATGAAAGTTTGTCTCCCTGAGATGAAAAGTGTCTCAGGTTATGGAAAAGCAGCTCTGTGTGGCAGCGACAGATTCCATGGGTGCCACAGACAGCTTGGCTTGTGATGACCACCTGTGTGGAGGGAAACAATTAACTCCTGAGGTCCTTCCTCAGACACACTCTTAACTTCACCCGGCTAGAAGGCCTCAAAGGTTTTCATGCCACAAATGAAGACCATATTTTAGTTGATGGCACCAGCTAAAACTTTTAAGCATGCAAACTATTTTAGCTAAAACTCAATTTATCATGCGTAAATGTTCGCATTCTTCGTGGCATGAGGTGATGTCAGACAAGACAACGAGCGCCAGAAGTGTGACTCCAGCAAGAGGCTTAAACTCCTGCCTGCGCCTCTGTGATAACACATTGCAGTAATTTGAATTGAGAACATCTTCAGTTGTCTCCATAATTGAGCACTGCATGCAAAGTATGTCTTCTGTTTTCCAAAATGTATTCCACAATTTGCCATGGTCTGATTGCAGGAGTCTGTACTTTTTTAGTTGTCTGTCCAAGCAAGTTGATAGACAGTCAAGAAAGCCAACACAATCTAAACACCTCACCCAAAAGTAGACATTTAGCCATCTGAATTTCTCCTTCACTTCAGCGACCATGTTGTTTACACATGCGCTGGCTATGAGTAGGCATATCCGTGTCAAATTCACAACTGAACTTAACCCAAGGATTTTAATCTTGGAGCTGAATCCCATCTTTATTTTCAGTTCAGTAAGGAGCAGAATAACCCTTGTGATATTTTCAATGCAAATAGTTGCTCTGAAAGCAGTTTCCTTGCACAAAGTCTAGTTTAAAATCACCTTCATCAGTACAGTATTCTTACCTAGTAAGCTAACCAGGGTATGGTTGTTATGGTGTGTGGATTCAAGTAGTATTGCTAATCTGTCATTCCTGATCTGGGTTAGACAAGAGAGGTTGGAATACTTGGCTCTTCGATTGCAGTGAAAATGTTGTTGACATCTCCTAGAATAAAGAAGCTTCTTAAAAAGGTGGTGCCCTGCACTACAAGATGTGGTTCTGGTCAAATGTACCCTGTCAAATCTCATCTCTCTTAAACAGCCATCTCCATGAATGTTATATTTATTGCTCCAGGAGTTCCTAAATGTTTCTTCCATCCAAAAGCCATCCAAAGTTATATTCTTAGAAGTAATTTATTACATTCCTTTCCAGAACAGAAGTTGAAAAGTGAAGTGAGATTTCTGCTCAAAAAGATAATGATTGGTTGGAGGGAGCAAATGCACCATAAAGTCCCCTCAGTCTCAAAGAATGAATCCATCTGTTGGTGAATTTCACAAGGAAACCTTGTGCCAGATTCTCATGACATTTCAGGCGGTAGCAGGTCTGATTTTTTAATTGTTTACAAAATACAATTTCCTTTTCAAGCACGGACACTGCACTTCCACCTGGGTCTGTGACAGCCCATTCCTATGTGTGTTAACTCTATAAAACCAGAAGAGCAAGCATACGCCAGACAAAGTTCATGTGATTGTGGAGCATATTCAGCCATCAGTCTCTGATATTTCCTGGTTGTGTATTTCTTGGCATCTGAGGTGGTCTGTTTGATGAACCAGTTTAGGCTGCAACAGACCTTTAGGATCAGTGAGTCCATTAACCCCACACTGCCAGGTGACAAGTAAACCATGTCCCTAAGCACCACATGTCTATATCTTTTAAATACCTCCCCAAGATGGTGATGCCATCGCTTCTCTGAGCAGCTTGGTCCAATGCTTGACAACACTTATGGTGAAGAACTTTTCCTCATAATCAAGCCTGTCAAGGGTACGTGAAGGGTGGTAAAAATACAACAACTGTGCTAGCATTTAGGCTTCAAATCAGAGTGAACAAAACAGCATCATATGGTTGTGTTCTGCTTGCTGGTCTATAGCCCTCCTCTTTACTAGGCTGAGCCACTGAAACTTGAATCAGCAGAAATTGTGCTTGATGGGAAGGTTCAATGTTGCATTGAAGAGATAACTGCTCAGGTGCTCACTGAACATCAAACCTTTGGAAGCTCCTATCGTCTTCCTTGGCCAGCACATGAAGTCCACCACACTGTATCATAATGGCCAGACGCGTCTGGCACTTTGGTATGGCTGAGGGAAACTCAAAAGATGTGGCACTGTTATTGTGGATACTGCTGTTCTAACAGGTGCCTGATTAGCTTTCACATCTAGGAGCTGATAGGGTTGTTAAGGCGAATTTTAGGGATATTGTACACTGCTAAGTGTGGCTGCCTTGAGCATGTGTGGGTTTGGAACTAGGTAGATTTTTCTTTGAGAGTTTGATAAGCCGAGTGAACTCTTGGAGATGTCATGTATCTGAGTGGATCTGTCTATTTCATGCAATGAAACACAAAGAAGCAGCTATATGAATTTCATCTGTTGTAAAACACCACGCTGTTTGCTAGCTTTTTGCAGCAGATAAAGCCAAATGTCCTTATCAGCAGCAAAGCTCTCCTGATTTGTCTTTAGGCAGAGGACAAATGTCATCAATTTCTTCTCTCATTTAGTCTCACAAATGGATTTCTGCCTGTGTAAGATGGAAGAAGACCTATGCCTTTTACTGGAAGGAGATTAATACTTGTGCAGTTGCTGGCAGAGTGTATGCTGATTACATTTCCCCCCTTTCTCCTAGTCAAAAGCTCTCACTTGGTGCCTCATCTCCATTGCACTATATATGCTTTCCTGATGGACCAGGTAATTCTTTCAAAACACCACACTCCAGTTAGTGTCTGATGAGTCGTGTACTGGCCATGGTTATCAGATGTATCACCTTTTCTTGAAAGCTGATCCACACAGAAAAATATACTTGTATGTGCAAAAGGTCTCAGCCATACTTGACAGCAAAGAGTAGAATAATCAGCTGTGAGACTGTCAACAAATTCCTGCTACATGGTGATTCTGCATGACTCCTCCAAGTGATCTGGAGAAGCGTTTGGCTGAAAAGACTTCTTATTTCAAATGGGAAGATATTTTGGCATCATCACAGTGCTGAAGATTGATCAAGGTTCCCCTCAGCTGTCTGAAACTCCAGTCTTGTCTAGCATGAGCTCTAGAAAGCAGTTCCAGCAAAGCACATTGACTTGGACCTCTCCAGGCAAGATTAAAACTAACCACTGACTTGCCCATAGGTCATGTGCTGGCTAATGTTCCCTCAGAGAAAAGCCATGTGTTATGAATAAAGATTCACAATAACATAGTCTAGCCTTTGTTAGGTAAAAGCTCAGTTTATATGGCCACAGCAGTACTTTGCAGTCCTCGTCTCTGAGATACTATACCAGGCAACACAGAGGAGGCAAACGCGATTCACGTTCTTCTTTGGAGAAATCTGTCTAAGGTTTATAGGATGCAAGAATCTTCACCTGTTTTTCTCGCCATTGCGGTGTTTGTCCCTTACAAAGTCACACTGGATCCTCGGGAGGAGCAATGTACGGAAATATTCTGTGGTTTCAGTGTTTTGATTTGCATTAGTACCTGTGCAAACTCAGGAGCTGAACCTAGCCAAGGAAATGATGACTTGAACATACACCCTGAAATGCGAAAGGTTCGGCATAGAGTTCCTGTCTCCAGAAGGGCTGTTTCCTTCAACCTCGGGGAACAAAGCTGAAACGCAGGGCGTTTGCACCGACGGGGGCCACGCAGCCACACGAGGCTGTCCCTACTGCCACCTATTGTTGCAGCTGGACAGTTGAAGACACCTTCCCGTCTCGGTTTTTTTATCCAAATGGAGAGAAAATTGCAAAATAACAACCTTGTTCCAGCTGAGGTATTTGTAAATGAGCATGCTTTGTGCCTTCTGTGATAGCTTTATTTTCAGAGCTATATGAAATTGCCTAGAACAAGCGCTAAGAAGCTTCAAGATCCTCAAGGTTATGGCGTAAAACCAGTATCAAAGTAAAAAGGAAGCTGAGGCGGTAACGCACAGCACCACAGCACCGTATTTCTGTGCATGCAGGAGCTGAAATTCCCGTGCTTGAGTCAGGAGTGCTCCTCAGAGCGCTTCAGAGGTGCACAGGAGGAGGCAGACTCTTCAGAGGGCTCGGTGAGAACTTTTTCACTTGTCATTGCAGCAGTTAGAGCTGGCGTATCAGAAAATAATCAGTTGCCGTACAGAAGCTGTGAGATTTAAGGGCAGAAAATATCAGAAAGTAATTCTGCTGCCAGACAGAAGGAAAAGGATCCAAAGTTCGATAATGGGATGGAAGATGGGAATCTTATTAGTGTCCTATGATAGCTGGTAATTGGTTGGGAGTAGTTACGGCTGTTTTGTGTCACAAGAATGGAATTGCAGAGAAAACAAAATATTTCAAATAGGAGGGAAGGAGTGAAGTAGGAAGATACAATTAGAAGTTGTTTCTAGAAGGCCTATTGACTTGACTATCTCAGCTTCATTAATAATGCATCACAGATTGTATAACAACAAAACTGCTTATTTCTGGGGTGATACATACATTATTTGATATTACGTGTAGAGAAGCCTGCAATTATTAATTAATTAATTAATGCAATTATTTTCAAATACAGAAACTAATTGTTTTTCCACAGATTTCTGTGGCATTCTGTTAATTTCTATGCTTAGAAGATGCTTCAATAAGTACTGTGAAATGTGGGCATATATTGGAATATTAGAATATCCTAAAACTATTAAACTGTTGTGATAAAACAACACGTTCTTTCAAATTCTAATCTTTGTTAGTCTGAGAGTGTCTTACAGAAAGAGTGAATTTTCCTAAGACCTATGCACCCACATACACGTATTTATTGAAAAACCCCCAATCTTCTGCCAGAAGTCGGTGACTGTGGAACTGTGTCTGGTGGAAAGCTACGAATTTGGCTCCACACGTGATTTGGGTCCAAAATGCACATTTTTAGGTGGATTTTTCAGGGTTGAGATGGAGCTAAATACTTTCCACTGGATGGAACATAGACCAATGAATGTTTCAGGCTTTTCGACATTTCAGACTTGAACAGGACACTGGAAGTGAAACCCTTTGACCTTGCAAGGCCTTTGTGTGTAACTAGCTCCAGAAAGTGCAAATAGAAGTGACTGAGTTGATTGGACAGATTACTGTACCCTTTCCTTCTAAGGAGCTAAACTTATGCATGGACATATGCAATTACTTTTTCTTCAAAGCAGAAGTAGTGAATATCAACCATGCTGGAATTTTCTCCTTACCCAAGAGAGAAATAGCTTAAAAAGGTGTATTGCTTTTTCTTCATTCCTATTAATGGCTCTGCTCAGCAAAATCCATGCAACAACAAATTAGCTGTGTAAATTGTTTGTGGTTGTCAGGGAATTATCCCAAGTTTAAATGTGTAAAAATCTGGAACAGGATTTTCAATTTTCATCATCTTTATCACTTGTTTCTGCATTTGCTGTCTATGTCTGTGACCAGTGTCTTATATTAAAAGACACTATTCCCTTGTTCTTGTCCTAACAGACACTATGAACTATGAAACTTGAACTTAATTATTCTGGGGATTTGAGTGTCAAATCTGGTGCCTTGTGGAAACACATCCGATTCACACAAGCAAACATCCACAGGATGTATTTTCTTTATAGAATCATAGAATCATTAGCGGTTGGAAGGTACCTCGAAAGATCATCCAGTCCAATCCCCCTGCCACAGCAGGATCACCCAGACCAAGTCACACAGGAACACGGCCAGGCAGGTCTGGAACATCTCCAGAGAAGGAGACTCC